>CM035808.1:1331689-1474189 GCA_020466095.1 Chlorops oryzae | reverse complement strand
TCAAGTTTACCGAAAAAGAAAGATTTTAAAATATGCTGCGAAAGTTTTATGCTTTGCCTTTTTCTTTTTGCTGTATAGGAATTGCGAAATTGCGTGCAATTTTTTTCTTAGTATTGCAGATTTGCTTTAGTTAACAAGGATTTTTTTTTGTATTCAAATGGAACAATGGAATAAGGATGGGCGGAAATAAATAGAATGCCGCTGAGTGTGGGCTTTTAATGGTAAACAATCCTTCGAAAAGGGAAAACGAATTTTCTCTATTTTCATAATCATCTTCGACAGGGCATATTTGTGTATAAGGATGTTGGAACAGTTAGCATCATAGTCGGCTCATATATAACCCTTTATATTGGTTGGGATCAAAAAGGTAATCGATTGAATCAAGTCCTTTAATTTATCTGTGGTCAGGATTTAGAGAGGTGTTTTTGCGATTCAAAACCTCTCCGAAAAGAGGTATCAAAAACAAATACAAGAAATAAGGAATGATATAAAGTTTTGTAATGCCCAAGACCCATCCCGAAATAATTTCTGTGTTCGCTTCTAGTCAAATCGCCTACAAAAAGGCTTAACTAATCAGCTTAAAGTGTCTGCATGGGGTACATTGTAAGTGCATTGGGTCGACTGGATCCTTTATAAATAAAAAGGGTTATTACTTTTCATTGGCATTTGGTACACAAAAAGGGGACTTAAAGAGGAAAAGGTCCATCTATCTATCCATCTGATATTGGCATCTGACTATCAATTATTGCTAATCCATCTATCCTCATCCATCTATGCTATCTATCTATCCATATCTATCCATCTATCATCACTATCTATCCATCTATCTCATCTATCTATTATCTATCTATCCATCTATCTGTCAATCTATCTATCCATCTATCTATCCATCCATCTATCCATCTATCTATCCATCTATCTATCCATCTATCTATCCATCTATCTATCCATCTACTATGCATCCATCTATCTATTCAACTATCTATCCATCTATCTATCCATCTATCTATCCATCTATCTATCCATCTATCTATCCATCTATCTATCCATCCATCTATCTATCCATCTATCTATCCATCTATCTATCCATCTATCTATCCATCTATCTATCCATCTATCTATCCTCTATCTATCCTATCCATCTATCTATCCATCTATCTATCCACTCTATCTATCCATCTATCTATCCATCTATCTATCCATCCATCTATCCATCTATCTATCCATCTATCTATCCATCTATCTATGCATCCATCTATCTATCCATCTATCTATCCATCTATCTATCCATCTATCTATCCATCGATCTATCCATCTATCTATCCATCTATCTATCCATCTATCTATCCATCTATCTATCCATCTATCTATCCATCTATTTATCCATCTATCTATCCATCTATCTATCCATCTATCTATCCATCTATCTATCCATCTATCTATTCCATTAATTGAAACCCACTCTTTCTAACCCCGATTTTTGGAAATCGATATGGGTAAAAAAGGGTTTAGTTCAACCGTTTATAAGACCAGAAAAAGGACATTTTTGAACCCTCATACGAAGAGAAAATGGATATTAATATATAAAGTAGAGTATAAAAAGTCGGCGTTGACCGCCTGCTTCGTTCTTTTTATTTTAATTCACTATGGAAGTTTTTAATTGCGGAAAACAAATTAGCATGTAAATATCAACAACTCAATTACGAATAAAATAAAATTAAAATCTTTAAAATATGAAGTATGAAGTCCTTAACTTACATTATTCATTGTTATGAAAGCCACACAAAAAAAAATGCTTCTTTTGTTGAAATCTGAAATGGAGAGCCTTTCATCAACCGCATTCATTGGAGTATGTTAGAAAATATTCCTTTAAAAAACAAAAACACAACCTTTAAATCTACAATCTCATTACATTTAATCTAATATGGAGCCCCGTTGCTTGACCTCGCATGCTCTGGCTTTAAAACCTTTACCCTTTCAATATTTCATCATAGCCTTGTCCAGCAGCGTTCTAGCTTCGAAGCTTGAGATGGGAGAATTGGAAATGGAATATTTCCAACACACACAAAAGAGAGACCAATGATATGACAATGAAATGACAATAATGGAAAAGAACGTGCACATCACACCAGAAGATTGCAAAACAGGACTGGACAGGACAACACACAAAACACCTACAGGGTGTTTCACACTAGAAATTACAAAATAAAGTTTAAGGATGTTCTCAGAATACACTTAAATTTCCATTCTAAATATTAAATGGAAGCCGGACAACAATCTGCTAACCGTACAACAAGCAATATCATCCGTATGGAGCAGCAGATAAGGACCTCCATAGGTTCTGTGCTTTTGTTCCCACCTTAATTCGTCAACATTGGCCATCGGTTTTATTAAGTCTTCGTCGTAAAGAATTGCGCTTTTAAGCGAATAAAGCTCATAAATCGTTGCACTTAAGTTAACAATGAAGCGATAAGTTTCTTGATTTACCTTCTCTCTTTGTCGTTCTCGCGCGCTCACGCTCACGCTCTCGCTCATCGCTCTCACTGTAGCGCTTGAGCGTAGAAGCGGAACGCGTTTCCATTGTTCGGTGAAAACATCGACAATGGGCGGACAGCACTAGGAATGCCAAGTGGACATTGTATGGTTAACCATTAGTCGTGCAATAGAAACCACTCATCCACCAGAGTTCCATTGAAAGGATATCTCAGGCAGCACACAAATCTGTCCGTCCGTCCCGTTCGTGTGCTAGTGTGCATGTGAACGACGAATATACTTCGAAGGTGAACGTATGCTTTTATGTATGAAGTTAATTCTTTTCTAGTCAGTGTACGTGCACTACTCACACACAACACACACAAACATATCCGTAGGTACATGTTCCCATGTCCTTATGCCCGTAAGTTTGTGCCCTTGAACAACTGCGTTGGTATAATAACGAGCACAGTGTAAAGATGATTGCTTTTCCTTGATATGAAGAGGGGGGAAAAAATCCGATTCGTTCAAATTGGATTAAAATTGGATGCGCTTTATGGCGTGTGTGTGTGCGGTTATGAGGGTATACAAAGTATTGGTGCTTTTTATGGTTATTGAAAGGCTTTGCTTTAAATTAAGATCATATAAAAATGTTCGAAAATCCCATGTCCAGTGGGTTTTTTTATAAAATCATTTTACAAAAGCCAAGTCAATTTTTTTTTCCCGAACACCATGTTGCACAAGAGTATCTCATAATCGATTGTTGTTGTTGGCCAATAAATAAATTGTTTCATAAATTTCCACGAAAATGAACAAAATGAGATTAAAGTGTGGTGAAATTTTTTCCCCCTCAATTTTTTCGTTATTTCCACGCAATACATACACTTTGAATGGAGCTTCTATCATGTTTGTGCGTTCGTGTGTAACGTTCAAAATTAGGTACTTGAGGGAAATTACGCAGGAAATATAAACAGGAGTGTTATCTTCAGTTTATATCGAAGCCATAGTTTGGCTACGAATTCTAAGTGGTCAAGTTATTCTGTATTTAAACAGCTGTGGCTTTCATACACCGAAAAACTGGCTACGAAAAACTCCAATTAATGGCGTTTGTTAAACTCGATTCATCGGTTTTTTAATTGTCCCAATTAACAATTTCAAACAAATCACGAAATTCGGGAAAAGTTCGTAATATTAAATTTTGAAAAAAAATTTGGTTGATTATTTTGTTGTATTAAATACCAAAAGTATTACAACTTAACAAAACTTTTCTTTGAAATTTTTGAAAGTGCATATAAATATTTTTCTAAATTTCTCATTAGCTTTATGCGGACTAACATACAAGAAGAGACAAAATAATCAAAATTTAGCTCACATATGTGAGCTATGATGTTATAATAGGGATGTGCAATATGGGAAAATACATCGATATATATCGTATCGATTTATTTAAAAAGCATCGAAACTGAAACGATACTATCGGGGGGAAAATATCGAGTTTTCGATATATCGACATTATAAATACCAATTAAAAATGACGACTATTGTACTAAAATACAGTACAGTGTACCTTCTGCTTAAGGAGAATCCTCCTAAGCGGACACTATTCTAAACTGACAGATTTCAGGATTTCTAGTGCTCCTGCTTCTCAAATCTTTCCTTTAAAGCGAACACCTCTGTTAAGCGGACAGATCTTTCGGTCCCGTAGATATTTGCTTAAGACAGAGTACACTGTACATATTTTAGACAAAATTGGAGTGTACAAAAAGGACGTTTTCGAGTTCTCAGATGGAATGATAAGATATGATACGATAAGAGAAGACATGAACGATTAAAACGCCGCTTTATATCCAAGAGAAATAAGTGTGAAGCACATGTTTACAACGACAGACATATTTATACAAAATATCGCTTTCGATGTCGGGAAAAGTATATCGATGTACGATATATCGCCGAGCAAAAATATCAGGATAAATTTTCGATATATCGTTTTAAAAATATTGATGTTTTGATATATCGATATTTTTTCCCATCCCTAGGCCGAGCTTTAACAACGAATTTGTTATATTGATTAAAAAATTGGTTGTATTTACGCACAAAAAGTCTTTCTGTGTATTTAAACAGCTGCGGCTTTCATATGTGAAATACATTTTCATAGATATTTTTTTTTTTTAAAGATACAAGTATACTTAATAATAGGAATTTTTTCTTATTGTATCACGATTTCCACTCAAACTAAATAAATAAAAAAATATTTAACAAAGCGATAAATCACGAATCCATCAGCTTGAATAACAACCCATTGAGACTTTGTCATTGAGGAGTGAAAATTGCCCAGCTAGCCCCGCCCTACCCTACATAAGAATATTTCTAGAATTTATGTAAATCATAACCTTTGAAGCCATACGAAATTCTATTCGAACAAGAGCAATTTTTGTAGGAATAGTCAACTTCTTAGAAATAAATCATTGACAAATCATCATCACGTCCTGCCAATTAACAATAGACATCGAAAATCGAATATCTTTTGAAATTAGAAACCAAGAGTTATAAAAGATTTCAGCTTTAAATAATAACATTCATTCAAAGTTCAAATCAAATTAACTAAATTCAATTCAATCGCTTTCAGGCAATCTTCAAAAATGCAGCCACCCGTAGATAAGAGAAAACCTCATTTGGCTTTTCTCTATTTAATTTCGTTAAGCACTAAATGAAATTGTCCTCACGGTATGTATGTATTTACCTTGAAGGAGAATTCAGGCAAAATTTCCTTTCAACGCAATAATTTAATTAAGATTTGAATCAAATATTCAGCATTTTCGAATAAAGCCCGACGCTTGGACATTGATGTAATAATAATTTTATTATATGAAATTCGGCATATCAGACATTCGAGTGTCATGCAGGCGTATAAAAAGATTCCCTCTCAAAAGACATTTAAGCCAAAAAAATAATATGAAAAGAAATGAACATAACAAACGTCAGCAATTGAGTTGATGGCTCTCATAAAAGGATTTGACTTATAAAAGTAAACGCAATTGACAGCAAAAAAAAAAAAAAAACCAAAATAGTCGACTGTCCTCACAGGTAACCACGCATAAGTCAACAATAAAAGTGTACCGAAAGATGAAAATAAAAAATAAAAAATAAATCTAAGAAAAATATCGAAATGAAGTGCAAGACCCAAGACCCAAGAATTCGGTCATAAAAAAAAAAAAAAAGAACTACGAATGTGGCAAAGAAATTGGAGCGGAACTTTTGCGTTCTACCGCTTCGAAATTGAGAAAGGAAGGAAATTGCTGCCAAATATAATTTTTCTCTATGTTTTACGAGCTCTCATAAAAGCATACTTTCGGGTTGTCAGTTCAGGTATGCGTGCGTCAACACCTTCGGCACCTTGTGAGGGCAAATGTTTTTTCCCCAAGTAGGTATGCGAATGTTCTGCAGACCCAGCATGTGTGGGCAACAATATTCCCTTCGACAGATGCTTTATTTATTGGTTTGTTTTGCATTAAATCGAAAGAAAGTGTGAAAAGAACTTTTCGATCGATTTTAAACTTTTTAAATTGAAAACAGATCAAACAAAAATGAGAGTTTCGAGGGTTAATATTAATATCGTTGCTCGCAGACATAAAAAGCAAACATTATGCGCTAATGTGCATAAAGAACGTAAAATGTGAAGAAAATGTTTATAAGAAATTTATAAGATTAAGTGTGCAAAGTATTTTCGGAATTAAGTATTTTCATAAGTATGCCTCGGAATTTGAATAAGTAAAAAATTAAAAAAAAAAATTCAAAAAATTTTTAAAAAATTCAAAAAAATCAAAAAGTTCAAAAAAAATGCAAAAAATTCAAAATATTTAAAAAATTTTTTAAAAATTCAAAAAAATTCAAACCAAAATGCAAAATGTCATAAGTATGCCTCGGAATTTGAATATGTAAAAAAATGAAGAAAAAAAAATCAAAAAAATATTCCAAAAAAATTTTTTTTAAATTCAAAAAAATCAAAATATTCAAAAAATTTAAAAAAATTCAAAAAATTCAAACAAAAATGCAAAATATTCAAAAAATTGGCAGTCAAAAATTCCAAATTAGTTCGATTTTGAATGACTTTTAAGATTTTGATTTGTGAAATTAACAAAAAAATCCTACTTCAGTGAATAAAATATTCAAAAAGTAGTTAAATTAAAAAAAAATAAAAAAAAATTCAAAATCCGATCTCTATTCATAAGGCTTGCATTTCTAATTATCAATGCTTATTTTGATTTTAATCCGTCACTTAAAAAATTATAACTTTAAAAACCGATATAAAAAAAAACGCTTCCATAAAATGTTTTTTCAATATTTTTTTCATTTTCAGAAAACCATGCGAAATCCATGCGAAAAGTGCATTCAGATTTCCGAAGAAATTCAAAAATAATTCTTTGTAAATTGTTTGTGTAATTGGAGGCATTTGATTTGAAAGTTATATATTATTATAGGTACCCACATATGTACACACATACAAACATCAGAAATGTGCAAATGAGCCTTCGTTCATTCCTTTTGTTCTTCTTTGGTTAGAAAAGAGTTTCGTGCTTACCTGAAAAATAGAATTCAAACGTGAAAACATCCATCAAACATACGAATTGCGAAGAAAGGAAGAGAAAAGGAAGAGAAAATGAAGAGAAAAAGCACTCACCTTGGAGCATGACGAAGCATTTTTTCGCAGCGAAGAAATTCTGAAGATCGCAGTCGAATTGAATGTCTTTTTCACTTAATCTAAACACTTTTGTCATTTCTTTAATGTTTTTTCACACTTTCACACACTTTACACCACTTTTTAAACACAATTAACACAATTAAAAATGAACTTCCAACGCAACACTTCGAATTTGCAAGAGTCCCCGTCCAACTTCACTGAACACGTGTTCTCTCACTCCCACACTGAATGACATACAGATCGCGAGAATGCAAGCAAAAGAAATAGGGATGCCGCTTGTTTTCGATTCTCGCGATAGTTTCGTGGTGCATTTTTCAAAGAAGCTGAAGTGGTTCAATCGAACATGGTTTTTAAGAACTTTTAATACTTTTATGGAGCCAAATCGATCGGCGGCTTGTGGGTAATTCTCATTTAATCTAATTTTTCGATTCTTCTCATGCAAAGTGTATTCAAATTTAGCTTAGGTGGTTGTTAAATATGAAAAGGGTAGATTTTATTGATTGGCAATCGAACAAAGTTTTTAAGAACTTTTAATACTTTTATGGAGCCAAAACGATCGGTGGCTTGTAGAAAAATCTCATTTAATCTAATTTTTCGATATTTCTCATACAAAATATATTCAAATTCACCTAAGGCAGGTGTCAAATATGTAAATGGTAGATTATATTGATTGCTTATGGTTTTCATTAAATGATTAACTCTGCAAATCTTTTTCAATTGCAATTTCATTTAAATCGCCTTCAGAAAATATATTCGCAATGAGTTTTTTTCACACTTTTAAAGCTATTGACCTCGTTTCGAGGGTGCAAAACAGAACTGCTTCAACTACTTGAAATAATAAAAGCTTTCGTTAAATTCTCTTCCGAGTCCTTACTATTGGGGAAAAATGAATTTCCATCGCCTCCGTCGTTTTTGTTGTTGTTGTTGTTGTAGTTTTTCACTTATTTCGATTCGTTGCGTTGTGCTTTTGCAGTACTTAAACAGAATTTATTATTGACCAGCACCGTCATCGCCATCGCCAACGCCATCGTCATCATCCGCATCATCCTCATCGGCAGCAGTCGCGAATGCTGAGCTGAGCTTCAACGAACAACAAACATCAACAGGCAACAAGTATGATGAGCATTTTTGCCAGATTGAATGATTCACTTAGGTAAGTGGGTATGTGCAGAAAAAATCCCTTTCGGACGGCTGCTTTTTCGGTGCGTCAAGGTGGCTTTCATTATGATTGCTTTATTTTTCCATCGAAAAGGATTGTTTGGAGTTAAGTATAATTTTTATTTTCTCACTTGGACTTTGCGATAAATCCCTCGAAGAACATTAATCATTTTTTTGTACATTTTTTTTTTCTTCTTCATGTTTTTGCTCCTTTGTACGTGTTCCTAGGGTGAAATAAAATTGTAATTATTTTCAGCATTTTAACTTCATTTGGCTTCATATTAACTTTTATTGAGCAATCATAAAAACTTATAATAGCTAAGGTGAAAACTCCTTAGATGCATCTCAAGCTGCATGAGCTCCTTGCGAAGGATATGGGCAATAATCTTTATCGAAAAGGATTTTATAGTAAATTGCTCTTCAAGTCGCTTTTACACATGAATTTCGATGCAGTCGAAGGAGCACCTCGAAAGGGAGATAGTGAGTGCACGCTCTTCAGTCAGAAAATTTGATTAATACGAAATATTTTTCAAATATTTTTCTTCTTCTTTTATCCCTTTACCGAATGATTTTTTGAATAAGCGAAAAATTTTTTTCAGTTAACCGTTTTATTAACCCTTTACTGCATGGTATATTAAAAATATGCCAAAAAATTAATTGCCTGTAAATCGTTTTATTAACCCTTAAATGCTTCATATATAAGTTAAGTGGGAGAATGTTTTATCACTCTAAATGGATTTATTAACCCTTTACTGACTGATATATTTATAAAGTGTCTAAAATTTTTTTTCGAAGTAAATCGTTTTGTTATCCCTCTACTGCATGATATATTAAGTGGGAAAATGGAACTATTAACCCTTTACTGACTGATATATTTATAAAGTGTCAAAAAAATTTTTTCGAAGTAACTCGGTTTGTTATCCTCTACTGCATGATATATTAAGTGGGAAAATGAAAGTGTTAACCCTTTACTGACTGATATTTATAAAGTGTCTAAAAATTTTTTTCGAAGTAAATCGTTTTGTTATCCCTCTACTGCGTGATATATTAAGTGGGAAAATGGAATTATTAACCCTTTACTGACTAATATAAGTATTTATAGTGTCTAAAAAATTTTTTCGAAGTAAATAGTTTTTTTATCCCTCTACTATATTAAGTGGGAAAATGGAATTATTAACCCTTTACTGACTGATATATTTAAAAAATTTCGAAACATTTTTTCGAAGTTAATCGTTTTGTTATCCCTCTACTGCATGATATATTAAGTGGGAACATTTTTGTTGCTTTAAATGTTTTTTTTACCCTTGTTTATATAATAAGTGGAATTTTTTATATGGTTTAAATAACCCTTTAGTTGAAGGCTTTAAAAATAATTTTATATCATTTTTCAGCAATAGTTAGCCATTTTATGTCTCCCCCTCTTCTTTCAGACACGTTATATGTATGTGTCGGGCACTATAAAGGGTTAATCATCAGAAGAAAGTGCGAAAGTGATTGCTGCTATACCTTGATTGATTTCATCCATCTCTAGAGAACGATTTGTGCAAGTCGAATGCTTCGTAAGTCCCTATATAGAGCTGAATTGCCGTTAACAGGATCTTTTTTACTGCCCATTGAGTACACACAAGGCCACGAGGCACTTAAATGATCCAACTAAAAGGATCGACTGGTTCCTGGTATTGTAAGTTCACAGTGAAGACCTTTTTGAAATCGGAGATAACCAATAGAATGAAGATCGCACGATCCGTTTTGAGGAGAGCACAAGAGTCTTCTAAAAAATGTTCCTCCGATGATGATGATTGAGACTTCCACCAAACCGATTTGCATTGAAATCTAACTGCAAATAAAAACGTAAGTTAAATCCAATTTAAATATTCAATTGAAATAAATTTATTTTATTTATTTATTTTTTTTTTTAAGTGAATGACCCCCGAAGACGTGCAAGCAAACTGTTATCGTAATGTCCCCCAAAGAGGATAATCCAAAAAAATCTCTAACAAGAGCGCATGGGTCTGTCCCAATATTTTTGGATTTTTCCTATGGAATCCTTGCAATTCAATACACAATAATTTCGCTTCCATTTCGATTGTCATTTGTTTCAGTTTACCGCGCACATACATATATGTATGTATATCCTTGGATGCATAAAACAAATTCAATATTGCGAGATTTTATAGAAAAATTTGACATAAAAATACAACTGAAGCCACAACTTTTTCTGAGACATTGCGAAGGCTGCTTGAACCGCAATCTTTTTTGAACGGAATTGAAAACTTTACTTCGACAAACATTCAAACGGGATATTTATTCCTTTTCGTCCTGATATATGTATGCATATATATTTTTTTTTTTGCTATCATATCCAAAACTGATGTTCCTCTTTGCATGTTTTGGTCGCTTTTCCCTCAGTTTTTATGTGTTTTATGGATTTGCGCGTACATCTGCAATATGCGCAACAACGTGTGCCCAATGTTTTCGAATGCGAGGATTTTTTTCCCCGGTTTTATTATTCTTACTTTTATTTTTATTTTCATTTTATTTCGTTTGCATGGAAAAATGTTTTATTGCGTTTTTCGGATATAAAAACTCAACATGATTCCAATTTCATCGGGAAAGTGATTTTTCTAGATGCGCGAATTGCAATTTAACAACAAAAACAATCTACAGATTTTTATCAAACTGCTTTTCCCTTTCCCCCCTACTGCCACCCTAAATGGAATTCAAAAGTAAAGCCGATTAGAATGAAAATTATTCATTGCTGCAAAGCGTGACTTAAACTTGCAAGGATAAAACTAAAAATCAAAAATATTCATGCAAAAATGCGATGATTGATCCAATGGATGGGGCTTTTCTGTAAAAGGATTCTATTCGCAAAAGGATTCTATTCGCTTTCAGTGGTTCTTCAGAAACTTCAAATTAATTAACGGGATTGTTGGGTTTTAAAAAACTTTTTACATTTTTGAAATATCTTTTTCTGAATTTGCAACATTTCTAAACTATTGTGTGCAAATTTCAAGGAAATCGTAGCAAAAGTCCTTTTGAAATTTGTACTCTTTGTTAGTACCGCAGGAAATATATCATGTGTCCTGCCGAAGGCCTTAGATGCTAGTGCAAAAGCTTTTGTTAGCCTAACTAATTTATTTTTTAAGCTTTTTGTTATATAATTAAAATAAATATATAATATATCATCTGTTATCCGAATTTGCTTTTTTTTTAGCTTTCCTTATCACAACTTTTTTACGAGGCGCCTTTGGAGATTCGCTGTCACGAGCTTATTTATGGATAAATACATTTTTTACTTTTTTCTCTCTGCCGCCTCTCTCTGTCTCTCTCTATCTTTCACTATCGCTCTATATCTGTGTATCTCTCCACCTCTCTCCATATACTTCCATAAATCCCTTTCTATCTCTGTCTCTGTCTCTCTCTGTCTCTTTCTTATCTCTCTTTTCTTATTATCTATATCTATCTCTATCTATTTCTATCTATCTCTATCTATCTCTATCTATCTCTATCTATCTCTATCTATCTCTATCTATCTCTATCTATCTCTATCTATCTATCTCTATCTATCATCTATCTCTATCTCTATCTATCTCTATCTATCTCTATCTATCTCTATCTATCTCTATACATCTATATCTATCGCTATCTATCTCTATCTATCTATCTCTGTTTATCTCTATCTATATATATATCTATCTCTATCTATCTATCTCTATCTATCTCTATCTCTATCTATCTCTATCTATCTCTATCTATCTATCTCTATCTATCTCTATCTATCTCTATCTATCTCTATCTATCTCTATCTATCTCTATCTATCTCTATCTATCTCTATCTATCTCTATCTATCTCTATCTATCTCTATCTATCTCTATCTATCTCTATCTATCTCTATCTTATCTCTATCTATCTCTATCTATCTCTATCTTCTATCTATCTCTATCTATCTCTATCTATCTCTATGTATCTCTATCTATCTATCTCTATCTATCTCTGTCTCTATATATCCCTATCTCTTTCTCAATTTACCTCTATCTGTCACTATCTCTCTCTCTCACTATATCTCCCACTTACTATCTTTGTCTCTCTCTCGCTCTCTCACTCTCTCGCTCTCTCTCTCTCTCGCTCTCTCTCTCACTATCTTTCTTTCTCTCTCTTTCTCTTTATATCTCTATCTCTCTCCCATTGCTATCCGATTCAGTTCGACGTATGCAGACTTGAACCGGCGTTTAAGTCTTCATATAAGAATAAATAAATTAATAGAAAATCGAAGAATAAATAAAAATCCAAATTTTCTTAACTGGAACAAAAATCGGGCTAGACATCTTTATTGATTATCCTTGTAGATTGTCTAAAAAAATGTCTGTAAATTGTAGTAAATATCTCAACAGCGTCTTTCACAACCATTATTCGATCGATTGATTAGACCTCAGATGGAACTGAAAGGGACGAGGGCTGCGTCAAAAGTTATTAAATTGTCTGTCAGCAAATTAACTTTGTGCTCTATACATATCTCTCAGGTCGATAGACTATGCCCAAGATTATAAGTTCATTCCCTTTTAAATGAATCATAAATTGAACTGATAATTGCCGCCATTTTAATAACACTTAACTCCGACATCTTTACACCCAATCGATTTTCTATTAAATAAAATGATTTTTTTTCACAACTTTTCAAAGTTTTTTCACAAATCAAATCAGAAAAAAAAGGATAAAAAATAAAATAAAATCGAAACCACAATTCAACTGATTACCCTAGCATTAACACACTTTAACGGATCTCAGCTTTTTCATCTTTCTCCATTAGAGTCCAACAACAGGAACATTAAAGAGGCAATGAACCAATGATGAAATCATTGACTTTGATTCGAAACGGAATAAGAGCCGAAGGAGAACATAACAAACGAAGCGAGCTAGAGAGAGAGAGAGGCCAAAAAGGAACTGCCATTCAAATAAAATATGAAAGAAATTTTATTCGAATGATTTGAATGAATCAATCTATCTATCCATGTATGTGTGCATGTATGTATTTAGGTGGAAGAGTAAAAACCGCGTGTTTAGCATATTTTGAGGGGCTCCCACAGAAAATACAATCCTTAAAACATTGAACAAAGCAATAGAAATCGTCGATGCGAAGAGGAATCAATGAATTCTTTTTTAGGTCATATCCCCGGCAATCCCTTTCGGAAATAATAATACCTTCTCGTTTGCTTCATTTCCCGCGAACAATCAAAAAGCTTAAAAGTCTCACTCTTTTGCCACATAACGTTGCGGAATATATCCTGCCAAAGTTTCTATATTGAGATTGAAAGCATTTTAGGATCAGCAGTAATAAAGTTGCAAAGTCAAGCCGCTTTGCATTGTCGCTTGTCAACCTTGTTTCAACAAAAGTTGTAATTGCGGCTATACGGTGCGGGCTTTTCGTTAACGTGCGCAGGGCTGGCAATGAAGGGTGGTTGGCGCCCGACGCTTAGCCAGCTTAAAACGAAACAAACGAGGAGAATTTCAACGATTTGAAGAGAAAAAAAATCGGCGAAAAAGAAATTACTTTCACCTTGACGATACGTATTGCGAAAATTCTCAAAAAAGTCGCTCGAATCTTTGGAAGACGCTCAATCCTTGAAAATCCTTTTTTAATAAGCCTTTTTTCAAAATTTTATATCTGAAAAACTAAATTAAGATAAGAAGATGAAACAAACGTTAGCCGATTGCTAATATAACAGGAAATCAAAAAAAAAATTTTTTAATTTTTACACTGAGAAAAATTTTTGCACAAAACTAAAAAGACAATTTTGAATATTTTTTTCAGCGTATTCCCAGTTTGCCGCCACTCTACAAATTTTTAAAAATAAATACCTTTAAGTATTAGCGTTCATTAAAATAAGTTTCATTCAAATTAAATGGCGCAACAGTGAGATATTCAAAAAATTACAAGTGCACATAGATGCTCTAGTACTAATATCCAGTACAAATGTACGAAAATGATACAAAACACATTACTCATACGGCATGTTTTTAAAAATTTAATATCTCCAGAAATAATTAAGATAAAAAGATGAAACAAACGGTGAGTTATTTTTAATAAAACAAGGTATTCATTTAAAAAATTCAAAAGGTTTTAGAAAAACTGAAAAACACTGAAAAAAATAGTTACATTTTTGTTTTCTTTTTTGTGCAAAAATTTTTCTCAGTGTAAAAATTAAAAAATTTTTTTTTTCTGTTATATTACAATCGCTCACGTTATATTCTTACTAAGTTTTGAGATATAAAATTGAAAGATTATTTCAAGGACCGTTTTTAGATGGCACCTATCGAAAAATCAACAAAATTTAAAAATTCCTTTCGAGTATATTTCAAAGTAATTGCTCAAAAGGAACCTACGACTCGATTTCTACAGCGCTTTTAGGTATAGCATTACCAAAAATCAATCAAATTAAAATCCCTTTCAGAGGACCGAATGCCTTTCTCATAAGGCTGTCTACCCTTTCTGTTGGAACAACCATCCCTGTGGAGTCTGTTTTTATTCCTTCCAAAAAAAATCGACTTTTTAGGTGCTCAGACTTCAATGTTTTGGCAATCGGCAATTCGTATTTGTGAAGTCACAACAATTCTTTTGTACATCGATCGTTTCGATTGTGGTTGGTAAACATTTTTAGTTCGGCTTGGATGCGGAACACCCGTCGGAATGCTATGAAAACCAATATAGCCAGCCATAGTCATTGGGGATTAAAACATTGAAATTGTGTGTGTATGCGTGTGTGTGTAGCTTAGAAAACTAGAGTTTGACGCTTATGAGTAGGAATGTCTATAAAGGGAGAAGTGATGGGATTTCCTTCAATTCATTTGCCTGCAATAAAAACCGAAGTTGAACGAGTGAGGGAGTAAAAGAGTGAGAGAGATGAGTTCGTCATGGCTTTTTTTCTTTAGACCTCAAATACATTTAAGTAAGGATTTAATTTAAGTGATTTTTGTTGAAAGTTTGGCATTGAAAGAATTTTTTTCTGGTTGAAATTTTAATAAAAAATTGCTCAAAAAAGGCCCCAGGCATGCTAGCTCGCAGAACAAAAAATATAAAAAATATTAAAAAAATAAAAATAGAGAAAACAAACTAAAAAAAGGGGTTATCCTTGATTTCAGATAAAGTTTGAACCCCCTTAGGCCTTCCCTGGCTGCATGACTGAAGGAATTTTTCGTATTTTTCGATGATTCTCGTGACACTGAGCTACAAAGAGACGCTGCCATCTCTATTGCTGCCACCCACCCACACAAATCAGACTGGAAAATTGCTTAATTTGCAGTCACAGAGAGCGATGGGTGAAAAAGGGCAAATTTTCAACAAATTTCGTAAAAATACAAGAAATTCAACGAACACATTTACAAATAAGAACACGAATGAACGAAACGAATGTAAAATTAATCAATGAATTTAGCCGAACTCGAAACGTCAAAGGCAAATGGAAGTGTGTATTCAAAAGACGCAAAAATAAGTTCAAAGGTCCAAGGTTAAGCAAACGAAAGACAACGGCGTCTTTCATCCTCTGTTCCTCTAGACGCAGGAGTAAAAAAAAAACAAAAAAAAAACAAAATGAATCAAAGGAAAAATATTATAATAACAAAGACGATATGTGGAAAACATGTCGCTGACAACATGCATACAAGACACCCACACAGACATGGCGAAACATGTTTTCATATTCGCCGCCACTTCAGAGAGAAATGAATGCACTCAATTATGCGGAGAAGCTTCACGAGTTCTTTGAACTGCTTTAATTAGAGTCCAAGGCTAAGTGAAATAAGACGTTTGAGTATTTGGCATCCACACATCCATTCATTCACGTGCCAAAAAAAAAGTGTGTCAAAGTGAAAAATGTGCCAACACTTACCGAACGAAGTCATTATTTGCTTGATGAATACCTCGTACGCTCTTCAGGCATGTGCAGGATTTCCTACTTCAAAGACTGTGTGTGACTGTGAATTGAATAGAATGGAAATTATATCTTTAGATTTGATTTTTCTCTTTTTGGTAATTCTTCATTTCGTATTGAAAACGTCGGTCTAGGCTCTCCTTCTAATCGATTTAATCTCATCAACTTTCATTCACTTGTCGGTCCATAAATTAAGATAATTATGTTATGTGCCCAAGATATGAGATCACAGGGCTTTACCCGCTTAATGTATCCGATCCGGCCTCTTCATATGGGTAGGCCAGTGACAGGCCACAACTGAATAATCTGAAAGTATGAGAGTCAAGCTTGTGTAAATATTTTTCTTATTCTTGTGCCTGGTTTCTAATAGATCAAACATTGAACACATGAAAATATATTGAAGCGGTTACAATCAAAAGCTCAGTTGATTCCCTGCAGCAATGAAGAGATCAACTTACTCAAAGGGCGTACCGCGAGGTTGACCGGAATACATATTTTTTTTTATTAATGCGAATTGACGAATCCTTCAGCAGACTGGACACTTACGAAACATAGCGCTACACTCACACATGCTAATGATTTTATCCAACCGCCCAGTAGTTATTTGTAACCGATGGTAATGCAAAAAGTAATTCAAAAGGCATACTGTTTATGCATTACAGAATCGATTATTTTTAACACGGCGATGTCCTAGCGAATGTAATGCAAACCTATTTGCATTACCAGTTGTACGAAATGTAATCGAAAATACTTGATTTTGTAATGCATTACTATTTGCATTCTCAAGCAATGCTGTAGAAGTATGTAACGAAGTGCTTTAAGAGTGAACTTATTAAGCAACACATTACCTTTTCGATTACCTTTCCATGCAAATTTGTTCAATTTACTTTGCATTCCTTTTTGCATTCCTATTTCATCGATGAAAAAATGCATTACTTTGGTAATGCACTTCCTAAATAACTGCTGGGCGAGTGCGACAACTGTTACACGTACACAAGATAAACAAGTACACATCTATATACGCCCAATTACGTTTGACTGAGAGAATACGCGTATAGATACGGGTTTTAAATGACTTTAATACTTACGTGTATTTGTTTTGCTGGGTACCCTGCAGTAATAAGCCGGTCAATTTCCCAATAAGGACTGGCCTTTGACCGGTCCAAATCCTACCGGTTATATTATGGCTGTTCGCTCCATCGAATTCGGCAAGCCAGCGGTTGGTATTAAACGGGATTGTTTAAGGGTAGACTGTAAATGACACTTTCATCAACATAGAATTTTTATCTAATTTTCCTCATTTGACTATCCTAAAACCAGACAAAATTAAGAAAATTGACCCAAAAAAACAGCCGTTTTGCGGACTAGTACCGCCCCAAGGACAGGCCCATGTTAAAAAGGTCAGTTGAATACATTAGAAGTGGAATTATGAGGGGAGACTAGTACTGGTAACATGATGCCTACACTTGGTTCAGTCCATATTACTGCAGGGTAGTGTTACAACGGATAGTGTATAGGTCCGGACGCCAGATACCGGATAGTTAATTTTTTTTTGCTGTTATATATTTTTCGGATTTTTTGTCATAGCACTACTAATGCTTGTTCCGAGCTGTTCCTCCAATCGCTCTGTTTTCAAATCTGCATTCATAGTACAAATACAATTTAGCAAGTGTTTAATGTAAGGTATCGGGCGGCCGGGTATAGATGGTATCTGGTATTCGGCCGGATATTAAATTTAAGGCCGGATACTCTTTGCAACTCTATTAAAAAACAGTTCAAGGTATTGGTTACCAAATTAAAAGGGAGAAGTCTTGGTATTTTTGTGTCGAATCGGTGAGTAGTTGGAGAGTAGAAGGAATTACGGCAGGATTGTAACTGGTTCGATACGTTTTTGTACTATTTTAAACTATTTGTTATAGAAACCGATAGCCTTTCAGATCGAAATGAGATCGAAATAAATTTAAAGTTGAAAATATTTTGTTTTTATTGACGTTTTTGCTCCAAATACAATTTATTTAAAGTATATTTGTGTTCGGCTCGTTTCTTTAACTGCGAATGAGAGATCTCGTTGCCAATTTTTCGGTTTTTCTAGATTATTTTTTTTTCTTTCCATAAATTACACTTACAAATGCACAGAATACTCAATAAATGACTAGACTAAATTTAGTTTTTTTTTTTCTATCCAATTTACATGCTATTTTCTCTTTCTTTTTATTATTATTTTTTTATATTTTATGCTATTTTTATTTTTTTTTTTTACAGATTTTGATTTGAGAGTCCGACAAAATGAATTCTTTCGCACATTCTTGGCAAGGAACTCAGAACACTCAAACTTAAGAGCGAATATCCTTGGATATTGCGCCTTTAGAAATGCTAAACTGGAGCAAAACACTTTGCTCGCTGTGGTCTTTGGAACCGGATTTTGATTTGAAATCAAAAATCGACGCGCTTTAAATTACTCTAATTTTCTTATTATTTGATTTGATTTAATTTTTTTAAATATTTTTTTTTTTTTTGCGTAAAACTAATTTATTTACAGCAATTTCCATTTCATTACGCTTTGATGCTATTTTATTTTTGCTAATATTTATTTTCATAATTTTAAATGTGCGGCGACATCTTCAAAACGCATTTGAAGGCACCCTTGCGATGCTCTTTATTTCGATTTATTTAATATTTACACACACACACATGAAGAACACACGTAGGGAACTGTTTATTTATATATATATAAATCTATATATATTTATTAATGTATATATATGTAGGTATATGAATGCAGAATGCCTAATTATTTTGTTCAACACTGCTTTGATACATAAAACTGAAAATTTATTTACTCTTTTCATCAATTTTAATGCTTGAAATGCTGCCATTTTCCCAGAAATTTTCCACATGCCCCTGGTGTTTTTTAAGTATCGAGTCAACACACACACACGCACAACTCTCTCCCTCTCTCGCTCTCTCACTCACACCCTCTGTTTGTATGCTCGCTAGTGTGCATAAATTTTATCCATCATGCAAATTATATTTGCACATTTTACGCTATACGAGTACTTAATTTAAATTTGATTTTATTGAAATTTCTTTTATATTTACAAATTCGTTTTATGAATGTAATTAGTAATTACATCATCAAATGCAGTCGAAAAAAAAGAAAAATCGAAAAATTCAGGAGAAAATCTAGTGATGTGAAACATGGATGAAAATCGGTTTATCTACAATCGATACTCTAATGAGAGCAAAATCAGAGCATTGAGGAAATATTTTCCAGCATAATTAAATTATAGAAATAATAATTAAATTAATTTCGCTGGACGCGCAACAATCGTAAAAAAGAACGATAATTGCTAGGGCAACTGGAAATATTTAAATTCATTACCTAAAGGTATGCAATTAAATATTTTAATCAAGAATTAACGAGTATATCATTTTATAATTATAAAATACAATTTTAAGCGATGGTGTTCAATTAAGGGCATTCAAAGGATCCACGTGACATCCAAAGGCATTGCTCAAATTGTGTTTGAATGCAGGGGCGGACTGGGCCTACGGGCAACCGGGCAAATGCCCCCCAGTTAACTGTATCTGGGATCAATACTCATGATGTAAGGATTTTTTTAAAATATTTTTTTTCTTAGGTAACGCCCGGTGGGCCCTTTGACCCCCAGTCCGCCCCTGTTGAAAGCAAATACTTTATCACGTGTAATTCAAAATATTCATAAGCATACTTTTGGGTGCTGAAATCAAATATTTCTTTTTGCTCTACTAATTGCTGGTACTACCCAGCCAATCAATCGAGTCAAGTCAATATGGAAAATGTGAACTTTTCGGGATCTCAAAATTTATCTTTCATGTTTGTTAAAATGCTCCTTAAGTGTGTGTTTCGACTCTCTTTCAGTTATGAATTTGAATATAGTGACTCGTTTAGTCTCGTTATATGCTCGTAGGTGGTATTTTTTGAGGTCTTGGCAAAAGTCCTGCTTCCGGTAGGAGTCTCTTTACACTCCTTTTCGGAGCACTCCAAATATGGTTGGCTTGGTAATAAAAAAAAATGACTTTTATATATATTTAGCATACTTTGTGGGGCAAAAAAATGTTCTTACCAACATTTTGCGAATAAGTCTAGTGAAGCTGAACTTCAAATCGCTTTTCTAAATTCGAAAAAAATTCATATTGAAGTTAAAAATCGATTTGAACAAAATTTTTACTCCATAAAGTATGCTTTAAATTTATAAAAGTCAACAAAATCCGAGCCCTGGTTATGAGCAAGGCAACAGAAAAAAATTTTGCTTCAGCACCCAAAAGTATACTTATAAATATTAAGAACGCCATTAGCAAGGATTTGAGGAAATGTGATAAGCTTCTTGGATCCTAAATTAAGCTCCACTTGGAAAGGCTAAAAATTACATAAAGTGATTTTGAAATATTTAAAAGCATACATTTAGGTGTTAAACTAAAATATTTTCTGTTGCTCTACTAAGGCAGGCTACTAAGAAAATAATAGTAATAGGGAATATTGAGGCCCTATGCTTCCAAAAGACATAAAAGAATCCAATAACAACAACAATAGGAAATATTTCGACCCAAGCTCATAAAATTTCTTGAAAACAGAGAACGGTACCGATCAGACCGGTCGATAAATTAAATCTTAGTCTTAAAGTCCCAAAATGGACGAACTCGATCGCCAGAATCGACAATTTATTTTATGATTTGGTTTATCCTCCGGAATGTCTTCAAGCCCAGAAGCAGGGGCGAATTGGGCCCCCAGTTCGCTGTGCTTTTTAGCTGTTACGTTTCTTAGCCCCACGAAAGCCCCATTTTTCAAACGCCCGGTGGGCCTTTTGACACCCAGTCCGCCCCTGCCCAGAAAAATGAATTAATTGAATAAGTTCATGCCGAAAGCGATTGTAATTTAAGAGGAGAGAGAGAGAGAGTCTGAGGATTTTCCCCTTTGACCTTTGGACTTGATTCTGTTCGTAACAGAAAAAAATAAATAGAATAAAATTGTAATATTGGAGATCAAACAATATTGTCAATTTAGGTGAATCTGCCGTCATTAAAAAGTGCTTTGCTGGTCTCTAGGGGAGTCTTAGAGGAGAAAAAGAAAAGAGCAGGCTGACGTAGTTTGACGAAAGTTTGTACGTTTAGGGGAATCCCGATTAAATTAAGGTAAATTTCTGGTCTTTAGGGAAGACTTTTTGAGGGCCCGAAAATTGGTTTTTATAAGGCTTCAAAATTAATTTAAAGCGAAATTAGGCCTTATTTTGAGACAAAAAATTAATTAAACAAAAAAAAAATTCTTTTCCAGCAAATATTGAAAAAAAGTCCATCAAAAAAGTGTTGAAAATTGTGGCATTTTCTTCCGTTTATAAAATCTTTTTCGCCACAACAAAGAGGGCAAGAAAGGTCGATGGAAATAAAAGAAAAATCACGTGGTAGGCTGAACATACATAAAGCATCCGAGCCGATTGTTTGAACGTGTCTACGTTTTAATCATAAAATATTGTCGCCATCATATGGAACAGAAGAGGACCACTTTCAAGAGGCAACTTGACATAAAATAATAAATCAATCACTGAGCGTTAATCTGTTGCAAAATAGACAACAAGAAGCCTTTGTAAGCATTTCGTGATAAGAATTATAAAATACAAAATATTTCATTTCATTTTTCTGTGAATTTTTTCCTCCAAGTGAAATCGATTTTCCAGGTTTGTGTGGTAAGGGATAATTGTTATTTAACGAGACGCTTCCATTTTGTTTTTCTTCAATTTTTCCGCCGCCCCTTCTTTGGTCAGCAAAAATAATATCCGCTGTCAGGCAATTGACGTTCGCGAAAATTATGGAAGAATGTGAAGAAAGCTAAGAGATTTCATGGTACGCTTTCTAGAAAATTGACAAAAAAAAAAGGACTTGCGTTTGTTTTCATTTTCTCTTTCTCTTGCGATTGACTTGCCTTTTCTCTCTCTCTGCCTTTCGAACTTTCTTCATGTCAGTAACAATTTAAATCCATTTCACTTCCTCGAATTCCATTAAGTAATTCCAACGATTTTCTTCTGATCGGAAATTAATTTTTCTTTTCTTTTCGAAAAATCCTTAAAATCTTTTACACTCGAAATCTGTAAAAGAAAGTGCAACTTAAAATCCGAAACTTCTCTGAACTTTGAACACGGGGGCAAAGAGCATTTAAGAAAAGCAAACGAAAAAGCTTTCACGACTTCTAAGGAGTCCGACACTAGGCAAACCAACTGCACCACACCGCGTCTAGAGGAGCTCATCAAGCCCAACTTCAAAGTTCTTCACATGCAATGCATGGAAATCTAATATTATCCTTCATACCGAGAAAAAGAAAATCCGAATGGAAAATGAGAAAACACAGCCAACTTGCATTACAAAATACCGAGCAAGGAGCAGAGCAGAGCACCATCGGCAAACCGAAGACAAATTCTTGGAGTGAAAAACTTTTGCCAAGTTCTTGTTACTTTTCTGTCCTGTCGCTTTTCGTTTTCGTTTTCGTTTTCATGCCTTCGCCCGAAGCCGAAGTCAATACCGATGCCAAGCCAGCCGCCACCGACACTGGCAAGGATTTTGAATTCCGACTCGAATTCTGACTCCTCGACGTTGGCGCTCCAAAACACACATGACGCCGGTAGTTAGCGTTTTTACGCCAAACATTTTGACGAGCGCAACCGCATGTTTAAGCCGCTGTTGTGGTTACGTGCATAGTCCTGTTAGCGAACTCTAACTCGATTCGTTTGTCTCGATTCACTGCAAGGACATAACCGTAATGCCGGCTGATTCCGTAGAGACGTACGTTTAAAAACAAACACAAGTCTTAGAAAGCGGGGAGGGGGTGATTGGGGGCGGGGCATGAAGTTTGTAAGTTTACAGAATTAGAAAGAGGTGTTTCGAAGAATTAAAACTTTAAGGGTTTTGTGCGCTTTGCCTTAACTTTAACTTCGCTAAAGGTCCTGGGGGAAATAAACTTGCAAAAATATGTAAGCAAAAGATTCGTATAAACTTAAAGAAAACTTATCTCATTAAAAATTAAAGGTGAACACTTAATTAAATTACATTCGAATTCAGTGGGGAGCGGGAAAAGCTAAGTAATGGAGTTGGTGAGAGTTTTAAGGACCTGTTACAAAAAAAAAAAAAAAACTATTGCTTAATGATTAATTAATGAAGTCATATTTTTGGGGGCTCAACGAAGGATAACTGGTCACTCATAATTAGTTTTTGTGTTAATCCAAATTTTCCAGAATAATTTTGATTAATTAATTTTGATTATAATTCAATTTAACCCGGTAGCGCCTAGCGATGCCATATGGCATCACTAAAAAAGTTCGTGTTTTGTCATCAAAACTTCAAAACTGGTTCATATTTTATTTTATTTTTAATATTTATTTTTTTCAACTCAGGCGCTACCGGGTTAAAGGAACAATTATAAAAAATTTAATTTAAAAAAATCATGTCAATTTGATTGAAATTATTTCAAAATATTTTTGAATCATTTCCGATTCACTAAAGATTCATTTTAATTTATTTTAATCGAAACCAAATTATAAAGAAAATTAATTTTAAGTTTGGAGATTTTCTCCAGTTTTATCAGAAATGAAAAACTTCATTTCTGAAGCATTTTTTATATGAAGTTTTTAATTTCTGACAGAGCCCCTAAATTGAAAATTATTAAAAGAATCAAAATTATTTCTTATGAATTTATATTATTTTTCAATCACTTTTGATTTATTTTTGATTAATTTTACTAAGTTTTCAAAAAATTCAAATAACATGCGAGAGTGCGCGACGTCACGAAAATGTTTTGGGTGACGCATTTTAATCTCCAATGAGAGTTTTGCGTCACGCAGATGAAAGCATAATATCGCTTCTAGTAATGCAATATTTGAACCAAGTACCAATCTAACGAGTACAGAGTACTCATAAAAATTATACGCTATCACTTGAGTTTAAATTTTAATTCAGAATTTTCAAAAAATTTTCAAAATGAACCGAAGCTCGCGAAATATTCTAAAAGCTCTTTTTCACGGAACAGTGAACAGTTTTTGTTTTATTAGCTTAAACGAGTACCCAATAGCGAGTACTCAAAAAATAGCTACATCATTAAACTGTCAAATTGCCTCGCGACGAGAAATATAAAAATTTTCAAAATTTTCTCGCTACGAGGTCTCGCAGTGCGATACATTGGAGCTTGACCCATATGATTGAATGTATTGAAATTTGTGTGCGTCTCGCCTCGCGCTCTCGCATCGGGCTCTCGCAATGTTGGATTTTAGGCATAAATCAAAAAATAATCCCGATTAGATTGAGATTATTATGACTTATTTTCAAATTATTCCTTCAAAAATCAAAAATAGTCCAAATTAAAAAAGATTATTTTCGATTCACTTTTGATAAGTTTTAATTAAATTTGAATGAAATCAATTAAAACTAAAAATTAATTTTAAATTTAAAAAAAAAAATTTTAAAAACGATTAAAAAATTTTCCCAATTAAATTCAGATTATTTTTAATTATTATTAAATTATTCTTGAATTAATTTTGAATTACGTCGGAATGCTTTTCCATTAATTTTACCTAATTTTGATTAGAATCAAATTAAAATGAAAAACAATTCGAAATAATTGAAATTTAATCTAAGTATTAGATTTAGATTCTTGGCTTAGTTTTAGATTTTTTCATCAATCCGAAGGAGTCCCGATTAATTCCCAACCCTAATGACTATGCCTCGGAATTTGAATATGTACAAAAATGAAAAAAAAAAATATTGCAAAAATATATTCCAAAAAAATTCAAAAAACAAAATGCAAAAAATTCAAAATATTTAAAAAATTTTAAAAAAATCAAAAATTTCAAAATATTAAAAAAAAAATCAATAAAAATGCAAAAAATTCAAAATATTCAAAAAAAAAAATTTTTTTTATGCAAAAAAACTCAAAATATTTTTAAAAAAATGCAAAAATTTCAAAAAATTTCAAACCAAAATGCAAAAAATGCAAAATATTCCAAAAAAAAATTTTTTTTAAATGCAAACAATTCAAAAAAAATATTCAAAAAAAAAAATTTTTTTTAATGCAAAAAATTCAAAATATTCAAAAAATAATTTTTTTTAAATGCACAAAATTCGAAATATTCAAAAAAATTCAAACAAAAATGCAAAAAATCAAAATATTCAAAAAAATGCAAAAAATTCAAAATGTTCAAAAAAATTGCAAAAAAATGCAAAAAATTCAAAATATTCAAACAAAAATTTTTTTTAAATGCAAAAAATTCAAAATATTCAAAAAAAATTTTTTTTTAATGCAAAATATTCAAAAAAAAAATGCAAAAAAATTTTTTTTTAATTGCAAAAATTCAAAATATTCAAAAAATGCACAATCAAAAATTCCAAATCAGTTCGATTTAGTATGCCTATTAAAATGTTGAATTGTCAAATTAACAAAAAAACGCCTACTTCAGTGAATAAAATATTTAAAAAGCACAGTTAAATTCAAATAATTCAAAAAAAAAATTAATATATTCAAAATCCGAGCTCTACTAATGACTAACAATAAGAAAAATTAAAAATATCAAATTTATAGTGATACAATACTTAAGAAACTACTAACGAAGGGTAATGATTATAATCATAATAATTATTAATCTCAATTGGGATTTAACAGGCCTAGATTTTTAGCAATAACTCCGCCTACGCCACCGAACCGCCACCGAACCGCCACTGAACCAAGCAAACCTACTCTAAGCCTTTCCAATGTTTTGCGTATAAGGAACACAAGAATATTTTTAAGATTCGAATCCTTCAACGATATCTGTTCCTAACTTAACTTTACTTTACTTAGCTTAATTGAACTTAACCCTATTATCTTTGAGAGCTACACTTTGACTACAAAAATATTTACAAACATAACAAGTTTTCGCTCATTGGGTAATGTCTAGGAAAACTGACGATTACAAGCATTAGTATTACTTTTAATGTAATAAATTTAATTTAATTTTAATTTTAATTTAATCACATTCAGCTAAAGACTACACCCGTCACCGTTAAATTGGGTTAAATGGTAACAAAGAAATTGAATGACTTACGCACACATACTCGTACACACGCCTATGAACTACACATTTATTGATTCTAAATGGAGCTTGACCTCTATATCGTGGGAAAAGGATAAGCATCAATCGTCCTTTAAGTTTTCGGTTCTCAGTTTTCGACTCTCTACACTCGTATAACATCGCCCGGCAATGTTTTGGGTTTCAATTCACCGAGACTTCCGCTTAGCGAATCACATTCGTTGGCGTTGTTCGTGGCATTCGCCACCTCATCATCATCGCCATCTCCACCGTCGTCATCATCATCATCATCATCATCATCGTCGCCGTCGTCATCGTGTTCGTTATTAATGTGCTCCTTGGATTTATCGCTTATCAGACTAATGCCGCCGCCGCTGCCGCTGCCAATGCCATGTGATCACCTAAGCGACTCGCGTCACATAAACACATCGTTGACGCCGCCCATCGTCGTTGATTTATGCGGCGTTGTTGGCACGCCATGTGGACACAGCGTCGTCGTCGTCGTCGACGAGGATGTCACCACAGACGCCGGCGACTGCAGCACCTTGGACTCATCCTCGAAAGTGACCATTTTCTCGCGCGGCTTGATAAGAATTTGCATTTGCTGCTGCTGCGGTGGGATTGGCGCGCACATCAGTGTCGGTGGCGGTGGTGGTGGACCACCCATTTGTATGCCATGCGGCA
This sequence comes from Chlorops oryzae, assembly GCA_020466095.1. NCBI lineage: Eukaryota > Metazoa > Arthropoda > Insecta > Diptera > Chloropidae > Chlorops > Chlorops oryzae. The sequence continues at coordinate 1,447,165 of CM035808.1, read as the reverse complement.
ATCCAAGAGCAGTACGTCTGGGCGGTGGCAGCGCCAGATCACCGACACCCGACAAATTGAATTCGCTTATACTCCGCGGCACAAAATATTCGATATGATGCTCGGGTATGCCCGTCGAACGACGTATGGGTGCATTCCGCTGAAATGCCGATGCCGCTGCCATCGGCGTCGAACGACGCGGCAACGAACCGTATTGTGACAGACCGTGTGCCGGTCCGAAGAACAATGTCTGATGATGGCCGATATTGTTGCCGAGAGTTGCTGGGCCGATGCCACCGCCGCCCACCGCCACCGGCTAAAAAATCGGCTGTCGGTCGTTGTCAAGAGGATTTCGGTGTCACGGCCACCGAGACCAAAGCCACTTCCTCCGGCTGCGGCATAACATGATCTTGCACGCTGAATTTGCGCAGCCACATGACAATTTCCGTTTGTATCAGACTGAAGCACATCGCCACAACGGCCATCCCGACCAAAATGTAACCCGATGCCAGGTATAAGGTTAGATTGCCAGTCGGTGCCAGCTCACCGAAGCCAATTGTACCCAGCGATGTGAAGCAGAAGTACAGCGACTCGAGCACTGTCCAATTTTGTATTTTATGGAAGAGGACGGCGCCCGATGTTATATAGCAGATTAAGACCATAACGCAAATGGATATCGGGATGCTCGGTGATGTATGCTTGGGACTTTTTTGATACGACGACGATGATTTCGTTTGATGCAATCCGTAGTGGTGGGCTCCTGGCGGGGTGTTCGGGTGCATTTTGCTGTTGTGATGGTGCACGTAATGCTTGTTGTTGCCAAGCATTGGCCCTTTGATATTTTCGCCTCCAGGCGGTAATTTAACATTATTGCCAATGCCCCCGCCGCCGCTGCTGCTGTTGCTGCTGTTGACGCTGCTGCCGCTCCCGCTGCGAACGGCGCTCTTCGAACGAAATTTACGAAATATGCAACGCATGCCAGCCGACAATGCCTCACCCATGGCCGAGAGATAGAGCAGCACAATCGGAATGCCAAAAAGGGCGTAAATCAGCGCAGCAATGCGGCCCCATTGGGTTCGCGGTGATATGCCGCCATAGCCTGGAAAACGAGACAGAGAAGAAGAGAAAATAATTTCGCAGCTCTTAAGAAAAAAAGTAAGTATAGTTCTTAACCCTTTACTGCATGATACTTAGAGGTATTAAATAAGTGGAAATTTTTTTTTATATAAATAAGGGAATTTTTTTTCTTTATTAACCCTTTACTGCATGATATATTAAATGAGTGGAAAATTTTTTTCGCAGTAAATGGTTTTTTAACCCTCTACCGCATGATATACACTATATAAAATAATTGGAAACAATTTTTTGTTTGTTTTATTAACCCTTTACTGATATATGTACATATAACTGATATATGAAATAAGTGAATGTTTTTTTTATTAACCCTTTACTGCATGATATATTAAATGAGTGGAAAATTTTTTTCGCAGTAAATGGTTTTTAACCCTCTACGGCATGACATACACTATATAAAATAATTGGAAACAATTGTTTGTTTTATTAATCCTTTACTGATATATGTACATATAACTGATATATTAAATAAGCGAATGTTTTTTTATTAACCCTTTACTGCATGATATATTAAATGAGTGGAAAATTTTTTTCGCAGTAAATGGTTTTTTAACCCTCTACCGCATGATATACACTATATAAAATAATTGGAAACAATTTTTTGTTTGTTTTATTAACCCTTTACTGATATATGTACATATAACTGATATATGAAATAAGTGAATGTTTTTTTTATTAACCCTTTACTGCATGATATATTAAATGAGTGGAAAATTTTTTTCGCAGTAAATGGTTTTTAACCCTCTACGGCATGACATACACTATATAAAATAATTGGAAACAATTGTTTGTTTTATTAACCCTTTACTGATATATGTACATATAACTGATATATTAAATAAGCGAATGTTTTTTTATTAACCCTTTACTGCATGATATATTAAATGAGTGGAATTTTTTTTCGCAGTAAATGGATTTTTAACCCTCTACCGCATGATATACAATATATAAAATAATTGGAAATAATTTTTTGTTTGTTTTATTAACCCTTTACTGTAATATGTACATATAACTGATATATTAAATAAGCAAATGTTTTTTTTTATTAACCCTTTACTGCATGATATTTTAAATGAGTTGAAATTTTTTTTCGCAGTAAATGGATTTTTAACCCTCTACCGCATGATAAACAATATATAAAATGTTTTGCAGTAAATGGTTTTATTAACCCTTTAGGTACTAATAATTATATAAATTTAAAAGTGGCAAAAATGGTTTTATTAAGGCTTCAAAAATCATTATTTATCGATATTCATCAATGTTCCAATTTTTTTAGAAACCATAGATGAATGCGCATACGATAAGGGGTTAAAACGCTTTTGAATGTCATTACCTAGAGGCGATGTTCAAGAGCAATATGTGGAACGACAAAGGATTCTAAATTAACAGTAAATATTTTGAATAAAATTTAAAAAATTTTAAATAGCTTTAAGGACAATAGGGGTATTCACAAAAGCTTCGGAAAATAGGGATGAATACCCCTAATATTCGACCGGATAAAAATTAATTCTCACCCCAAGTACCTACTAGCTACAACAGGTTCCAGGAAAACCCAGTTGCAAATTGAGTTGACCTGATCGTATATCTGCTAAAATTCTCTGTACACTCTCTGAGCGACTCCGGACTTAAGCAAAGTAAGCGGAAAGTCCGTTTCGGAATTTTCGGAAGTCTGAAATCTATTGACTTAACAAACGCTAATTGCAGCCGCATTTGAGCCGTTCCATTCCATTCCGTTTCGGTTTATGGAAATAATTCGCCGTCCATTTCTGCTCATTTCACACGCCGAAGTTTATGCTAAAATTTCCACTTATTCCCATCACGGACTGTATTCGTTAATGTGTACGCCACAAGCGCGCGCTACGCACCAACAATCAGAACTAATGCTAATGAGCTTAAATGGCCTTCCTCTCTCTCTCTCTCTCTCTCTCTCTCTGATGGAGCCGTGGGGTACACTCACCTCGACTACGGTTCGTTTGAATGGAGCATAAATAGCTGGCATGTCTACTCGTAGCACTACGACTGCTAATACTACTGTGCATGGTACTTAAGAGATGGATAAACAATTTGATGCGCCTAAATGTGTGCTATGCTGTGCTCTTCTCGGAACCCCGATGATGTCTAGCGATTCAAGAAAACTTAGTTGCGAAAGCGCGAATTCCAATTCGGCGAGCCTGAGTGCCTACGGGGGCTTAACGGGTCATTAAATGCACATGTGGCGCGTATAGGCTCTTCCCAGCACTTTGCGAAGGAAAATTCGTGTCAGGCCAATAAATTCGTGCAGGCTTGGCAAAAAAAAAAAAAGTATAATCGCTATTGCAGAAAGTTTAAGAAAGGCATAAATTTCAAATACTGGGCAACAAATTATTGAAAAATTTTATTTATTAAAATTATGATGTCATAATTTAGGTACAGAACAAAAAAAGGGTTAATGGTTCTTTTGTACGGAAAATAAATCATGAATCGGTGAACGTTTCGCAGGACAAATTTTCTTAAGTTCAAATATAAATCTATAGTTAAAAAAGGGTTAACATTAGGATCGTAAGTGGAAATTTATTTTAGGAGGATTATTTCTCCTATATCGGAGTGGATTTAAACCTCTCCAAAAGTCCCATTGAACATAACATAAACCTTTCTATAGAGAGTCGTCAGTTGGAAAACTTCTGAAGGGTTCAACGATTTCTTTTCGCTACAAGTTTTCCCTCTTAATTCGAAAAAACTTTACAAAAAAATCTGCTCACTCTATGCTTTACAACCAGGAACTGCCAATTGCAGATAGAGTAACCGCCAGTGGCGTAGACGGAAAAAAGGACATTCTTTTTAAAAATTTTTTAAATATTTTTTTTTTTATTATTTGTGAACTTATGAAAAGCGTGACAAGTTAGCCTTAAGCCTTCCGCCACTGACGAAGGACACATTTTAAATACCGTTGACAGGTGAGCTTTCCTTACACCGGATGATCTAACGGCAAGGGTTACACGAGTAGTGGTAATTTAAGAGAATATTTCAACTACAAAAGGAACAACTGTTTGCCCGGTTGTTAAGCGATTTCGAAATTCCCAACACGCACAGCGGGAGAAAAAAGGATTGCACAGCTTCCTTCAGAGTCTAATAGACCGACCACAAAAACTTTCCCAACGACGACAATATGTGTGTGTGTGCGTAACCTTTTCCATGATTATTTTTTATTATTTTTTTTTTATTATTTTTTTATTATTTTTTTCTTTTCGTTTTCCTTGAGCGTTAGCATCGGGTCTGTTTGGCATTCTATAAAAGTTTAATGTGCAAAGTTTTTATAATTGAGTAAAACTTTTGACTGAATCGTTGAGCGAATGAACGAATGTATAAAGCGTCAAGTTGTGCTTGTGGCTCTACACTCTACATTGCTGCCCCAAAAAGGAGTAAGGAGTGTGTCCTCCTCGCCCACTCTTCCAGAAGAGAGCAGGAAAAAAAAAAAACACACCAAAATGTCCCAAAAGTGCTAATGGCGGTATACAAACAAACCTCCACTCTATTGCCAGCACCACACACATGGTTACATTTATTTAGTTTTGTATAGAGGAAAAAGGTCGTTAAATGGGTTAAAAACAGCACATGTCAAATCGCAATTATATGAGAGGAGGACGGACATTGTATAAAGAACGTTTACACGGATGACTTGCCTCTCTCTCTGGGTATATTAAGACCAAAATGACGCACATGAAGCCAGATAAAGAAATGGAAATGGGAATGGGAATTCGGCTGACCCTTTCAATGTGAATTTTTGAAAGCTTTTTAGAAATTGAGAATCCCTCCACCGCATGTGAGGCTCGACAAAGATTATAGAATTAACAAAAAACTAAATTTGCCTTCTTCGAATCCCAACCTCTCCAATCTCTCTTCGCACAGCATCACACATACGTATAGTACACATCATACAGTCACATGTGCACTCAGTCGATAATGCGGTATGTACACAGAGAAAAAAATCAAGCAGAAAACTGGTTAAATCAAAAGGAAAAACATACAAAAACGGCTTCAACAAGGAATATTTTTAATTTTAACAATTTTTCTTGTTGGAAAAAATAAAGATTTTCCTTTTGAATCAACCCTATTTCAGGGTGAATTGAAATGATAATTTTCAAAAATGGATCTAAATTTAAATTGATTGAACCAACCACGGACATAATTGAAATGACAAGATAATTTTTAAAATAAAAAAAAACTTCTAAAATACCTATAAATGCTTAAAAAGTTCTAAGATTAATGAATATTTTATTTGTCCTATTTTATAAACCAAATGAGAATTATACCGAACGAAAAGAAATGTAATTAAACATATTTCCTTTAAATCAACCAAAAATTTTGTTGACTCAACAATTTTTCTTTTGAAATTCTTTGTTCTGCTCGAAAATCAAAAGGACTGTGAATAACAATGCGCCCTTTTAAAAGAATCATGGTTAATTTCGCTCAGTGTATGTATTCAGAGGAGAGTTTATTATGACAGCTCAGCAAAGGAAAGCTTAGCGATAAAGATAGACATACATTCTGGCTGGTCTTAACCCTTAAAAGCCTTATTTTTGTTTTTTTTTTTAGCTAAAATCAAATTTTCATATGGAGTGGTTGGTTCCTAGAGGTGCCAGTGGGACACGAAGAGTTAAGTTGCCGGCATTTGGGTAAAATTTCTGATGAAGGTTATACAAATTAGATAAGATGCACACATACTTTAAACATACACCAGCATCAATGGACATACATATCTGCATGCATGTATGAACATACATATGTATATACATACGTTTATGTGGTCGAAACTTTTCGGCCCCCCGTTGGAGGACGTCGTATGTTAAATATGCACTTCGGAGTAGTTTTCCATCAACAGAATTTGCTCTGACTTCGCATCTTGACTTTAATTTCATTAGTCAAAGTGAGTGAGTGCATCCTGCCATGTTGGCTTCAATTAAGCACGGTTGAAGGGAAAATCACGTTGACAGGCTGAATTTCCGAAAAGCAATGAATGGACCCCGTTTTTTTTTTGTTTTTGTGAGAAATTTTTCAGAAAATTTTGGTCATTGCTCAATCGATACTTTTTTTGAAGTATACTCAATTATCTGGAACGCATTATTTCCTCTCCCCAGGCTGTCTCATATACACTTGAAACTATTATTTAATTTTCAGTAAATTTAATTTTTGCACAAAAAGCTCGAGGGTCGTCTTATTTAGATCTGTTTCCTTCAAATTTATCTTAGTCCTTTTTCCGAAAAATTGGATTATGCCCACAAGAATTTTTGCTTCAATACGCTTCAAGTTGAATTGTGTGTGTTTCGGGATGGGCGGTATTTGAAAAAGGATCGATTATATCGATGAAACTCAATAGTGGTATTTCTATTAATTATTTCTATATATTTTTGTGGAAAATAACACTACACAACAAAATCGAAATTTTTGCGTGCCTTTGACTTGAATTGAATTGAATGAATTTTTTTTTATTTCTGCCTTTAAGTGATATAAAAAATGCGGCATATTTTCCGGCGCAAAAAGGTCGTCTCATTTTTTCTAAAAAACCAATTAAAATATGAACCACCCATCGGATTTTTTGTTTCTTGGTCTTGAAATGCTCTTAGGAATCCAGCCTTTTACTTAAGATAGCCTGAACTTGAATACCGGATCTTTTTCGGAAATTATATGGGTTTGAAATCAAGTTTTTGTACAAAATTGTGAAAAATTTCATAAAATTTTTGCTTTTATCAACCTACAGCGCCTAAAATGTTGAACCGATTTCATCCATATGTATGAGGGATACGTTGTTTTTTTAATCTTCTTTCATATAAATTAAAGATTTTTTGAAGCGGTCGAACGATAATGTGGCTACGACTAAAAAAAATATTGACAAAAATTTGCAAAATCTATCCTAGCGGATATTTAAAAAAACGCGAGCTAACTTTCAAATTTTAAGCATATATTTAGATTCAGCGAAATAAATACTACTAAGAAAAAAATTGGTTTCAAGTCAAAGGCAAATTTAGTGTTGAGTAGTGTAATCAGCCCGATTCTAAATATTCCCCGGGAATTTCCCCCCGCCAATTCGAAAGAAATTCTCCCATTCTAAACACATTGGGAAGCGACAATACATAAATGGAGCAAGAATTTCGAACATTTTTATGGTATTTAAATATTATTATATCTTTATCTACACTGAGCGAAATTAACCATGATTTTTTTTTAAAAGGGCCCATTGTTATTCACAGTCCATTTAATTTTCTAGCAGAACGAAAATTTCAAAAGAAAAATTGTTGATTCAACAACAAATTTTGGTTGATTTGAAAGGAAAAATGTTAAATTAAATTTCTTAAATTTCGGTATAATTCTCATTTGGTTTATAAAATTGGACATATAATCATCTTAGAGCTTTTTAAGCATTGCGAAAGCAGTCACGACAACGGATTGACGAAATCGGATGAAGTCCATCCGAGGGCTATTTTTGCGGTTATGATCAGTAGAGGTCAATTTGCTTTGAACGTTAATTAAATTTGTTTTGATATTTCTTCTTTTATGGGTTTATTTAAGAAAATTGTATCTTATTTTAAAAATTATCTTGTCATTTCAATTTTGTCCGTGGTTGGTTCAACAATTTAAATTAGAATCCATTTTTGAAAATTATCATGTCAATTCAACCTGAAATGTGGTTCATTCAAAAGGAAAATCTTTATTTTTTCCAAAAAAAAAAAAATTTTTTTTCAAATAAAAATATTCCTTTTGATCTAACCAGTTTTCTGGTTGAATTTTTTCTCAGTGTATTATTGAGATTTAGAACTCCTCTTTTCTCCACGGAGGAAAAAAAATCTTCGAGGAATATTCATTTACAATAGGGCTGATCGTCTTTAATACGTCTTAGGTCAATAATTATCTTACTTTATATTTTCCTATAATTCTCACTTTGTTTATTAAATGGAAAACATAACCGTACAGGTAGAACCGATATGGGTAGAATACCGCATGCGATAATATTTACGGGACTCAATATAGGTACGTATTTCTGACTTAAATTAATCGATCCATATATATATATCAAGTTTTTAACCAGAGCAATGATTGGAAGGATTGTTGGGTAGTTTTTGTGGCTTCCACCAAAGGTGACACACTTAGGCCTCTAATGGGCCCGTTGGGAAACCAAAGGAAAAAAAAAAAACAAAACAAACGACACCACTAACATCCACGACCGAGCTAGGAGTCGATCCCAGAGCCTCTCGTATCGAAAGTTGGCGTCTCAACCTACCACGCCACGGAGGCCGACAAGACTATGATTAATAAATCGTGATTTCAAACTAATCACCTTTGTGATAATTTTGGGATTAATTTTTGATAGTTTTGGGAAATTCTAAGCATCGATAATTTTAACCAACCACTAGTGTATTTCAATTTTTCTCATTTATGTGAAATGAAATCATTTTCGCAGTAAGCAGTCAAATTTGAATACTGAAAGTTCATCGAATAGCCATAAAGCTGGAGGAATAATGTTTTAAAAAAAAGTATCGCATTGATGAACACAAACATCCGGAAATAATAAAATGAATGGAAAAAACAAAACGACTTCATGTTTTTTTTTTTTTTTTTTGAAGAACCGACTTTTGTCACTTCAGACAAGCTGGAGCGCTTCAAATCCGGATTTTCTCATAAAGCCAAAAATAAATTTTTCCCTCCACATGATTTCATTATAAATGGTTTCTGTCACGAACAACGACGAAATTAAAAAGAGAAAAAAACGAACGAAAAAATTGTTGGAAAATACTAAATTAATGAATTTCTGTTCCCTTTTTATCGCAGTACTTTTTGCGGTCCTTGGTGCAGGATATATATATATATTTATATGTACATATATATCAATTAAACGCTGAATAGAATTTGGAATAATCCCTAAAATCGAGTTTTTCGCCTCGTCACGCTATCACACATCATCGGATATTTTTCGTAATTTTTTCGAACAATAAATCCGCCTCGGCGAGAAAGTCCTGAAAGCGACTGTTCGGTGATTGTCTCTTCGCATTTAACAAACTAAAATAAATAATGACTCACTGAGATGGACGACTCCGAAACGATAAGCGTAATAAAAATAATAATAAATGAAGCTTAAATTTATCTTTTTGTTGTCAATTTTTATGTCTTATTTAACCATTTAAAGCCGTCGCGCTCTTTGAACTTTCGGATTAAAAGTGCTTAAAACACTGTGTGTGTGTTTGTGTGTGTGTGTGGGAGTAAGCGCGCCCTTTGAGCTCAAATTGAAGCATGTTTTAATGGATTCCGAACTCGGGAATTGCTGCAATAAAATCGCGAATAATTTTTTCCAGTAAAATAAATAATGGAATTCGATTTAAAATAAAACGACCAAACTCCGACAGATAAAATACTTACTCGCATTGTCCACTGCTCAAAGAAATATACATAGGTACTCTCGCATATCGAAAGTCCATATTTACGAATCGTTTTCCAAATATTTGCATCAATTATAATTAAAATTGATGAAAATAAAAACATATTCTTCAATTATTCCCTTTTTATTTTATTTTTTTGATTCAAAGTCGTTATGCATAAAATGTATCAAAGGTACCCGACTCGACGCTCGGTGGGGATCTTCAATGGTGCGGAGGATAGTCGAGGCCCAAACCTTTTTTAAACACATCGCGGCATTTATAAAGGGACAACAATTTAAAATTACAACTTTCATGGCTTAATCAGATAAGAGAGCTTTAAGCTTTGGAAATGAGGTTCCAAAAATTATGCTGAATTAAAAATGGGACCCTGTTTTTAGATAGAAACCGATTGTTCAATCAGGCTTCTAAACGGTAGGTACTTCACAGTCATGCGAAATGAGTTCACATAAAAGTGTAAAAATAAATTCAGTAGTCGAAGAAGGGATCGAAAGCCATGGAATTGGTAGATGGAGCAACGTTTACCTTGAAGCGGGATGAACCGTTGCCGGCAAATCGAAGGTCATGAAAGATTTTTTTTTTTGTTTTTTGCATATAATTAAATTCAGGAGCTTAAGCTGGGGAAGGAAAACAATTTTTGCGATTTTAGCATAAAAGGTTCGAAAATGCGTTAAAAAAAAGTGGAAAAAATAGGAACTTTTTTCCGTTTAAGACTGAGTGAAATAAAGTTTTCAAGCGACAAAGATTTAAAGATAGAAGAAACAAAGTAAAGAATGAAAATTGAAATTGGAAATAATAGAGTTTATCTCCTTTAATCATCTGTAATAGCCCACGTCTCGGTATCTGATTCGAGTTGCATCACATTTGGATTATATAGAGACATCTCGCTTTTTCACCAAGGTATCAAATTCAGCTTTCTCTTTCTCACAAGATTAAGAATAAGAAATAACTGTAGTGTCATTAATGCAATGGGTTTGAAATACTGGTGTCTTTTGCTTCTACAATACAAATATTCTATCGTTACATTTTTCTATATAAATGAATATATCAAATCAATGATCAATGTATCAGTGCATCAATATATCAATATATCAATATATCAATACACCAATACCAATACGTTAATACCTCAATTTATCAGTGCATCAATATATCAATACATCAATATATCAAAACACCAATACACCAATATGTTAATACCTCAATTTATCAATGCAACAATATATCAATACATCAATATATCAAAACACCAATACACCAATATGTTAATACCTCAATTTATCAATGCAACAATATATCAATACAGCAAAACACCAATATGTTAATACCTCAATTCATCAGTGCATCAATATATCAATATATGAAAACACCAATACACCAATATGTTAAGACCCCAATTTATCAGTGCATCAATATATCAATACATTAATATATCAATACACCAATTCATTAATACCTCAAATTATCAGTGCATCACTATATCAATACATCAATAAATCAATACATAAATATATCAATACATCAATATATCAATACACCAATTCATCAATACCTCAAATTATCAGTGCATCAATATATCAATACATCAATATATCAATACATCAATATATCAATTACATCAATATATCAATACATCAATATATCAATACATCAATACACCAATATGTTAATACCTCAATTTATCAGTGCATCAATATATCGATGCACCACTACATCAATATATGAATAAAACAAGATATAATTAATCAATGCAGCAATACACCAATACATAAATATTGTACATCAACATATCAATACATCAATATACCAATAATCAACATCAATATATCAATAAATTAAGATATCAATACATCATATTTATCGATAATATTTCATCTACATTAGTATCAATAATCTACTTTATGTCATATATATATAATATATGTACTATAGATATATATCAATGATTTATCAATATAATATTTATTATTATATGGTGATATCAATCAAACCTCTGTCCCTTTAAATCTGTTTATCTATCTATCCATTTATGCATCGATATAGCTCTCTAATTTATCGACGGGATATTCGCCCACATGCTTGAAGGCATGAGAAATTGATTTCAAGAGAAAATTCTTGATAAAATTAATAATTTTTATTTCTTTGATGGGATTCCTAGGGAGCTCGTTCTCTGCCAACACATCTTTAAAAATTTATAAATCGAGAAATCAAAGCGAAGCGAATATCTTTTAAAAATTTTATTCCACGACTTCGCATCACCATTTTCAGTTGCTTTAATCGCCTAACCTCCTCCCTCCGCTCTTCCCGTTCATCCTTCCCCCCTATCTCTCTCCCTCTCTCACTCTTCTCTCTCTCGTAGACTCGATGCTAAATTCTCTTTTATGACATCATTTAAAAAGTGATATACGCGTTTTATAACCATGTCAATTATCGATGAAAAATCAGCTAGACGACAGAGCCCACATAAATTTTATCGGGCTCCGTTTGTGGATGCTGCCGACATGAAATCGCACAATCGTTCGGAGCTCCTCTCCGAGGGTGCCTTAACGAACGGCTGAATATTAAATTGGCATCCATACGGTGGTGGTGGTGGTGGTGGAGGTGAGGGTGGTGTTGTTGATAGCAGTGGTCCCGTCAAAAGGAGTTGTGCGACAGAAAGCGTAAGCATAATGAAGTATATAAATTGCAAGCAATCGTCCATCCGCATACATTACGTTCACACAAGGCCCGACATATTTCACACAAGCTCCATGGTGCTGCACACATATTAACATATGTAACATATACATACAAAAATGTATGAATGTATGCAGCACGTATGTATATTTAATGTGTGTGAGTTTGCAAAGGGTGTTGAAAGCGGAAGCGGCGCGTAAACGTGTTAAAGGAAGCAAACAAGTCGATTGTTGGATGCTGTTTGCGAGAAACGAAGGGTCAATTCGTCCTTTGACCAGGTTAAAGTGATTATTGGACGATTCCTATTTGAACGATTGTTAACGAGAACATAGGCACAAATACACATAGCTCACCACGAAGTGCCCCTGCCCTGTCAGGGGTTTAAATTGGGGTTACCATAACAACAATGATGTTGTTGTCTCTGAAGCAAAAGGGAATTCCATTTGGCACGCGGCTTTAAGAGCTAATAAAAGATATTTTTGAAAGGTTTTTTTTTTCATATATAAATGCTTAACCCTTCAATTCCCATGTCTGAAATTATGCGAATTCGGTTCTTACTATCCTATGAAATATCACAGAATGATAAAAATAAACATAAAAATATTTTTAATCCATTTGATTTTTTTTAACCCTTTCATTGCTATGACTTTGCTGATCCGAAATTCGGCTCCAATTTTTACTTAAATGTCAAGAACGATTTTCTGGTGGCAAAGTATTAAAACAAAAACAATTTAACCCATTTGTTTTTCATTAACCCTTCAATTCCCGAGTAAAATCAAATGTAAATTTTTGAAATATTTTTTTTACTCAATGGCAATTGGAATGATTTGTTGGGGACAAAAAATAAATATAAAAATCTTTAACCCATTTAATTTTTCATTAACCCTTCAATTCCCATGTACTAAGCGAATGCAAGATTCCATTTGACACTCGGCTTTAAGTGCTAATAAAAGATATTTTAGAAAGGTTTTTTTTTTCATATATAATTGCTTAACCCTTCAATTCCCATGTCTGAAATTATGCGAATTCGGTTCTTACTATCCTATGAAATTCTATTTGTGATAAAAATAAACATAAAAAATTTTTAACCCAATTGATTTCTTTTAACCCTTTCATTGCTATGACTTAGCTGATCCGAAATTCGGCTCCAATTTTTACTTAAATGTCCAAGAATGATTTGCTGGTGGCAAAGTATTAAAACAAAAACAATTTAACCCATTTTTTTAATTAACCCTTCAATTCCCGAGTAAAATCAAATGTAAATTTTTGAAATATTTTTTTTTTACTCAATTGGCGTACTTAGAATGATTTGTTGGGGACAAAAAATATATATAAAAATTCTTTAACCCATTTAATTTTCATTAACCCTTCAATTACCGAGTAAAATCAAATGCAAATTCGGTTCAAAGTTTTTTTTATATGTTTTTTTTTTTACTAAATTGGCGTAGGATGATTTTTTGTGGAAAAAATCAATATAAAATTCTTTAACCCATTTAATTTTCATTAACCCTTCAATTCCCATATACAAGCTAATGAAAGATGCCTCTTATTTTTCACTAAAAATGGCATTGAATGATTTTTAGGTGGCAACAAAAAAGTTTTTAGCACATTGCCACCTACAGGCCACACCGCGAATTTTGAAAATATGAAAATTTGAAAAAATTATTTTTAGCGAAGTAACGATAATGCTTAAAGTTGTTATGTCCATCAAAAGATACCACTGTCACAGGCAGATGACACTGGGAGTTGAAGAGATAAAATTAAAGGCACTATAAAAAGGCTCTCCTTATACAGGCATGGGGCTCATGTTTTTATCGGTTCGTCTGTTAGCATACGTTGGCCGTGACTAACCAGATGAAAGGGTTTAAACGGTATTTACAGAACCTAGACCCGGTACAATAAAAGTAAAATATATTCGGCTTGAATTGAAAGAGAACCACATTTTGTAGACTAAATTCCAATTACTCTAATTGATAGCCTATTATATGATGAAGAGTTATTCTACTACCCCTACTACATTATATTTTATATATCCAAACGATGTCCTGTACCGCTTCTTCCTCCAGACTGAAAAATTATACCAGAACAATCAAATATTTTGTACAATTGAACTATTGACTTTCCTCAAACCGCAAAGCATTTCAACCTATTTAAAGATAATTTTTTGAAATAATTTATTTTATTTTATTTAGTTCTCTTCCCATGAGCAAATGTTCATCGATGTCAGTTAAAAAGAGGCCTAATTACTTTTGAAATAATCGTTATCGATGAAGTAATGTTCGGATATTTTTTGCATTTAAATTTCCCAATCAGAGCAGAACAAAAATAAATAAATAAATAAATAAATTTCCATTAATCTTTTTTTGGGGTTCCCCCTACAGCATAAATAATTTTATATAACAACGTGCTCAGCTTTTATGATCGGTTAGCAAAATGCAAAGCACAAAAAAAAAAATCCGTAATTTTTTATTTTTTATTTATCAATTTAATAAAATTTGTAATTCCAATTTATAGAGAAAATGCGGAAAATTTGATTTGTCATTCGAAATTAAATGAAACGAGCTAAATGCGAATGGCAAGCTGACACTTAAGCTTATGAAAAGCGACCGCAAATGCAAAAGCTAGCAGCAATTAATTTATTAGCACCTTAAATCGACCATTTAACCACTAAACGTTAGCACAGGAGCACAACGACTTAACAGGATATAAGGCGATCATGTAGGTACATCCGGTCGGGAATGCTGACTCCTCCGCGTCTTACTGCTGCTGCTCTAACTGCGGCTTCTGCTTCAGCTCTGTGCCAATTCAACCGTAAATTATTTAAATTTAATTATGCTAAAAATGTTTACGAGTGTTTGCAGCTTTTCGCATACTTTGCATAACACCAATTTGCGGCCATTTTGAATTTGAACATTCTACGGAAATTATAACTCACATTAACCCGTTTGCCATTGGGCCAATGGATACGTTCGAACGTACGAGTGTGTGTTCGTTTCTAGCTGCTTGGTCAAACATTTATTTAATTGGCAAGCGGGAATAATGCTGGCAGTTGGACTTAATTAGACTAGTTACAAAAATTTGTTGCCTTTTTGATCTATTTTCGGCCAAATGAAAATCCGCAGAATTCACACAAATGAAAGAGAAAATTTGGATTATTGATTTTACGATTTTAAATGCTATTTTTGTAGGACATTTTGTAAAAAAAAAAGACAAAAGGACACGACCGGAAGGAAATTTGTCAAAGTCAAAGGCGTTTAGCAAGAATTTAATTTAACCGAACATCTTTGAGAATACACTGTATGTGTCTATTGAGCCACGACGACGAAGAAGAAGAAGTGGAAATTGTTCTGATTGGAAAATTCCCTTGAGTCAAGTTCCGCTGCTTTAAGGCTTTCTTTGACAGCTTGCGAGCGACCAGTAAACAAATTCCTTGTAAGCAGCAAGGACGATATCGGTTTCTGTGTCAATTTTCGCTTGAAAACTGGTTTGAGAAATTTTTGGAATTCGCCTTTCTTCGAGAATACCAAGAAACGAACACAAGAAATTCGAATCGAAGGAAAAGGACATCCTTCCATGCAACTAACAACATCTCTTCAAAGAGTTATTGAAATTAAAATCACGCTGAAGAGTGTTTTAATTAACATTTTCCACATTTAAGAAGATCTAATATTTCATTTTGTTATGAGAACTCCGAAAAAATTTCCTGTCGAATTTGATGCATCACCCCCTTTTGAAATTAGCAACGTAATCCGCCTGTCAAAAAGTTTATTTCAATGGGAAAACCTCGATGTCCTTTGACACTTCATAACTCCAATTCGATGTGCTCTTTTCCCTTTATCAAAACCATCCTTTCTGACCATTTTCAGGATTTTCCATATTTTCGGCATTTTTTTCGAAGCAAGATGAGTCCTTGTAGAGGCTCGACTATTCGGAGAAGTATTTAACTCTTCAATTTCTACTGTCCTCTGCAGTTGACTGAGGTTTTGATTTTTTTTTTTTTTTTTTTGTGACTAACGGAAAATTTTTTCAAATTCTTATAAAATTTTATTGAAAAATGAGAGCCAAAAAAGCGTTAGCTTTGATTTGGTAGTTGAAGGGTTAATATAAATAGAATGGGTTAAATATTTTTTATAATTAGCTTTTTCCAACAAAAAATTATTCTTTGCCATTTTAGTGAAAAATAAGAGCCGAATTCTCATAAGCTTAGACATAGGCATTAATGGGTTAACAAAAAAAATTAAATGGATTATTAATGTAAATAGATAGGGTTAAATAATTCTTTGCCACTTTAGTGAAGAATAAGAGCCGAATTCTTATAAACTTAGACATAGGCATTAATGGGTTAACAAAAAAAATTAAATGGATTATTAATGTAAATAGAATGGGTTATAATAATTTTTTGCCACTTTAGTGAAAGAATAATAGCCGAATTCTCATAAGCTTAGACATAGGCATTAATGGGTTAACAAAAAAAATTAAATGGAATATTAATGTAAATAGAATGGGTTAAATAATTCTTTGCCACTTTAGAGAAGAATAATAGCCGAATTCTTATAAACTTAGACATAGCCATTAATGGGTTAACAAAAAAAAAACTTATTCGTTTTACAGTATCAAATCTATTAAATTCGACTTCATTGATAGCAAACGGATAGATGTTCATTTAGATATTTAATTTTTTCATCTTATTTTCAAAAAATTTATTTGACATATGGGGTATCAAATTAAAGGAAATCGATCCAGCATTT
Source organism: Chlorops oryzae (assembly GCA_020466095.1). Classification (NCBI taxonomy): domain Eukaryota; kingdom Metazoa; phylum Arthropoda; class Insecta; order Diptera; family Chloropidae; genus Chlorops; species Chlorops oryzae. Next base: position 1,430,226 of record CM035808.1, on the reverse strand, counting down.
TGAATAAAATAAAAAATGTGGGTGTTAATAGGACCTTTTTCATACCAAAATGGCTCTCAAAGTCAAAAAATGTTTAAAAAATTTTAAAATTTTTACTTTGAAGGCTCAAATACCCTTGAAGACTGCAATAAAGCATAAGACTATTTTATACGCTAGAAAGGTCTGACAATTCTCTGTCGAACTGCATTAAAATTTTTATCTTGGATTCAACGGACGTTGAGGCGTGACAATTTTTTTTTTCCTGAAACAACTGCAAATTTCTTTCTTTCCCTTATAACTCCTCAGGGGTGCATTTTGGACCCCCCCCTGCCATACTATTTTTTGTTAGTTCTGACCCCCTCTATCAGCTCCCGACCGGTTGACCATCACAAACGGAACACCCTGTATATGCATTTATAAATTTAAAGCATACTTTATGGAGTAAAAATTTTGTTCAACTCACATAAAGTTAAGATTCAAATAGATTTTTAAATTCAATAAGAATTTTTATGAATGTAGAAAAGCCGTTTGAAGTTCAACTTCACTAGACTTATTCGCAAAATGTTGGTAAGAAAAGTTTTTCCCCCATAAAGTATGCTTTAAATTTATAAATGCATATATATCCGAGCCCTGGTCATAACATCTTAGGTGGAGATGTGACGTTCCCACGAAGGGCTTAAAAATTTTGCATTTCGTTCACCTTCTCAAGTTCTCAAGTTCAACGAAATTTTGTTCCTCGAATAACTTTTTTTTTTAGAGAATTTTCGTGAGGCGAGGATTCTGCCCAAGCGTTCTTTCAAAGTGGATTCAATGGCAAAAATAAATCATTTTGTGCTTAAGTCAACCTAAGATTATGCAACATATTTTCACCGAGTTTCGAATATCAAAGGGCAAGGAATATTGCATATCATCTCATTCCTCGAGTCTCATCAAAATTCATGTGAAAAACTCTGGGCCACATTTCCGGTTCGACCAACTCATCTTCTTCATCATGACAAATAATTCCAATGAAATTGAAAACCAATTTTTGCTTTTTCTCACGAACAAAGCACAGACATTGAGCCGAATGTAAATTCTTGAAAATCGTTTGGAAATTTGGTGAAATTTCTGCATACCGAACGAGTTGATTTGGGGGGGAGATTCTGCTCAATTGAAACACAAGCCGACAATGAAGTCATTCGCATGAAGTCGTTTTGGATCGAAAATGCATAAATAGCATTAACTCGATTGTTGATTTCGTATGCGATGTTGATTATTTATACGTAAGTCTCAGAATTCCGGTGCGACAATAATGCAATTCAGTGCAGTGGTGGGCGTAAGGGGTTTCGAACGAATTTCGAATTTTATAAAAATTTATTTAATCTCATTGAAGAGATTTTTTCTTTAATATTCCTGATTATTTATACTTAAAGTGCTTATATATTTTAATAGGAAGAACTTAAATATTTAATTTCATCACCGGAAAGTATGCAAAGAAATTTTTACAATATTTCCGATATACAAAAATTTGTGCATTCTTCTACTTTCGTCAATTAACCAATCCTGAGCAACGCTCTGGGGAGTTGGGTTGATTTTGTTGAAGCCTCAATTCAGTTCCATTGGTAAAGACTTAAAATTGAATAAATTGCTTTTTAAATATTTAAAAGAATACCTTTAGGTGTTGAATAAAAATATTTTCTGTTGCTCCATTTATTCATCCTACTATTGATGTTATTTATGGTGTTATTCAAGTTGTTTATTTTTTTGAAAATATTTTCCAAGAACATTTGAAACAATTAAGCCGTTGAGAAAGTTGTTTTCGATTTCTTTCTCTTTATCGCCAGATTTATAAGCAATTGAGAATCCATTTTTTCTTAGAAAATTTGTCTGAATGAACTATTTTTTGTGATGAACAATGGAAAATTAAAAGGATTCCGCTTGAATCCTATGTCCTTTCAATCGTAAGGATCTAAAACTTTATTCTTCACAGCACTGACACTGGGAGAGAAGCATATTTTAAGGCATAAAAAAATTTTAATTTTTTTTAAATAATTATTAGGGGTATTCACAAAGGCGTCGGAAAATAGGAAAGTCGGAAAATCGGAAAATTTGAACTGCTTAAAAGTTGTGCAAGATACAAAAAAATTTTTTAATTTTAAGAATTCGCAATTTTCCGACTTTCCAACGTTTTTAACACACCTTTGTGAATACCCCTATTGCCTTTTCATTCGAAACATTTCAGCTCTTCATCCTTTAGGCGAAATCACTCAAACTTCGATCGCAAAAATTCCCCCCGAATAAACAGAAAACAAACAGACAAGAAAGTATTAAAAAAAAAACAAGGACTCTTTCGTGTTATGGAATTTTCGGAAGCTATTTTTGAGCTCTCGCAGCTAATTAAAACATATGCTCCGTCTATAAGGTCAATGGGAAATTCCATGCGAGCCATAGCCCCTTTCATTAGCACTAGAAAAGTTCGTCGGCATAATTTGTTTGGAGGCTCAACTGAGGCATTAAGAGCACGAGCACATGCTGTGACGAGAATTTTCTATGAAAGAAGAAAAAAATACAAAAACTGAGACTTTCTTTTAATAATTTCCGGATGCTTCACAGGCCAAAGCAAGCAGTATCAAAAAATTCAGTTGGCATCTCCATTCGAGGGACCATAATCAAAGCCCTTCTTATCATTTCGGGAGCGAAACTACTGCCAGCAACCGGAATGGTTAAATCAACTGCATGTGCTGCAGCAGGGAAATGTAAAACCAAATGCACAAAAACACACGAATCACACACACTGACATCATATCACATCATATCCCAGCCGGAAATTTTCTCATAAATGAACAATTCATTAATTTTTTCACCAAGGACATCAAGGGGAAATTTTGAGTACTTCTCAATTGCAATGGCATTGCCATCGAGAGGAAATGTTATTCATCGCAACTCAATGGACTGTCATCGATAGAGGTATCGATACGACGGAATAGATCTACTCCACTTTCGATGACCAACTCGTGACATATGCTCTTATGACTGCCAATGCCGCTTGTGTGTTTTATTTTCATTAGAAAGTTGGTGTATAATCAGGAGGAGTCGCGGCTCTGATGTCATGCTGGAATCATTGATTGTTTTAACGGGACATTTCCGGCTGGGATATACCTACATGTACGTATACACATCGAAGCAATAATATGTCTGCATTTGTTCTTATTTACTGAAATACGCAACATTCTTGTTATCATAAATACAACACAAAGTCATTGTTGTCATGTGCACTATGCCAGCATTGTCACTAAGCACACACACAATGATGTACACACACACACACACACACACACACCACACACACACACACACACAAGCACGAGGACAGAATAATGTCACGGTTAGTGCACATTGCTGCGCTTGCATGCATTTTCGGCCAGTGTAGGTATACTTTTAGGCACTTTTTTTCCATTTCTATTTCTATTTTGCCCTTTTATTAGTCGCTTGTATGGCTTATAAAGCCAGTTCTAACGAGAAGGCAATTATTTTGTACGAAAAGCAAGTCCAATTTGATGTTAATATCGTTCATTGGTATGGAGATGTGACTCTGCTAACACGATGCGATAATGAGAAACTCATTGCCAGTTTGTGGTTTGTCAGCCTATGAGTAGGCACCTTAATTTTTGAAAATAATACATTGTTGTTATTGTTGTTCTTGGTTTTATTCTTGGTATTATTATTGCTACCGAAAAGAATTTAAATGCATGAGCAGCCGAGAAAAAAATGAGCCATCAAGGCTAAAGTGTAAAGGCTAAAAGCAAAATGAAATCTGAGATCATGATTTTGGGTCCATTGAACCCTTCAAAATTGATGACGACAATGGCAACAGCTACGATTGTTTTCGACATTCAATGAGTGTTTTTCATTAGAGGAACAACATAAACAAAACAAATTTGTTTACCTAATTTGGATGTGTATTGTTGCCCCTTCGAGAGTTTCTTATTCTCATATTTTCCGCATCATCCGGACAGGCGGAAAACATGAGCAACTCTTAAAGTCTTCTTAAAGCAAAAATGGCCGCAATGAACGTTTAAAGATAGTTTTAATGCCTTCTTGAGTCCCACATATGACGTGTAAAAGCATATAAAATCGGTCCAGCAGGATGTATCGAGGAACCGAGGATGATAAGTGAAGTGAGCTCAGACGAAGCAATTATTTTTTCCCCATGGGCTTCATAAAATACATGCGACATACATTGTGCCAAAATTAACTCATCAATTGACACATGGACGTATCAAAATATTGCATACAATGGAGAAAATGTCCTTTTATTTACGAAGACACGAAAAATATTTGTAAGCCATCAGCGGCGTATGCAAAAAGTGATTTTGGGGCTTCCCATACGCGGACAATCACGTTAGAAAATACTCGCCTTAGACCCCTCCCGAAATAGTTGTCGGCACACGCGCCTGCAAGCCATGACGGACGAGATAAATTTGAAATTCTTTCAACTTTTTTCGCATATAAAAAAGAAAATATTGAATATTTTCCTGAAAAGATGTCCTTCGTTGGTTCATTGGCTCGATTTTTAACGAAATTTTATGGAAAGCGAGAAAAGGTCACTTTGAGTTTTCCTTTTCTCTATATTATTGATGGGACATTGATCTTTTTCAAGGAAAATACTTTGAAGATGTCATCAGCAAAATTTCTGGCCGGTAAATCATCATTGAGCTTTTTTTGAGAGAAATTTTCCTCAAGTTCTCGAAAATTACCACAATTTCTATGGAATACGTGAGAGTATTCAAATTAAATCACCTGAAATTAATTCTACAGACGAATCCTTTTGAATTAGTCTAGCCCCATTTGAGGGAATTTTCTTCTTCGGTTTTTTGTGAAGCCTTTTCGCGCTGTCATTTTGTGAAGGAACACAATAAAATTGTTTAAAAGGATTTTGTTTTCGTACGAAAGAATATTCTCTTCTGGCATTTAAATCGATTTCAATTTTTCTATGACTGTCCTAAGAATGAGTGAGAACATTAATTTATAGCGAGACGCAGTGGATGGCTTCAATCTTTTTTTGGTAAAAATTAGAAGTTGTTGTAGAGTAATGCAATTGAGAAAATAAAGTAGGTTCATCAAAATGGGCTACACTCACCACCTAACCACAACCTTTTATCAGCGCGATGGTTTTAAACCGAGAGAATCATCGAATCGGAAAAGGTGAACTTGACTGGATATAAAATTTTTACAATTCTTTCGTAGTGTGGAACATTGAAATATTGAGTTAAATATGGTCATATGCAATTGTTAATATCAAATGAAAAATATCAGCATATTTACAGGGTTTTTAGTCTTTTTCTTCTGATTTAGGGTAAAAATGTTAAACTTTGAAGTTCCAAAATGGTATCAATGAGTGTCCGGATGCATATATTGTCCTCGAAGGAGTTATTTGGTTTTCATTTTTCTTCATGTCATGAAAAAACTTTTATAAAATTCGTACTGGTTCGGGAGATATGGATCAGAAATGTAAAAAGAGGTGAAAAATTTGTTACATTTTGAAGTTTTTTGCCATTTGTACCCACAATGAATGGAGTTTTTTGGGTCACTTATTAACACAATTCATTTTTCTGAATCTAAGGCTAAAACTTTGTTATAGACAGGAAAATAAAATATTGAACAGTTTACGGGATTTAGCCATAACTAAAAGCAAACAAGAACGCAACTTAGTTTTCGGCCATATGCTTCGAGATCGATTTACAATTGACCTGCAGTCAAGCATGTCTAGCGCAGCATATCAGTACTGAGAGTGTCTATATGGGCTCAAGTTTTTGTTAATATCTCCTAAAACTACATTTTGATTTTGATAAAAATTTTTTTGGTTAAAAGTCATACTCAGAGGTATTTTTTAGAAGTAGCGAGAAAGTGGCGCGAAAACGGGAATACACTGCAAAAAAATTAATAATTTTTTATTTTCTTTGTTGTGAAAGTTTTTTTCTCAGTGTAAAATTAAAAAAGTTACGCGAAGACGGGAATACACTGAAAAATTTTTTTTTAATTTTATTTTCTTTCTTGTGAAAGTTTTTTTCTCAGTGTAAAAATAAAAAAGTTGCGCGAAGACGGGAATACACTGAAAAAAATTTTTTTTAAATTTTATTTTCTTTGTTGTGACAGTTTTTTTCTCAGTGTAAAATTAAAAAAGTGGCGCAAAAACGGGAATACACTGAAAACAAATTATAATTTTTATTTTCTTTGTTGTGAAAGTTTTTTTCTCAGTGTTAAATTAAAAAAGTGGCGCGAAAACGGGAATACACTGCAAAAAAATGTAATTTTTATTTTCTTTGTTGTGAAAGTTTTTTTTCAGTGTAAAATTTAAAAAAAAATTTTTTTTAATTTTCCCTTTTATAAGCTATCAGCGGCCATTTGTTTCATCTTTTAATCTTAATTCGTTTTTCAGATATAATTTTTGAAAAGGGCTTAATTAAAAGGGTTTTGTAGGATATTTCAAGGACACTGGGCAATAGAAACCTAAAAATCGGTTCCTAGAGTGTGCTATACTACCTTAGCAAATCATACAAAACCTTAAAATCCCTTTCATTGGGCCGATTGCCTTAGTGAATCGGCAAGACCCTTTGTTTTCATACATACGTATTGTATACAGAATAAAATTGTTTCTAATCAAATATCACTCCTTAAAATATGCTATGATTTTATTTATTTTTTGAAAACAATCTTTCGGAAATATCAATATACTTAGAAATTCATGAAAAAATAACGAATTTTACTGCTTTTTTTATCAAAAAAATTATATTTGTTTTTGTTCGAACTGTAGAATTACTTTTCCTTTTATATAAAAATTCTTCTCTTTTTTAAACTTTTAGTATTTTCTTCCTCACGTCATTTTTTTTTTTACCAAAAAAATTCCATTTTCAAAAACGCTTTATATGGAATTTTTCTTATTCAGTACATTTCTTTATAACTTAAAGTCATAAAAACACCTAATTTAATAGGGTTTAAAACCTGATCCTTCCCACCGAAATCCTACTGTGCAACAATATGATTTCTCCATTAACATTTTATACAATAGATAAATTTGTTCAAAGAAAATTTTGAATGAAAAATTCAAATATCCTCACGCCACCCTTGCAATAATCCTGCCAATAAATCCAAATGAAGATGCCGAATAATTCTTGGAGAACCTGATTGAAGCGAGGATTTCTATTGAAAGCCCATTCTAATCTGTCTAGCCTTCAATCATGTAAACATTTGCGGTAAATCAATCAAGCGAAGAAGCAACGAAGCAACGAAGAATAACACGAATCGGAGAAGAAGAATGTGTCTAATCAACCGAAAAGCTGACAGAAACCTGTCGGAATAGGAGCCTCTTCCACCATAAAAAAAAAAAAACGTTTGCCAATTATACACAAACCATTCCTACCCATTCCATCGCCGAGGAACACTATTTATTATGTTATTCCGAATTGACATGGCCTGTCACAGGAAACACGACCATTTACAGCGCCATTTTCTTTTTTAATCGCCTTTTCAATATTTCATCGTTGTCTTTTTTCGCCATTTTTCTTTTCTCACGTCGAATTATTGTTGAATGCGTGTCAATTTGGCGGTATTTTAGAGAGCCCTGCTTTCGAGTTTGATATATTCGTGATTTATTTACATTATGTCGCATGTGACAACGAACACATGCTCAAACGACACAAACACACGCACGCACACATACGCATACGCAGAGGATATTGTAGATGGCGAATGATGAAGTGGCTGAAGTGATAGCAAGACAGATTCAATTTCCTTGAATTCAATTCTTTTTTTCTCCTCCTCCTTTTCCTTTTGCAAATTGTTTTTGAAGTTGATTGAGCCTAAGCCTCGAAATGTAGGCCATTGAAGCGTCGATTACCCAAAACACTGTGTCCATACGACACAACGACGTTTTTCTTTGCTTGATTGGAAAATAATGCTTTTGTCGTTTCTCTCCCACACTGCTTCTGCTCCTTTAGCATTGTCCTTGGAGAAGGAGCAAAGAATACTCAATCACTTTTCTAGCCACACAAACACACGTTTGAATTGTGTTGACCATTTCATTCTCGTCTCGTGGTGGCTTCAACAAGGTTTATTTTGTCTTGAATGCAACTCACTAATGCGGTGCGATGCTATGCCTTCAAGGTGTTCGCTCTTCAAAATAAGGACATTTAATCACTTGTAACAGGAGAATTTAATCTAATTTCAATGAAATTTTCATTATTTCGGAGGCTTCGAAAAGAGGATTATGGGAAAATTGCTTGCAAGAAAATCGCTTACGCAATTGCGTTATGTGTGGGCGGCTGTGTAATAAGTTGACAGTCCCTTAATCTTCAGGATAAAATGGTAAGGAGAGGAATTGTGTCTTAAGCCACTTGAAAGACGTGTGGAATTGAGAGATGCTTTAAGTTCGATTGTGAAATTCTTTAAATCCTCTCAGATATTTGTTGTAGCTCAGGCCGGTTTAATCCGAATTATAATTAAAAATCAATTTATTTGCAATTTCTTTAATCCTTAGCTTATATGATTATAAATTTGTTGCTTCGACATTTTTTGTTTACTGGCCATCAAGATTGCCAAATAATACTTGAACAACAAACAAAATTTCGACAGAGGTCAAAAATTACTTTAACTTTATCTAGAAAAATGTGGTCGAGAATTAAGTTGCTCATATTTTTCCCTTTACTGATGTCTACATCTCGTAAAGTGCTCAGTTTTTTATTTTCCTGTCTATAGGAAAGTTTTAGCCTTAGACTTGGAGAAAAGAATTGTACTGATAAAAGACCGGAAAAAAACTCCTGAAAAAACTGTATGCAATACGTATGTATGAAAACAAAGGGTCTTGCCGACTCACGATCGGCCCATAAAGGAAAGGATTTTAAAAAAATTTTTAGGTTTTAGCCACTTGAAAAAAAACTTTTCTAAGCTAACAAATATAAAATAACGAATTTAGATAAAAAATTTTCAGTGCTGATTACCTTTTAAAGTACAAAAATTTTTTAATTTTACACTGAGAAAAAAACTTTCACAACAAAGAAAATTAAATTAAAAAAAAAAATTTCAGTGTATTCCCGTTTTCGCGTCACTTTTTTAATTTTACACTGAGAAAAAAACTTTCACAACAAAGAAAATAAAATTTAAAAAAATTTTTTCAGTGTATTCCCGTTTTCGCGTCACTTTTTTAATTTTACACTGAGAAAAAAACTTTCACAACAAAGAAAATAAAAATTATAAATTTTTTTCAGTGTATTCCCGTTTTCGCGCCACTTTCTCGCTACTTCTAAAAAATACCTCTGAGTATGACTTTTAACTAAAAAATTTTTATCAAAATCAAAAGGTAGTTTTAGGAGATATTAACAAAAACTTGAGCCCATATGGACACTCTCAGTATTGATATGCTGCGCTAGACATGCTGACTGCAGGTCAATTGTAAATCGATCTCGAAGCATATGGCCGAAAACTAAGTTGCGTTCTTGTTTGCTTTTAGTTATGGCTAAATCCCGTAAACTGTTCAATATTTTATTTTCCTGTTTATAACAAAGTTTTAGCCTTAGACTCAGAGAAATTGAATTGTGTTAATAAGTGACCCAAAAAACTCCATTCATTGTGGGTACAAATGGCAAAAAACTTCAAAATGTAAAAAATTTTCACCTCTTTTTACCATTTCTGATCCATATCTCCCAAACCAATACGAATTTTATAAAAGTTTTTTCATTGAAATGAAGAAAAATGAAAACCAAATAACTCCTTCGACTACAATTTAGCCATCCGAGCGCTCTTTGATTCCGTTTTGGCACTGCAAAGTTGAAAACATTTATCCCAAAACAGAAGAAGACGGTTTAAAAATGACCCTGTAAGTATGCAATAAACTTTTTATCCAGCACAGATGATTCAAAGTCATATCCCACCCAACATTTGGAAGACTGTTTTATGAGAAGATTCATTTACGAGTCTTTTTCGAGCTCCTTTCATGATTAGAAAATGATTGATCACATGCACGGATTAAAAGAAGACTCGAAAACTCTCCAATATGTCGAGAGCGATCGTATTCAAATTACAAAAACAAAACATAGAGCAATCGCCAATTAATCACGTATAGGATTGAAATATGATCATTCAAATTGTTGCTATCTTATATATCAATCAATATTTGACTCAAAATTGAATTGAATGGAATTCGACTTTAAAGTTATAAACGAAAAATTTCCATGACTTTCGATTTGGAAAGCTTGGTGGCGACGGGTGAGCACAGGACTAGAAACCGAGAGTTTCTAGGTTCAAATCCTTTATAAATCAAGGAAAAAAAATTTTTTTGAATCTATTATAATAATACATATAACATGACATACTCAAGGGAAAAGCCAAAAAATATGTATTGATTTAAAAATTTGTTATTTTGTTTTTATTTTTGGAAAGTAATCGATTATAAATATGAGTCGTAGATGACTCCAAAATGATAGCAAATATGAGTCGTAGCACACTCCAAAATGATAGCAAATATGATTCTTAAAAGACTCCAAAATGATAGCAAATATGAGTCGTAGAAGACTCCAAAATGATAGCAAATATGACTCTTAAAAGACTCCAAAATGATAGCAAATATGACTCTAAAAGACTCCAAATGATAGCAAATAGAGTCGTAGAAGACTCCCTAATGATAGCAAATAGACTCTAAAGACTTCCAAATGATAGCAATGATCGTAGAAGACTCGAAAATAGTAACAAATATGACTCAAAAACGACTCGCAAATAATATCAAATAAAAACTCCCTAAGAAGAGTCGCGGCTAAGGTTTCAATATCTCCCTACAAAAGTATCATTTTTGACCAGAAAACGAGCGCATATTTGATCTTTTTAATCAGAAAGGCGACTCGAAAAAGACTCGCTTTTGATCAAAAATTTCCAAACAAAAATGCTAGCTGGGACAATGTATTTATAGGCAGTCCTGCACGGTATTTATTCCAAAAATCTGCCAAACCGAAATATCTCCTCATAAGATGTTCTTTTAATTATTCTTATATAAAGAAAAATTTTTGATTGACATAGTTCCTCAGGTTTTAACTTTTGATAATTTGTACTATTTTTGATTTTTCATTAATTTGTAATAATCCTGATAATTTACCGATTATTTGGCAGTCGAAATCATAATTTATGAGCCAAATATAAAAAATAATCATTAATAATGATTCCATATTTATCAGGTCTGAATTCGCCAAATCAAGAGGAAATCGCCCAAACTCTTTGAACACTCTTCGTATCATAATCGTCTTCGCATTCGATCATTGAGAGTTTTATCTTGCCAAAGAACACACAATTATTGCCCAAATAATTTATATTTTTCTCAGGATTTATTGACAGGATAATAAATTCTTTTGTCACGACACAGCAACAAGACATGGCCGAAGGTACGTCGCAGTTTTTTTTTTGCTATTTTCAGATATTCTTTCTTATCGTATCGCCACGATTTTCGATGATGAAGATAAAAGAGAACAAATTTTAAGGACGAAAAATCGAAAACGAAAACGAACACGAAATCGAATGTTAACGCGATTTTCAACAATGACAAACAGAAGAAAAAAAAATGCATCTCAAACTGAATTGCTATTGAATAACATGAAATTTTCTCTTCTGCTCTTTTGAACATCGTTAAGTCGTCGTCCTAGTCCTCGTCCTCGTTTCTCCGTTGCTGCGAAAGCTTTTAGTTTAAATCGTTTTTTTTTTTTGCTACTTTCATTGAACTTTGTTTTTGTTGTAGAAAATTCTTCCACTCAACGTAACAATTTACTGCCAAAATGAACGAATTAAAGGAAAAAAACACTTTTTCAAAGAAAAAACTAAAAAAAAAAAAAAAACAGTTGGAAAGCCAAAAAAAAAAATGGCGAAAACTCATCGTGCGATTGGCCACCGGAGGCGTTTATATTCTGAGCAAATAAGTATGCATTTGGGTGTGATGGTGTCTATGTGTGTGCCCAACAGATATGAGTGATATTTGAGTTACATTATAGAAAGTTTTTATATCCAGCCTGAACGAAGATAGGTGCAAAAGGGGGAGGGCCAAATCCGGAAGGTGTTCGAAGGATGATTGTGAGAGAACTCAAAAGTCATTTTGTAAAATGAACTGCAAAATGAAATTGAAAAAGCACGAAAATGAGTTCAATTTCCGCTCAATTTAGCAAACGAATGGGAATGCATGGCAGCGTGGAAAAAGATTAATTGACAGACCGATAGATAGGAAGACAGACAACCACATTTACGTTGCATACTCGATGGATCCCTCACTCGCTCCAGCTGAATCTCGAGCTCGGGCTCTCCTCCCGGAAAGTCGTTATGTGTGGTCGGTTGGTGCGGTGGAGGGGTACACTGCGGTCTGCGGTAGGTGGTGCATGGAAATTTGTGGCGTTTTAATAAATGCTTCAATTTGATTCTCATGGCCAAATGAGTAGATAAAACTTTTCAACTTTCAACTTTCAAGCTTCCGAAGTCGAAGCAAGTTTCAAAAACTCACAATTAAGATATCTTATGGTTCTGTGTTCGTGCGGCTTTCGCTTCCTCCCTGTCTCTTGATCACTCTCTCTCTCTCTTTCGCTTAATACAAAAAAAAAACAAAAAAATTGAAAATAAAGCGCAGAAAACCCTCAATGGTCAAATCGGTTTCACTTAAGAATGCAAACATTTTGGCCTTGAGTCGACTGCTGGCAGTGAGTGCCTTTTAATTCACTCACAATGATGAGATTAATTGAGCTCTTATTTTACAACTTTTATTCGCTTCGCTCAAATACCCCCAGAAACTATTCTCAAATCACATAAAAGAAGCAGAATTTTCAAGCAATTTCTTTCTCGAATTGCCTTCAGCTTCAATTAAGTGCTGCCTGCCTGCTAATCAACTTAAGACGCACTTCATTTCGCTCGCTTCCTCTCTTTCTGGCAACGCTCAAACGCATTTTTTTAAAAACATTTTTCGGTTTAAAAAATAATTTCAAGTACCCACAAGCTTCGAGTACTCGAACTTACACCAAAAATAAGCATTAACACCTCGAGTGGCCGTAGGCATTTTTCGCAAGCTCCGAAAACTTAAAGTAAACTTAAAGTACATATGTTTGTACATATAGCATAGCTCCCAGTGCCATAAGTTCCAGAGATCCTTATATAAAACGAATGACTTATGTACCTACTTTTGTGTTAAAAAAAAAAATAACTTGACCTTTACTCCAACGAGAATTTACTTCGCATGGATTCACTTGAGGCGCACACGCACACACACACACACACACATATGCCCATCCACATAGGTTAACCTCATGCTTTATGATCAGAAAACTGAATTTTAAGCAGATTTCAATTTCCAGAGCATGTGTGCGTGTGCGCTACGGTTGGTTTCTTTCGACTTTCCTCTAATATGCTAAGCTCTCATCTCGGTCGCCCATGGGGCAAGCGATCCGAATCAAAAATTGAAAATTACTCTGTTGCGCTTTTTACGCATGAGGAGCTTCTGTCTCTGTCACATCTGCTCACAGATGGACGGACGTTGCTGAGTGAGAGGGAGAGGGGGCCAAGACGGGATTTTCATTCTCTTCTCCATCCGTTTATGTTTTAGGGAATTTCAATTTTTTTTTTTCTTTTCCTTTTTTCTTATCTCGAGAGGCTTGGTATTATTATAATTTAGATGCTAAATAATATGCAATATAGATCCAAAAAAAAAAAAAAAAATCCGGAAACTTTTTGATCGACCCGAAAAAATTATTAATCTTTTCCTTTTTTCTTATCTCGAGAGGCTTGGTATTATTATAATTTAGATGCTAAATAATATGCAATATAGATCCAAAAAAAAAAAAAAAAAAAAAATCCGGAAACTTTTTGATCGACCCGAAAAAATTATTAATCTTTTCCTTTTTTCTTATCTCGAGAGGCTTGGTATTATTATAATTTAGATGCTAAATAATATGCAATATAGATCCAAAAAAAAAAAAAAAAAAAAAAAAATCCGGAAACTTTTTGATCGACCCGAAAAAATTATTAATCTTTTCCTTTTTTCTTATCTCGAGAGGCTTGGTATTATTATTATTTAGATGCTAAATAATATGCAATATAAATCCACAAAAAAAAAAAAAAAAAAATCCGTAAACTTTTTGATCGACCCGAAAAAATTATTAATCTTTTCCTTTTTTCTTATCTCGAGAGGCTTGGTATTATTATTATTTAGATGCTAAATAATATGCAATATAAATCCACAAAAAAAAAAAAAAAAAAAAATCCGTAAACTTTTTGATCGACCCGAAAAAATTATTAATCTTTTCCTTTTTTCTTATCTCGAGAGGCTTGGTATTATTATTATTTAGATGCTAAATAATATGCAATATAAATCCACAAAAAAAAAAAAAAAAAAATCCGGAAACTTTTTGATCGACCCGAAAAAATTATTAATCTTTTCCTTTTTTCTTATCTCGAGAGGCTTGGTATTATTATTATTTAGATGCTAAATAATATGCAATATAAATCCAAAAAAAAAAAAAAAAAAAAATCCGTAAACTTTTTGATCGACCCGAAAAAATTATTAATCTTTTCCTTTTTTCTTATCTCGAGAGGCTTGGTATTATTATTATTTAGATGCTAAATAATATGCAATATAAATCCAAAAAAAAAAAAAAAAAAAAAATCCGAAACTTTTTGATCGACCCGAAAAAATTATTAATCTTTTCCTTTTTTCTTATCTCGAGAGGCTTGGTATTATTATATATTTAGATGCTAAATAATATGCAATATAAATCCAAAAAAAAAAAAAAAAAAAATCCGTAAACTTTTTGATCGACCCGAAAAAATTATTAATCTTTTCCTTTTTTCTTATCTCGAGAGGCTTGGTATTATTATAATTTAGATGCTAAATAATATGCAATATAGATCCAAAAAAAAAAAAAAAATCCGGAAACTTTTTGATCGACCCGAAAAAAATTTTAATGCATTTTTACCTCAACTTTCGGCCCTATCCTGCTTCTAGTCGGGAGAAAAAAAATTAGATACTTCTTTTTAAAAAATTCTCACCATATAGAAACTCACTTCGAAATCACACCATCGTACTAGGGGTGTCCAGAATAAAAGCATATCGATATTTGATATTTCGTTATTTCAAAACTATATCGAATATCGACAAAATATTATTTGAAAAAAATATCGATATATCGGCAGTACATACCCTGAGTATAGTTAAACTCTAGTGTTTTATTAGTTCCAACTCCCCTAGTACTTAAAAAACATACCTTTTTTTTAATAAGGGACGAATGGGATTGTGATATGGAAGCATTTTTCTTTCTTCCCCGTGCGTCTCTTGACAAAACAAAAATGTTAGTCTTATTGTGCAAATCTCGTCTTAGTGATAAAAAGCACTGATTTGGCAACACTGTTTTTCTTATTGACAACAAAAAAAAATATCGCATTTCGATACTCCCAAAACCATTATCGATACATCGAAATATCAAAAAAATAAAGTATCTAGTACAAATATCGTTGCGATATTTCGATATTTTCGATATTATCGATATTTTTTTGCAAGTGTTTAAAAGCTTTTAAATAGGGATGGTCGATATTAGAAAAAGTATCACATTCGATAATATCGACTTAACACATTATCGATATTTATTTATCGCAAAATCATATCGATTTATCGATATATCAACCATTTTGATTCTGAGCTCTTTTTTTTTTGAACAAAATACTTGTTTTGAACATCAAACATGCATCTCTTTCCCCGAAAGACACAGGCGGTGATCGAAAAATATCGTTCTTCGATATTGGACTTTACGTACCGATTTCCCATATATCGAAATTTAAAAAAAATCACTCAAAAATTTTGTATCGATGTTTCAAAAATATCGATCTTTCTAAGTATCGATATTTTCAGGCCATACCTACTTTAAATGTTAACTTTAAACCACATTTCCTCTAATTGAAAGTATTTTTTTTTTTTCTAAAAAACGCTTTAAGCCTTCAGAATTACAAAAAAAAATCTTTAGAAAAAAAACAGTGGGAGATAATAGGTTAAAGATGACATAGCAAACCTTTCCACGCAAGCTTAAATATGACTTCCAGCCAGATAATAATTTGATTCCGATGATATCAGAAATAAATTTCATTCATGCTGTTACAAAATCCTCACGCACCGAAAGGACCGACTCAAAAAATAAAAAAAATAAAAAAAAAATCGGGATATAAAAAATTGAAAAATAAATTCCGCTCTTAAGCAAGCCTTGCAAATCAAGTATGTGGTCTTATGTGCCAAATGTGGAAAAGCAGAAATGTGGAAAAGTGGAAAAGCGAAAGCCAAAGGCCAGCTTTATATAGGTTCACAAAAAACCCCCCGCCACGGCGCAATATACTCGTAACGTTTCGTTCCACATACGAGCGTTAGGAGACATTAGAGGCACGATAAATACACGGGCGCGTTGTATGTGGGATAAATAAATTCAGCGGATTAGGCGCGATTGAACTAACTCACAACCTACTCACCTATCGTGGTTATCAGCGTCAACGAATATAGGAACGCCGAGGCATAGGTCCACTTGTGTGTGGGTGGATTCACTTGAGCGCCGCCCGGTTGATAGATTTTCGATTGACGCACAGCCCGGAGGAGAGTGTCCTGCAAAATATAATTACGCAATATGAGTATAAAGAACGGACAAGGAAATTCCATAGCAGCCAAGGCGATGGCGATGGAAATCGGAATGGAAAAGGGAAATGGATAATGGGAAACGGAAAAGAGAAAACAGAAAATGTAACAAGAAAAATCGAAAAACGGACGAAATGTCGAAAAAATAAATGTCACAAAAAAGAATGAAAGAATGGAAAAATAAATAAAAGCAAATAACAGAATAAAAACGAACGAGCCATCGAAGAAGAATACGCAGAACATACAAAAATGAAGAGAAAAAAAAACAAAAACATGAAAAAAGAAAAAGAAAAGCTCCGAAAAGGATTAGAGAACGAAATGGAAATGTCAGGAACAAATTCCAATAATATGCATGCAATCTGAAGAAGAGAAGCCATTAAATAAATTACATGCTCACCTGAAAGTGTTGAACCTCCTGTGCGGCCAAACGTGTCCAATTTTCCTTGTATAATATATTCAGATCCTCCGTAATCGACCACAGACGATCAACCGTCCTACAAAGCAGAAAATTGAAATCGAATAAGAAATCAAATCGGTTTTAATAAATACTACGAACAGTGGTTGGGGGGATACGCCGGGTTTGGGGAACACGAAAAAGGTTGCATCGATACAAACAAGTTCATCTGCTTCTATATACTCAGGTGTGTGTGTGTGTGTGTGTGGGTTGTGTGTATCCTTTCGATTTGTATCAAATCGAATGGCAATGAATCGAATCGTATTGAATTGTAAATATTCTCTGCGAAGACTAAATAAGCAAAAGTGCAAAGGATAAAAAAAATGTTTTTTTTTAAATAAAAAGAGAGACTATTGAAGGTCTTTGATGTCGAAACGGTCTTGGCCGCACTCATTATTATGCGGCACGAGGCGCATATGCACTATTCATGAAGGTTTTATGCAACAACATTCGTGGCATCCTATCGCTATCGTCAAGTAGTCGTACTCGTACCCGCACTGGCTCTATCCCTTCCGCTTCCTATTCCTCTTCCGCAAATGAGATTTAACTCTTTTGCCTCGAACGAACGAATGAGCGAACGAGCGACCGAGGGAAGCAATAAAAGTGTAGTCGAGAATTTTATTTTATTGCATAGAAATCAACAATCGAATTGAAAAAGTCGAAGAAATGAGAATAGCCGAACGAGGATGCGGTCGTTGTTGAGCAAATTTAAATGGATTTAGGCATGCAAATGAAGTTTAACTGAAATGAATCATTCGAAAACGGATTTTTTTTATTCATCAATATCTCAATAAACGTATTTGATTAAGAAGTTGAGAATGTACATATAATGTCCTTTGGAAGGACGGAAATGAGGGCTGAACTTGTTGATCCCTATTGCTAAGTTTTTGTTTTTCGAGGATATTTTCACTGATCTTTATAAACTGAATGAGACGCTAAATCATTATCCTTTTTTATTTTAAATCAAATTTTGTCATCGTGTGTTTGAGAAGGAATGCCCAGCCTCTCTTACCGAGAATCTCTTAGCCCTTTAAATAGGTATTTAGAAAGGAGAATATACACTAGGGTGTCCCAAATTAAATACTTTTGTTCTCACACTTGCTTTTCCTGGAAGCTCACGGGCCTAAGTTTTTCAAGAAATTTTTTATATTTTTTTTTAGCAAAGGTGTAGATGTTGCACCACGCGGTTTTTCCCCTCAAAAATCAATATTTTTCAAGGGATTGAGGCATTATTTCTGCGTATCATTAATTAAATTTTTTCTAATAATTTCAGAAGCCTCCAAAAAGAGGCTTCATAATTTCTATATTTTTTCTATATTTTTTATATGTATTTATATCGAAATGAGGAAAAGTACACCGAGAGAAATAACAACAGTTAAATCAACAACTTAGAACAGTTAAAGTAAGAGTGGTCAAATAAACTGTATTCCGCGTTAAATGCACTGAAAAAGGCAGTCAAATGAACAGTTGAATAACAGTTAATTTTTATGTTCAAATTCGCTTTCGTTCACTTAGACGTATAAGTTCGCATTCTGATCAACCGTCTCCGGAGGTTTCGATAGCTCAGTTGTTTAAGCTGTGACTCGACACCCGTGAGCTTCGGGGTTCTATCCCTGCTGGCAGCGGGAATTTTTCTGCATTTTTTTTTCATTAACTAATTATGTTTGTACTGTTGAATTGACCGCTACTACACATAAGCTAACAATTAACGGTGAACTCGGTTATTTTAACCTGCTTTTTCAGTTAATATAACTACCTTTTTCTATCGGTGTAATGATAAATTTTCAAATATAGTAAAGTCCTCTACAATTTGGCATAAGAAATTAATATTTTACTCTTCAGGTTGTAAAATTTTGTACCGTTATGCTCTCAAAAAAATTTAACAAAAATTTGTTGCATACTTTAAGGTAAAAATTGAGCAATTTTCGCTTACATGATGTAAAAAAGAAATGAAAATAAAAATAATCAAAAAAATTCAAACAAAAATGCAAAAATATCAAAATATTCAAAATCCGAGCTCTTGTTATGACTAGGGCAACAGAATATATTTAAATGTAGTACCCAAAATTATGCATATAAATATTCCGAATATTTCCGATAGTAACAAATCTTTTCACTGTTGGAGGTTTGCCCATTTAATGAGGTACATCTTGAAGAAGATTTTTGAAAGATATGCATAAATCTTTAAAGCCCTAATTAAGCTCCGTTATATAGTCTTAAATTAATATTAATTGGTTCTTAAATATTCAAATGCATACCTTAAGGTGCCGAATTTAAGTATTTTCTGTTCGAGTGGTTAACCGATTTCAATCAATTTAAAAGTTCCTCCTTCCCAGCGCAAATACAAAAAAAAAATTTCATATGCATCCACTTCTTCCATCCCATGACATTTAATGCTTTAATGCCCATTTTTTGCTTCGATACCACGAACTTCCCTCCAATTATTTCAATTGAAAGAAAATATAAAATTTATTCAATTAAAAATTGTTTGAACTCTCGAAGGATGCCCATCAGAAAGTCCTTCAAATCATCGATTCTAAACTCTTTAATGTCCGAGCGATCAAAAATTATCCTTGTCTCTCAATGTCAATAAAAAATCATTGAATACGAGAGACCCTTAAAAGCTAATTGAAATCATCACATTCAGCCATTAAGCGGGCAGAGAATAGAGCTCTGTGCACGATTGCAGTTCCTTCGCAGTTCAAATTGATGGCAATTTTCCTCTTTTAGCTGCTAATCGTAACCCAATGACATGTGCGGAGCATGGCGAGGGAAAAAATTGAAAAACGATTTAAAAAGCTCTTAAAAAAATTTGTGATTGATTTTATGGCATCGTCCGTGCCAGTGTTGCCAGTATTTCGGCGCCGTTTGGCTTTAGAGTGTTTAACAAAAATCCCTTTTCTTCTGTTTTCTATAGAAAAATGATCGCAAAAAATCCGTTTTAAACATTTGAAGTCGTTTTTGGTTGAAAATTAAATCGAAAAAATTCCTTCAATTGGAAAGAATCCCTCA
This sequence comes from Chlorops oryzae, assembly GCA_020466095.1. Taxonomy (NCBI): domain Eukaryota; kingdom Metazoa; phylum Arthropoda; class Insecta; order Diptera; family Chloropidae; genus Chlorops; species Chlorops oryzae. The sequence goes on along the minus strand of CM035808.1, from coordinate 1,410,127 downwards.
ATCTGGCATCACTGCGTCGAGAATGACAAAATTTTTTGCCTCTCACAATTTGGAAAAAATTATAGTTTTATAAATTGCAGTATAATTTTTTTACAGTTGATGCAATTTTTATGGATGAAGTAGTCTTTCCAGGATTTTTCTGAAGCGATTTTTTTTTGGACTTGGAAATACTTTAGAAGGATCTTCCCGATTGAGCAAAGGCATGCGGCACCCTGAAAAGAATTTTGAAGTTTTGTTGATTTTTGGATAGGTGGCATCTAAAAACACTGTAGAGATGACTTTTTAGTGCTCTATTTCGAAAAGTCCTTGAGATATCCTGGAAAATCGTTTTTTAGTAAGTCTTTTTTTTAAATTTTATATCTCAAAAACTAATTAAGATAGGAAGATGAAACAAACGTTGTCCAATTTCTAATATAACACGGAATCTAAAAAAATTATTTTTCAATTTTTACACTGAGAAAATTTTTCACAAAACTAAAAATAAATTTTTAATTTGTTTTTTCAGTGTATTCCCGGTTTGACGCCAGTCTAAAAAAAATTTTTTTAAATACCTCTAAGTATTTGCTGTCATTTAAAGACATTTTCATGTTAATTGGATGGAACAACAGTGAGATTTTCAAAAAATTGCTAATGCATATGGATGCTCTCAGTATTGACATGCTGCACAGTGAGATTTCAGCGGCAAAAATAGGATTTTTTGACCATCCTAATTTTATGATTTGTCGATTTAATCTAACTGAGAAAACTCTAGATAAGAATAATTCAAAACTGGTTTTTCAAAAAACATAATTTTTTTATATAAAAAATTAAGCTAAATAGAAAATGTTTTTTCTTCGAAAAATTGAAAAAAAAAAAATTTCAAATTGGTTCCCATTTTTTTCGGATTAAATCTACCACTGTTGCTAAAAAGGTGATTTTTTATTAAAATTTAGAGTTTCATTTTTAAAAGGAATTAAAAATTGTGGCATTTTATTGAATATCGAAGAGGAGGTGAGCTTTCAAAAATTCTACCTCGAAAATGACGCTTTTCCTTTTTTCAATGGACAAAAAATTTATATGCTTTGTCGTGCTTTGTGTTCTAGTTGATAAAAAGAATAAAAGTCTGGAGTCTGTTCTAACGATCTATGAAAAAAATTTACCGCCCACTTACGATTGTCTCGATAAAGTTCATTTTTATGTTAAAAATCACCGCGCAAATGTCTGGATATTAAGAAAAAAAATCTTTGCATATGTTAAGGATGATCAGTATTCATTAACGCTTTATTATAATTTCTGATGGCAATGTTCATAAGAAATTAAGAACTAACTAAGGAAATTACAAAAACAAAACATTATATTAAAATTTTTGTTTACGAATGTGAGAACATACGAAACTATGATGCCATTTATACTGAAAGGCAGTTATCCAATGGAAGTACCCCTAGGGACTGCCATTTTTTGTATACATTCGTTTTTGAGTCTAAACAACATTCTGACAAAGTTTCATTAAAATCGGTTGAGTTTTAGATGAAGCTGCCATACAAACCTGCATGTGAGGGTCTATGGGGGGTACCCGAAGGGGTGAACTGATTTCGATAAATTTTAGTTTATATTTTAATGACCTCAATTTACATCCGCATACCAATTTTCATTGTGATACGACTATTCCTTCTATTTTTTGCCGCACGATGTATGGAGCAATCCCACTGTGTGCTGCAGTAAACGTGCAGCTCACCCGACGTATGAGCAATGTTATACGTATATCACGTATACGCAATCAAAACGACTACTTCATTTATTTTGATACAATATTTTTAAATACAAAAACCATAATTTTTTTGGCTTTTTCGGATGATTTTCGCAGCATGTCAACGAGACCCTTTTCTCATCCCTCTTCGTATGTTAGAAAATTGAATTGATGGAAAATTGTGGGTTTAAATTTCGATCTCTTAAGAAGCTCATTAAGTTTGCTGCACACTGACATTTGATGCAATTCAAGAATGAGTGTATTTTTCCGCCTGATAATCAGCAGCGATATATCTCAAATCAGAAGCATCGAGGACGAAATGTAATGCTTGCAATGGAGTGTGTGTGTGTGTGTGTGTGTGAGAGCGCGTGTGTGTGCCTGTGCACAACCAAGCATTGCTTCAAATGAGAATGGCATTCGCAATCTTTTGTGCATTAGATCCACTTGTCGACAAATTCTATGCAAATTTACTCTCAACCCGCATCATGGCCACCTATCTTTATCTGTTCGTGATAGAGCAACAACAACAGGAAGAGCACGAACTAGAGAACGCCATTTTTCGGCAGCCATTACGAAAAAGTCAGTGTGCATTCTTCATGTCTGTCTGTGTCTCTGAAACTGATATATCAACGAACTACGTGACAAATACAGTTTACACGCTCTTAGACGAGCCAACCAGCTATCCAGCTAACCAACGAACGCTCCACCACCAGAAATTGGATTTTACTGCGGCGGAAGTCCTGATTTGTTTTGTTTCGAAAGTGCAGACAATTTAGGGTAATTTTATGCATGGCTTTGTAGTTGGAAGAACCTCACGAGAATCCTTGTGTGATCGAAATGTGGTGTTTTTTTTCCCTCCCCCCGATGAAAGGATACAAAAAAATAGGATATATGTATGCGCGAACTGTTTTTACGCGATACAATCTAAAATAATGAATGCTATCGAAGCAAGGCAACTTTTGGAGCGAAATGGGAAAACATTTTCGAGAATCGATGTTTGCCATTGCGAACTATCGTTCAACTTAAATTATGCCGCATGTAAACATCTCGGAAGATGGAGTCTAAGTAAGACCAGGCTTTAGATTATGACTTTTTCTGAGCTACGGGTAGAAAAAAATAAATCTGAATAGCCCACTTTTTGGGTAGTCGATCGACAAAGGGAATAGCTCGAAGCATCTTAAGCTAAGAAGTAGTTCCCGTTTTTTCTATCGACAAAAGGACTTAACTTCTTTTTTAAATTAAATATTACAAATAAGGAGTCTTGGCAACAAGTACAAGACTGGCATGATAGATTGTCTATGTTTGGACTACGTTTGAATGTCGGGAAAACAGAATACATGACAACAGACAATTGCGAAGCAGGAACCATCAAAATAAATAACACTGACCAATAACCAAGGACGGAAAAATTTCAATATCTTGGGTCGACACTTTCTGCTGACGGGACGATCACTCGCGAAGTTACTGACAGAGTTAACGCCGCTTGGCTCAAGTGGCGTTCAACGACTGGTGTTATGTACGATGAAAAGATAAGCGACCGCTTAAAATCCAAAATTTACCGCACAGTCATCAGGTAGGACTTACCTCGGATGATGCAACCGACAGAACAAAATGGAGGAACTGGTCGCGTTTTGCGGACCCCGGGATAGACCGGGATGGTTAAACACGCAAGAAGAAGAAGAAATAAGGAGTCTTGACTAGACATTCTAAGTGCTCAACTTGCCCCATGCCCTTGCTCAACAGCATTAGCTCTTAAGTTCAGCTCAAAAGAAATGAATTTTTATTGAAACTTTTAAAAAAATTGCTTAAGGGGGTCTTCTCATTGAAAACCCGTTTTTTGGACCCTTTCTAAAAAAATTCTTATTTGAAAACGCAAAGAATAATTGAAAACTTTTTTTATTTATTGTATTACAAAAGGTTCAAAGTAAATAAACATTTTTTTTTGCCTCGATACGTGGGCTGTTCAAAAAGTAATGAGACTTCAAAGTTGGTGGTGAAAAAAAAAGTGTCGTCACGGCGGCCACGATTCCGGGTCTCCGGAGCGTCCGAAATGGAAAAAAAAAACGGGGTTATATTCAGTATAGATGTAATTCTCGGGTGAACTTCAAGCTTAATTTTGTGATTTTTTTTGACAAAATGGCGGCCATTCAAAAAAAAATTTCAATTTCGGGCTTTTTTTTTTGTAGTTTAGTGTAAAAAAAAAATAGTAAAAAATTTTTTAAAATTATGGTCGAGGTTCACCCGAGAATGGTGACAATTCTGCGTCGATTCCACTTTGTTTCATGAAAATCGGTTCAGTTGAACTGGAGATATCATGGCCGCCAGTTCGAAAAACGTGGTTTCGAGATAAACGCGTTTAAAGTTTGAAGCAACGCAAAAATTACTCGTTTTAGCGCAGATCTTGCTCGACAAAGAAGGCTATATCCTCTAAACTATTTCGAATTTCAAAAAATCCTTTTAGGGGCATATTCACAACTACCCAAGCTATAAATAAATGCAAAAAAAAAAAAGTCGAAAAAAAAAGTTGCTCAATAAGAAGACCCTTTTAAATAACTAACACATTAGAATGCATAGAAAAAAGAAAATGTGTACACAAAAAAAAAGACTCCAATCAATCTTTTGAACTTCCGATAATTTCCACAAAACAAATGCGAAAAGTCCCATCCAACATAATCTCTTCGAACGCGATAAAAAAAAAAAAAAAAAAAAAAACCAAAGGATGCTTTCCCTTTTTTGTTGCATATTCTGCACTGCATTTGAATTGTTACAAGAAAATCACATCATTTATAAGCACATAACATTTAAAAGGAGAAAAACTGACAGTCATGGAAATATAAATAGGGAAAGAACGAACGAACGAACGAACACGATCACGATGCTCCTGCTGCTGAGACGAAGAAGAAGGAACTCAGGACAACAGAGAAAATTATTCAAATTCTTTGGATTGTTTTTATGTTGTTTGCTTATTGCTCGTCGTGTTTACTTCAGATGCATTTTTAGTATGCGAATTTTCTTGTGCTCTTGGCACAATGCAACCATTTGCGGTGCAAAGCATTCTGCACAATGAGCGCGCGTGAGCACGTGTGTGTGTGTGTGTGTGCGAGTGTATTTGGACTGGATGCAAGCAACATTTAGTATTACATGCATCCGTCTGACGAGCTCGGAAAAGTCCAAAGATAAGAATATACATACATAAGTCGCTGTTGGCAACAAAAATATAGCAACAAAATACAAGCAACAATAATCGTAATGGCAACTTTTTTACTTTCTCCTTCGCATTGTGTGCAAATGGACAAGGAGGGACGGATATGGGGAACTGAAATATTCACATGCAGCTCCATTAAGTACTCGTAAATTGCTATGCTTCAGTTATTTATAAATAACTAGAGTGACAAACATGCACAACAACTAAATACGATAGAAGCCAACCAGCCCGAAAGCCCTTACACCCGGTATTCAATATATTCTCATGTGTCTGTATATGTTCGTATGTAGTGTGCATGCCGCAACACACTCGCATTCGACTGTATGTCCTTGTGTCGACCAAAACATACTCAGCATTGTGGTCTGACTGTCACGAAAGAACTGACAGAAGCACGATTTCGTTAAGAAAAGTGTTCCTTCGTGTTTTCAACGATAAACTTGAATATTAAATGAATCTGCAAAATGTACGAGGATCGATCAGGAATTCCATAGAGTTAAGAGAGAAACTTGTGCTTGCCGAAATGTAGTGAATCAAGCTCCATATCGCTCTATATGATTGTCTTAATTGCTTCTTCCGTAAATTTGTAAAATGACTGTTATCTCTTAACCCTCAAATTCTTGGCCTTCTTTTCAAAAAAGTTACCCACAAAAAAAAAAAAAAATTTAATAATAATTTCAGATCATTTTAACCACCATTATCTTATCTGATAATTTAATTGGAAAAAAAAAAACAACAAATTGTGGCAATAGAGGGTTAAGCTTTGAAAATTTATTCTGAATATTCTCTAAATATTTTAAGAGACTCTATTTAACAACAAAACAAAAAAAAACTTTAACCCTTTCGGTACCACTCGGACAATACATCTCAATGGAGTATAATGTAAAATGTGGCTAGTTAGTTTAGTTAGTTTGGTATTACAAAAAAAAAAAAAAAAAAAAAAAAAAAAAAAAAAAAAAAAACTTTAACCCTTTCGCTACCACTTCCCAGTGTTAGTTTGGTAATGAAAGGGTTAAATCATATTTGCAACACTAACAATTTCTCGACTAAAAACTTCTTTAAACCATCTGAGATTAAATCGGCTGTAAAAGGGTTAAGCAATAGAAGAAAGAAAAGTTTAATTGCATTAAAAACAAAAAGCCCGTTTTAATAACTTTCTTACGAGTTGCCGTCTTTTTACTGCAGGAAAACTTGTTACAACGGTTTATGTTTAAACGGAAACGGAAATAAACTGAATGGGGGGGAAAAAACTACCCAAACTCTTTGAGAATTGTCTCTTTAAATGACTTTTTATTTTTGGGCACAGGACAAAGACAAGAAAAGCATTAAAAATTTAAAGAGCTTTAAAAAAGAAAATACCAAATGAAGTCAAGTTATTTCAGTAAAAAAAAATTGATTGCGGCTATAGAATTTCGGGGAAACACAAAAGAATTCTTCTTATTTTTCACAATTTCACATTTCTCCAAATGATTGCAATGAAATGGTGGAATGAAATCAAAAATTCGTTTTAATTATTTAAAAAAAAAAAGTAACTCAATATTCTTCGGAAGCAACCCTCTTGAAAGCAATATCGAAAATGCGAAAAAGGAAAAGACTAATTTGGAAGAGCAAACAAACAAGAGCAGGATAACGAGCGATGCTTCAAAATGTTGGTCTTTTTATATTTATTTTTTTTTCTACTAGTCCTTCGTACTTTATTCCATTGTCTTTCTTTATGCACCAGAGACACTTTAATCATCGAAATCATTTATTTGTGTTTTGTGTGCAAGATATCTCATGAATAATAAAGAACGTGTAAATAGCATAGAAGAATAGTAATGAATCAAGGAGACGAAAAATTTTCGAGAAGGTCAAAATAAAGTACACAATACATAACAAACTGCAATGTCGCAATTAAGTGTCATTCATTAGAGGAGCAGTTTCACTGGTTATTCAATGAATGGCTACGAAGGATTAAAATGGATATTTGGACTTGTTCGGAGAGAAGGCAGGTATCAGTGATCAGCTTAGATAAATTTCGAAAGAAGTTCTCACTAGCAGAAGGAAAGACAAATGCAGGACATTTTTTTACTGGATTGTTGACATCCGGAATTTTCCAAGGAAAAACTAACGAGTGGTTTGAAGATTACATGCTCAATTCTTTGTAAGAATTTTTTTTAATTTAATCCAAGAATCATTTTTCCATTGAGTTGTTGAGGAAGTGGAACTTCGAATCTGAGTAACCGATAACACTAGTTAACAAATAATTATTTTTGATTTTCTCCGGAGATCTCAAATGCTCCAAATGAGGGAATAAAGGCAATGGAAATAACATGCGTATGCAGAGGCATCACTTATACGGCATGTTGGACGTTATTCAAAGATTCATTTTTGCGCATGTCTAGCGCAGCATATCAGTACTGAGAGTGTCTATATGGGCTTACCTTTTTGTTAAAATCTCCTGAAACTACCTTTTGATTTTGATAAACATTTTTTTTAGTTAAAGGTCATACTCAGAGGTATTTTTTAGAAGTAGCGAGAAGCTGGCGCAAAAACGGGAATACACTGAAAAAATTTTAAAAATTTTTATTTTCTCTTTTGTGAAAGTTTTTTTCTTAGTGTAAAATTAAAAAAAAAATTTTTTAATTTTCCGTCTTATAAGCTATCAGTAGCCATTTGTTTCATCTTTTTATCTTAATTCGTTTTTGAGATATAAATTTTTGAAAAAGGGCTTAATAAAAAGGGTTTTGTAAGGATATTTCAAGGACACTGGGTAGTAAATATTCAAAAATCAACAAAACCTTAAAATCCCTTTCATTGGGCCGCAGTCGGCAAGACCCTTTAAGTTTTAAAGTATGCAACGTATTTTTTTGGATAAGACTTAAACTGCTTATTTTCATTGCATATTTTTAGGGCAACAGAAAATATTGAAATTTCGCACCTAAAGGTATGAAATTGAATATTAATATCATTTTAAGCCTTTATAAACGGAGCTTAGTTAAGGCTAAAGATATACGCACATCTCTCAAAATTCTTCCTCAAAATGGACCATACGACAGAAATGAATAGATTTGTCACTATCGGAAATGTGCGGAATATTTAAGTGCATACTTTTAGGTGCTGAATTTAATTGTTTTCTGCAACCCTATTTTTTGTTTGTTTTTTTATGCCTCACTTATAAAATTATAACCAGGACTCGGATTTTGTTGACTTTTATAAATTTAAAGCATACTTTATGGAGTATAAATTTTGTTCAACTCACATTCAGTTAAGATTCAGATCGATTTTTAACTTCAATATCCATTTTTTTGAAGTTAGAAAAGCGGTTTGAAGTTTTACTTCGCTTAACTAATTCGCAAAATGTTAGAAAGAAAAAGTTTTGCCCCATAAAGTATGCTTTAAATTTATAAAAGTCAACAAAATCCGAGCCCTGATTATAAAATTTTCATTTATCCACAGATTTTGAAAATTAATGTCTCATTTTTTTGGGTACAGAACCGAGTTAATAAAAAAAATTGGAACAAAAAAATTATCTATTTGCAATCGATATTTTAGATGCCGATGAAGGAAAAAAGTTCATGAATTTTCTCAAAAACATGTATTTGTTTTTAAGGTTGCAAGATCTACAGAATCTTGTTTTCTTCACCGATTTTAAAACTTTGTAAGAAAAAGTGTTAGAGAGATAATTTTTCTTTAATTTGAGGGATAATTTGTTAAAATCAGATCATGCATTGTCAATTTTTGCCTCGAAAAAGTTGCCAGCATTTTTTATTTTTCGAAAATTTTAAGCAGCACGCCCCAAGACCAGGACCAATAAGACAAACTATTATAGAGATTTTAAGGCCATAAGGGGCCGCGTAAGTAGCTTAGTAAAATAACGACTACTCAGGACTATTGCATTTTATGTTTCTAAAAGTAAAGTATAGATGCACCTACCTGGATCTTATTTCGGCATTAGCCAATTCTGTTCGTGGATATGGTTTTGAGGCGGCTACTGCAGTCTCTAATGAGCTGGTATCCTCGATTTCGCCTTCCAAAGTTACAAATATGATACTACCCATCGCTGTGTAAAGGAGCACTAACAAAAGGACACCTAGAAAAGTCGCAAAAAAAAAAGACAAAGAGAGAAAATATTAATTTGAAATGCTCAGCATTAAGTTGTCCCCCTGTTCGTTCACTCACCACTCGCCGATACGCAATGTGATTTGGGTGCCTTCTGGCAACCGCAGAGGCCACCGCCGCCGCCTCCACCCGCCTCCGTTGCCGCCGCCGCGTTGATGTTCACGCTGCTTTTCCATCTTGCTCGGTGTTGAAAAGCCGCCGCCGCCACGACCACTTGTCGCATTGCCGACATTCGTCTGTGAAGCGCCCATGAATACCGTCGTAACTGGCAGTGGTAGCTTCTTTTGCATAGCCGCCAGTTCAATTGGGACGGGACTACTTTCGAGTGGCAAAGATAGAAGATTTTCAATTCAGCGAGAGTACGATTAGATTTCCCTTTGCGAAGTCCGTTTCTACTTCCCCGTCTTCTTCAAATGCCGCTGATTGGTAATTGTCGAACGGCCAACACTGTCATTGATGATTAGCTTTGTTGTGTTTGTGCTCGCTGTGGCTCTGGAAATACGTGGTTCGTTTTCCTGTTCGCTTTATTTTCTATCCAATGATCAGGATTATTTTATTACAATTTTTTTAAATTTTTTTTTTTTCCTTCACCCTTTCTTCCAATTAAATTTTCATTTCATTGCAATCAGCCTCAATGTCGTTAAGTGTTTTTTGCTGCATTGAACGTCCGGATGGATGGATGGATTGCGGTCGATCTGACTATCTGACTGACTGACTGACTGCTGGTCTGTCTGTCCGTTGATTCACTCTCATTAATTTCGAATCTCGAATTTCTTTGCGCTTCGCTATTTCCCTTCCGTTCCGCTTTACTTTGCTTTGCCTTGTTTTGCCTTCGAGCTTTCGACTCGAATGTGACCCTCTCCCTCGCTCTCAATGTCAATGAACTCACTATTCAAATTATTCGCATGATACGATTTAACTTCGTCGGCGGTAAAGCCACCGTCATCGTCATCATGCCGAGCATCGACGTTTTAGTTTTAATCTCTGTCTGCACGCCGCAGCACAACGAAACTCAACAGGATGCGACGAATCAGTCTACCGCGCCGCAGAGGGCGTTTCCTGTCGCTGCGAAACACCGCCGGAAGGATGCTGCAATGAAAAATGGAAAACGATTTTCGTATAGTTTGTTGAAGATTGTGAAAATGGCGGATATAAAATGAAATTGCTGGCATGAGCCAGCTTTGGACCGCATCGAATCGGTGCGAAAAGCAACGCATTACTACTGTCCGTCGATGATGTTCGTTTAAGCGAGTTAAAAGAAATATTTTCCCTTCTTCTCGATGAAGATATCGCCTTTTCGGCTTTTCCTCTTTCGATTCTTCGTTTTTCGGTTCGTTCGGGCATTTTCGAATAAAATGCGGATTAATATTGAAACGTTAAATTGAAAGTTGGACTTTGAATTCCAAACAGATACGGTTAATGGGATTAAAATGTATATATGTATAGAGCCATGCCGGAAGGTGAGCTTTTGTTTTAACGAAAAGTTATTTTAAACCGTTTAAGATCAATTTTTTGCACAGTAAAATCAAAAAGGATTCCATTTAATGGTGTGCCAGGCGTCAGAATAAAGCTTGATTTATTGGCTTTTGAAAGAAATTATAAATTTTCGATGATGAACAGTTACTTTGGACTTTTTTTAAGCTACCCACATATTAATTTATATAAGGTACAATCAAAGAAATTAAAAATCAGCTGAAGAATAAATGGTGAAAAAATATCAATTCAAAATCAAACGAAAGATGAAACAAATGGTGACTTATTGTTAATAAAACAAGGAATATAGAAAAAAAATTTTCATTTTACACTGCGAAAAATTTTTGCACAAAAAAGAAAACAAAAATTCAACAATTTTTTTCAGTGTATTTCAGTTTTTGTAAAACTTTTTGAATATTTTAAAAAAATATCTTGTTTTATTAACAATAAGTCGTATGAGTAATGTGTTTTGTATCATTTTCGCACATTTGTACTGGATTTTAGTACTAGAGCATCTATGTGCACTTGTAATTTTTTGAATATCTCATTGTTCCTCAATTTAATTTGAATGAAATTTTTTTAAAATGAAAGCAAATACTTAGAGGTATTTTAAAAAAAAAGTTTTAGAGTGGCGTCAAACTGGGAATACACTGGGAAAAATTGTTAAAATTATCTATTTTGTTTTGTGGGAAAAATTTTTCTCAGTGTAAAATTAAAAAGCTCCTTGTTTTATTATCTAACAGAATCTGTTTATATCGTCTCTCTATTTTAATTTGTAGAGTGGCATCAAACTGGGAATACACTGGAAAAAATTGTTAAAATTATCTTTCTAGTTTTGTGGGAAAATTTTTCTCAGTGTAAAAATTAAAAAAAAAATTTTTTTGATTTCCTGTTATATTAGCAATCGGCCAACGTTTGTTTCATCTTTTTATCTTAATTAGTTTTTGAGATATAAAATTTTGAAAAAGGGCTTATTAAAAAAGGATTTTCAAGGATATTTCAAGGACCGTTCAAAATAAAAATCTAAAAAGTCTAAGTCTTTCCACAGTGTTTTTAGATGGCACCTATCGAAAAATCAACAAAATTTAAAAATTCCTTTCATGATGCCGCAACCCGCCAGACCCTTTGTATCCAAAATGAGGAGTTAAACTAAAAAATACCCCTTAAAATATGCCCTAAAAAATTTGTTACTTTTATCATTTGAATTTTAGTCGTGACCTCTTATTCATTACGATCCCTTATACTTACACTCTACTGACTCGCACTAACTTAAAGCCTGAAATACACTATAGAGTTTTTTACGTAGAGAAAAGTTAGTAGAGTATAGAGAAAGTAGATTTGACCGTCTCTGCAATTCTCAAACTCTACGTAAGGCTGTCGTCGACATATTTAGAGTACAGCTGTAGTATGTGCTCCACGACTACATATACTGCCAAAGTAATTTTCTCTTACTTTAGAGTCGTAGAGAAAACATTCTTTTGCAGTTGAAATAGCCATGGAGCACATGGAAGAGCTCTACTATAAATATGTGGACGGCAGCTCTACGTGGAGCTGTAGAATTGTAGAGAATGTCTTCAGTGTACACAATAAAGATAGATTCTCTACACTCTACAATATTTTCTCTACGTAAAAAACTCTATAGTGGATTTCAGGCTTAAAGATTTTTCTTCCTGTGCTAGGATATTTTTAAAAATAAAATCAAAATATAAATTTTTCATCCGATTTTGCAAAAATTTCTTGGTCCGAAAATGGGTTAAACTTTAAATACTTCCTTTTCACATTTTTTAATGCAATTGTTAGAGAATAAAATGAGAATTTTTTCGGAAATAAAATTGTGGAAACAAAGAAAATAAATTGCGAAAATCTTAATAGATAAACTTTCTCCATTTTGTAACAATAACATAACATAACTTAACGGTCGAAATTCTTAGAATTCTTTTGACAATGAACTGTGCAGCGATAAACGCTTTCCTTTGTTATGTTATGATTTCGCATTTCGCTTTGAGTTCATAGAAATCATAAGGATTCAGCTAGCTTTCTCGCGTCATTGCTTACATTTAAGTACCTACAGTGAAGCCGTTTTCACGAATAATTTGGATCGTTGTGTGATTTTTTGACTTCCAGAGTAATGAAGGACAACAACAAAGACGGAAGGATTTTTTTTTTTTTATTTTTTATTATTTAATTGCTCTCTTAAGGCCCGTCGAGAATAAAGCGAAAAGTTGTGTTTTTTGTTACACATTTTGGGAATTCTTTTAGAGTTCAAATCATAACCGTTTTCAAAATACAACGAGCAGTGGGTGTGAAATTTCTTTCCGAGATGGCCTAAAACGCTCTTCAAATATTAATTAGGAGAGCAGTTCTCATTGCAGGACTTTTTGAGCCCATCGCTGAACAATCTGAAGAAAAATGTTCAAACATTTCAAATGATTTCTTTTAATTTGAATTCAAGGATATTATTGCTCCTTGGTCTACTGTTATATTACTAATCATTATTTATTATAATCTTTAATGTTAATAAATATTGTCGCTTAGAATTCTCAAACCTATCCCCACTATTTGCTACTGTTCCAGTCAAAGTTTTTCGTTACGATATCCTCTCAAACTTTCAAAATTTTCACATATATATATATTTTGCTTGTCGGAACGAAAAATATCATCGGAACAGTAACAAACAGGGCTAATGAAGCGATTTGAAGAATTATTTGTAACAATTCTAGGAAACAGTAAACAGAGGATTATGTTGTTTCCTTTGTCTTTGAATTTAATTGATTCGAATCAAAATTTGAGAGCATATGAATCTTTCATTAAATAACAAATGAAGGAAATAAGAAAAGAGGCTTTTCCAAGGAATCATATTAAATCATATTTGTCGATTTTCTATTTAACAAAAGGCACTGTACCTACAAAAAGCAGTCTTATCTAGATTCAAACGAAGAAACTCATTCGTAGGTATCTGCCATGTGGCACGGAGAGAGAAAGAGAGAGAGAGAGAGAGTAGCGAGAGAGAGAGAGAGAGATAGCGAGAGAGAGCGAAAGAGGCAGCACAATGAAAAATTTTCCACCTGATAGAACACAATATATTCCCTCTTCGGATCGATGTGCGATAAAGTTATAATATATACTTTTCTCCGGTGAGAAACGGAAGTTGGTAGGTAGGTAGGTAGGTAGGAAGATAGGTAGGTGGATACGTAGGTAGGTGGTTTACCATAACAAGAGGGCCCTTGTGATGAATGGTAAACCATGACTTTGAAATTCGCTTTTACTTTCAGGTCACATTGGGGAAAAGGTTCGTTTAAGAAAATTGCCAACGATAATTCATATATACACACACATATTAGGTGTAGTAAAAAGAAATCCATTATTTTTCCAATAGATGGCGTTATTTATCTGCATCTCGCGTTGTATAAGTCCGATCGTGTTCCGCTAGGGGGCATTAGAAAGATGACAGTTCCTACTAAAAAAACTTTTTTGACACTTTTTTGATTGATTGATTCAGTTTTGTTTGAGAGCTTGTCAAAGATGGACATCAGCAAAGAGAAAATTCGCTACATTTTACAGTTTTTCGTCGATAAGGGAGAAAACGCAAGCCAGGCGGCTGAAAATGTGAATAGCGTTTATGGACCTGATACTGTAACAGCCAATCATGCGCAATTTTGGTTTCGTCGATTCCGTTCCGGTAACTTCGATGTCAAGGATGCACCACGCACTGGAAGGCCAATTGTCGAAAATGTCCATAAAATCATGGAAATTATCGAGTCCGACCGTCATGTTAGCACTGTTTCGATTGCAAAAGAGCTAAAGATTGCACAAAAAACCGTTTGGAACCATTTGAAAAAGGCTGGATACACAAAGAAGCTCGATGTATGGGTGCCACACGAGTTAACGCAAAAAAACCTCATAGACCGAATTTCCGTCTGCGAATCGCTGCTGAACCGCAACAAAATCGACCCATTTCTGAAGCGGTTGGTGACTGGTGATGAAAAGTGGGTCACTTACGAAAACGACAAGCGAAAACGGTCGTGGTCGAAACACGGTGAACCGGCGGAAACGGTGGCCAAGCCAGGATTGACGGCCAGGAAGGTTTTGCTGTGTGTTTGGTGGGATTGGCAGGGAATTATCTACTATGAGCTGCTCCCATACGGCAAAACTCTTAACTCGGAACTCTACTGTCAACAATTGGACCGTCTGAAGGAAGCAATCGCCCATAAGCGGCCAGCTTTGGCCAATAGGAGAGGAATTGTGTTCCATCAGGACAACGCCAGGCCACACACATCGATAGTGACTCGCCAGAAGCTCCGGGAGTTTGGTTGGGAGGTTCTTCTGCATCCACCTTATAGTCCGGACCTGGCACCAAGTGATTACCATCTGTTCCTGTCCATGGCGAACAATTTTGCTGGTGAAACATTCGGTTCAAGAGAGGCTTCTGAAATTCGACTGTCTCAATTTTTTGCTAATAGGAACGAGGGCTTCTATGAGAGAGGCATAATGAAATTACCTTTAAAATGGCAACAAGTTATCGAACAAAACGGCGCATATTTGACCTAAATCGGGTCATTCTAACTATCTTAAATAAAGCCCTCAATTTAATGCAAAAATAGTGGATTTCTTTTACTACACCTAATATATATATATATATAAAATAAATCTGTTAACCTTTTTCGGGAAAACATTATTTTGAAAAATTTCAAACAGTTTTGCAGTAAAAATTGTGTTAATGTCATCATGGCAGTCATCAATTTCTTTCGAGCTTAGTTCTTCGGGAATTATTCTACGTTAAAATACAACTTTTGGGCTGATCTTTCCCCCACCGTTTCGGGTCGGATTCGTAAAAATGAATTTTCGGTTTTAGCCAAACTTAACAAATTACGGCCATAAATTTCCCACCGAACAGGTAAACATATTGTATGAACCTTGGCATGGATGTTTGTATGGCGGACGTGTGTAGACCGGATGAAAGCATTCGTAAAAGAAACTGAAACCATCGTATGTGTAGAAGGAAATAACAAAAACCGAAAGAAAGAATGAAAGAAAATAAAAGCCCGGAGCTTCTTCGAGTAAACCGCCCACGCTTATACTTCTTTACCTATTGTTCCTTTGCCTTTAAGCAACGACAATGGGATAATAACAGATTTAACAAAGCATTAGCTTAAAATAATGACTGAGTGTAATTGAATTGAAATGAATTGAATGGAATTCCATTTTACTTACAACAATATTTATAAAGCTACTTCAGAGCACTGTCACATGTTCTTCGTCCCCCACACCCCCTTTGCGAATCAGTTTATAAAATTGATAATTTATGACAACACATCTTCATAAAAATTTTTCAAAAGTCTTTTTTGTACATTGCTACTTCATGTGGTCTAAGACAAATCGCTTGTAAGCAAGGAGGAATACGAAATAGAAATTTGTTTATAAGATGTTCAACAAACACGCTTATACAACCGCCCGCATGTCCTTTATTGAACCCAGCAAACACTTAGACGGCGTTTTAGCGAACGTTGGCAAAAAAGACGTTTGCGCGACTCTTCTAGAAGAGCAATAGACGATTTTTTCTCAACTCTATCAACAAAGAATTTGTAAAATTTAAATATATTGCTTTCACAAACATTACCAAACATTATCAAACTTCAAAAGCTTTGAAAAAAATTAGGTTTAATGGTTTATTCCACAAAAAAAAAAAAAAAAAAAAAAAAAAATCTAAATTAATTAAAAATGCACAAACAAGAGACTCAAAGAGCATGCTCTGCGTATGAGCAACGCAAATTTCTATGGAATTCAGTGTTCGGCGACGTTGCGTATACGACGTGATGCTCTTTGCTTTCGTTGTATATAAAAACTTTTTAACTTTTAAACTTTTAACTTTTTAATAAAAAAAATTAATCGATTAAGTTTTTATTGTGCGGCCAGAATATATTTAACATGAGCTATTTTTTAGGATGTAATCAATCAATCGAATTATTCATCGGACTTATTGCTTTCACAAACATTCCTCGAGTAATCCACAATATATACGCATATCCATCTTCCAGACGAGCAGTCCGTTCTGGAAGAGGTTTACACAAAGACTTTCTAATACTTATATACTTTATGGTATTGTAGCTTCTGTTTATTCAATCAAGTTGATATTTAAATTTTGTTATTATTCATTGCTGAAACATCATCAACAGGACTATTCCGCGATGTTTTTTTTATGTATCGCCAATTACTCTTTCAAACGAGTCGCGGGCGATCGGACAAGTACCTAAAAAGTTTCCCTTCTTCCGCAATAGGAAAGCAACGGTTTCGGACCAGAAATATATCGCTGCGCCGAGTCTCACAACACTCTTCCGCTGAAGAAAGTGTTTGCTGGGAAGATCCTTTTAGAAACTAGAATACTTTCATACACATCCCATTATGGAGATCAGCTTCTTTGGATGTAAGATTCCCACTTTTTAATAAGAAAAAAATTCCCTAAAGAACATTTTGAGCGTGAATTCCCCTGTCTACTTACTCTTCTTTTGTTCAGATCTGTTTTCATAATTTTGGAAATATAAATAAACATACATACATGTAAAAATACCAACATTTGAAAACACACAAATTTTACTTTAGGGCACAACATGTTATGATATTCTCTCCTCAAATAAATAACATCTCAATTGTTGGGTTTCTTTTGCACAAATTCAATTCAATTTTTGGTATACATGAAAAAACATGTTGACGGGGGAATTTTTCGGAAAAGCCACACACACAACACACACACACACACACACACAATACTAATGCGAAATTCTCATCACACATCAGCGCCACAACAGAAGTCAACTACAACGTTTATTGTACACCAACGGCCAATAAAGGCCCAAAAAAAAAGGAGAAAAGGAAAACGATTTCAGCAAAATTTTTTTTTTATGAAGGCAAACCCCAGTTTTTTTTCATTTTCGTGAGTTTAGAGTTAAAATGTTTTGTTTTCTATTTGATTTTTGTTTTTCTTGTTTTCAAAGTATAAAATAGAAATTTATAACAACAACGGCATATTTTTCGCCTAGCCAACATTACAGGCCGTTATATGAGCGTGTGTCCTCTGTCGTTCAGTTCGGCATGTGTGAGTGAGTGCTTCCCACACACCGCATTGGAGCGCGCGCTAACTTGAAGCATTTAAGAGCACTTGCGACTTTTTTGTCGTGCTCCAAAATTTTCGAATTATTTTATTGTTTCCCGGAAGCGAGAAAACGAGAACTCGATAACCACACGACGACGTGACGCTGTCCGCTTAGATGACTCAAAATTATCCCACAAAATGAAAATAAATTCAATTTCGGCTCTCGAAAAGTGAAATTCATGTGCATGAAACCTTTAAACTAACCTCAACTAATTTCATGTGTACATACATATGTACCTAATTTCGAAGGTACACGGACAAATAAATTCATTTCCAAACACACCAGAAAATATGGAAAATCATGCAGTCATTAAGTCAAGTACTGAGTTGATGGATGGTTGGATGGAAGGCTGAATGAGTGAGTGAGTGAGAGCACTCCAGCGAGAAACCTTGAAACATTTACAGGTGCGCTGGCTGACCTTTCGCTTTTACAATGTCTCATTTGGTTTCTGCTTTTCCGGTATCATTTTTTCTTTTCTCTCTTTATTTTTCCAAAAGACCACGCTTTGTGTTTTCATGAGGGATACATAGTTGTTTTGTCCAATCACAGTGCAAAACATACAATAAACAACGGGCAACAAATGAAAACAATTTTGATGGAACATATAAAAAATAAAGCATAAAACGTCCCAGCAGACGTTACTCATACGTGATGCCATGACCATCTCGATGCTAAAAGAAATTTGCATACAAAAAAAAAAAATTAAATAAATGTTTTTGGGTCAACAGAGCAGAGCGCACCACGAAAGTATGTGGCAGGGAAATAGGAAAATAATTAAAAGAAAAAAGTAATTCATTTGTTTCAATATTTTCGTTAGCGAAATTGGTTTGTTTCGTAATAAATTTCAAATTTATTAATAAAATATTTGCTTTTTTGTATGCAAGAACCAACACAATTTTAAAGTTGGGGTAAATTTTTATTGAAGAATTTTTTTTTTTGATACAAAAATGATTTTTTTCTTAGGACAAACGGCTCTCTAAAATGTATTTTTATATCAGAACTCATAGCGATTCTCTAGAAAAATGCAATCACATCAAAAATGCTGCAATTTAAATGGTATGTTGCTGTGAAGGACACTTTATGGTTTCGTTGGAATGTTTAACAAATACTTAAACATAAAAAATTCAATATCAATGGCAGCCCATATCTGTCGAATGAATTTATCTCAACGTCTATATAGACGTAGCCAGCGCCAGCGTCATCGCCATTGACGTTCCGTGACATGTTGAAGTGTGTCTTTCATGAGTCCAACGCATGCCGTCCTTGCCTTATAAATATTGTAACAGCCGACCAATAAAGGATATGAATATACTTTTATAACATGATATACAATAACGTGACATACATATACATATGAAGACATATGTATGCGATGTGGAATTGTGTTCCTTTTGTTGCATACATTTTACGCTGGCCGAATAAGGAAAAGGCCTCGCCGAATGCAATAATAAAAGTTTAACAATCCCACTAAAAGCTCTTCACAATTTTAATAATTTAAAGAAAAACCAGATAAAATTTTGTGAAATTTATTTCAGCATATAGTCGTGTATGAAATCAAAAGAGACACACTGTACAAATGTCACAAAGTTACCGCGAAAACGCGTCGTTGGCGATTCAACCAATGCATGAATAATTCATATGTCAGTTAACCACACGAAAAACTCTGCGAATCGAGTAAAAAAGAGTTTCTCAGGCAACTTTTGATACATGTACATACAATATGATGAACGAGTCCAATCAAATTGTTTGCATAAAAGTATGCAACGCAATTATTCTTCTCTCTTTTTTTTCGATAAATTTTATTGAAAGCAAAATCATTCCTTGCCCTTTCAAGTTGCTATCATGCAGAAGATTATTTGAATTCACCGAAATTATGCGCATCAATTAATATAATGTGATTATATTTCTAGGCACAAGGACACGTAAACTGTAAACACCGCAGCTGTCAAAAAAAAAAAAAAAAATTCTTTGTTTTCCCAAAAAAGAGTTCAACGACTTAAAACTTCAAAAGCTTTGAAAAAAAATTTGTTTGAAGGTTTATTCCCAAAAAAAATAAAAAAAAAAAACTAAATTAATTAAAAATGCACAAACAAGAGACTCAAAGATCATGCTCTGCGTATGAGCAACGCAATGGATTTCAGTGTTCGGCGACGTTGCGTATACGACGTGACGCTCTTTGCTTTCGTTGTATATAAAAACTTTTTGACTTTTAAACTTTTAACTTTTTAATACAAAAAAAATTAATCGATTAAGTTTTTATTGTGCGGCCAGGATTTATTAAACATAAGCCATTTTTTAGGATGTAATCAATCAATCGAATTATTCATCGGACTTATTTATTATCCGAAGGCAAGTTAGTTTTCATCGAATTTGAATTTCAGCACAAAAATGTTACATGAATGTCCCAAATATTTGAAGCATAAATGTATGTATATGAAAATATGTAAATATTATTAATGACTTTTCGATTGCATTGCAAATCAAGATTCTGTGAAAGAAGGACAAATCACATCTATACTTTCCATTTCCATGAACATTTCCTCATTTGCATTTCATCAACAATGGCAATCTCGCCAATGAAAAGCTTCTGATGAATGACAAATGAAAAGCTAGTTGAAGGGCTGCAGAACTCGGCTGGCGTTTTATATGAGAATGAGTTTCGCACAACAATATTTTACTCAAAATCAGTATAAATAAAATATTGCCAATATCGCACCGGTATCAGTTTTGTACAGTGAATGTGGTCAATGCTCAAAACGCGATATTAATTATAGGAATAACATGCTTTACATGGGAGAATTCATTTTGAACATATAAGAACGCATGCCTATTTCGAAAAGGAATTTTATAGATTTTTCCTTTATCCCGGAAAACATTTACTATTGCGGAAGAGTGTTATGAGACTCGGCGCGGCGATATATTTCTGGTCCGAAACCGTTGCTTTCCTATTGCGGAAGAAGGGAAACTTTTTAAGGTACTTGTCCGATCGCCCGCGACTCGTTTGAAAGAGCAATTGGCGATACATAAAAAAAACATCGCGGAATAGTCCTGTTGATGATGTTTCAGCAATGAATAATAACAAAAATTAAATATCAACTTGATTGAATAAACAGAAGCTACAATTCCATAAAGTATATAAGTATTAGAAAAATTTTGTGTAAACCTCATCCAGAACGGACTTTGGAAATGCTTGCCTTGAAGCTGTATAAACGTTTATATTGTGGATTGCTCGCGTAATGTTTGTCAAAGCAATATATTTAAATTGTAAATATTCTTTGTTGATAGAGCTCAGAAAACATTGCCTTTTGCTCTTCCAGAAGAGTCCCATTAACATTTTTTTTGGCAAACATTCGCTACAACGTCGTCTTAATGTTTGCTGGCATAAAGAAAAATCTGCTTTCATGACTGTAGTTGGTAGTTGCACACTATCAAGACAAAAGATTTTTCTGAATATTTATTGCTTTTTTCTAGGTATTTTGAATGGATAGTCTGTATATCATACCAACCAATATATCAATGGGTCCAAAATGTGTCCGCAATGAGTCCAAAATGAGTTAAAAATTTTTGAAAATAAAAAACTCAGAAATAAAAGCTCGAAATTATTCCAATATGTAAGAAGTGGGAAGCTAAATATGCGAAATACATAAGGATTTTGAATTTTGAACTGACCCAGAGTGAGGAGGAAGTCATATATGACTCTCATATGGACTGATTCCATGCATGAAACGTACTCAAAATTGGCCTGCATAAGAAGGGAAACACGGTCTTTTAAGGCTCTTACAAGAGCTTACAATGAGGGCTTAGAATTCGAGTTGATAGTAATGTATGTATGGATGATTCTTTAAGGCCCAAGAAATTGTGCCATTTCCATTTACGATTTCTTCAAAGAAATTATACTTCGATTTAAATACAAAAAGTAATAAACATTTCGTTGATAGAGAACCACGAATACCAATCCAATCATTGAGAATGGAATATAAAAAAAATTGTTTATAAGTCTCACTACTTCAAAAAATACTATAAATCGAAACGGACAATACGTTCTCTATACTCACTATAGCAAAAAAATCCAATCAATATTCATATTCAGAAAGTAGAGAAATTTTCAAATAGAAGTGAGAAAGCCGAACAACACAATCTACCAAAAATGCAAGATGCGAACAAATAAATCGATTCGATTGTTGGAAAACCCATAAAAAAATTTTTGATATCTCCTAAGATAAGTAATAACATACGATATCTCTTATTCTAATGCCAAAGGATACAAATTTGAGCACAAGCCAAACACAAGAATACACTCTATTTTCACACAAAATAAAAAATAAAAAACATTTTTTTTTTTCTGCGTCCATCAATCTTTTCCATATGGAAAACAAAACTTTCCGGCAAACGTCAAGAAGTTACACACAATTTGAAGAAAAATCCAAAATGGGGTAAAATGCATTGTGAGTGAATATCCAGAGCAGAACAACAACAGCAACAAGGAATTTTGCAGTTTTCAATCGACGATTTCAATCGACGGGTTGAAAACTTGAAAACTGAAAGCTGAAGTAAAGCGGATGAAATAGGGGAGCCCGGATTTCGACTGGTTGCGCGCTGATAAAAAACAAAAAAAGACAAAAATAAACACAAACTTTTCGTTTCTAACCCGTACACTTCATTCATACGCGTTGAAGGCCCACGAAAGAGATAAGAATTCCAAAATAAACAGGCGAGAACACGTACGGCAAAGTTCTCTTCCACGACATGGGTGAGTGTAGGCAACCAAAAGAACTTGCAGTCATGAAGTAAAGGGCATGCCGTAACCCAACGAACGTTAGAATCTTCAAAAATTTTAAAAGCAGAAAACAAGAGAAGGAGCAAAGTTAAAAGAAACAAAGTCAAGATAAGGCCAAAAACAAAAAATTTAGCATTCGATGAACAAACAAAAGTCGAAAAGTCGTTTCGTGGACAGGTAAAGGATGTATAGTAGCTTAGAAGGCTTTGTCGGCGGGGTTAGGGAAGCCGGCATGGAAATGTCGAGTCGACATAAGCGGAGAGCTTCAATTGCCCCAAGGACTAAGACTCAATTCTTTGCGAGTCAATTTTGAACAGTAACAAGGAAAAAAAAAGTAACAAGGCATGGAATAAGGCTGTATAAGCAGCTCAGACGTGGAAGTGCATAAACACAGCGAGCTGTAAAACGGCTACGAAAAAATTGAAAATAATACATTTAAGCTTGCAATGAAAGCTGAATACCTGGGCGGATAAGTCACTAACGAACAGCTATAGTATTTTTCTTGTTGCTTTTCTTGACGCCTCCATGAAGTGAAGTGTAATCAGATCAATTTCTTTTCTATTCACGATTTCAACATTCAAACAGAATTCGGATAACAAATTATATAAAAAAAGAATTCAAAAAGGTAGCGAATTCAGTAGAAAATGAAATGCTCACAATCTACTGGAGGATATGAGAATGTGCTTTAAACTTTATACACCGAGAGAAATAACAACAGTTAAGGGGACCTTCTGGTCTAGAGCACGAAAATTTAGGGTATTTTCATGATTTTTTTTTGGTATTAAGCCAAATAGAAAACGATTTTCTAAGTATGCAGACTTATTATATTCTTTATTGACAAAAAATTAAAAATGTTGTTGTAATTTTTTTTTTTTTTTTGGTATTTTAAAAATGGCGTTGAAGTGGACCCTCTTTGAAAAAGTACCTCCGTGGTGTGAAAGATTTTGGCAGTTCTGGTAATCGAAAAAAAAAAAACAAAAATATGTTATTAATCAGAATGAATGCGGCTATGGCAGGAACTAGAATAAAAGAAAATTTTTTTTAATTGACAAAATGGCGCAATTTTTTATTTCAACCATCAAAAACTCCCCTTTTTTTTTACCATTTTTTTTATGAAAAAATATGAAGTTCTTAAAATAAATATTCGATTCTAGTTCGGGCCATAGCCATTGAATGTTATGAATAATGATACTAAAATTGCCCCAAGGACTAATTGGGTCGAATGTTTTTTTGAGTCAATTCCTTGAACAGTAACAAGGAAAAAAGTACAAGGCATGGAAAAGGCTGTATAGCAGCTCAGACGTTGGAAGTGCATAAACACAGCGAGCTGTCAAAACGTTGCTACGAAAAAATTGAAAATAATACATTTAAGCTGCAATGAAAGCTGAATACCTGGGCGATAAGTCTCTAACGAACTTCTATAGTATTTTCTTGTTGCTTTTCTTGACGCCTCATGAAGTGACAGTGTAATCATTGATCAATTTCTTTTCTATTCACGATTTCAACTTTGCCAAGCGATATTCGGATAAAAGATCTATTCTTCCAAATATATAAAAAAAAAAAAAATTCAAAGGTAGCAATTCAGTAAAAATGAAATGCTCAGAATCTACGGATATGAAATGTGCTTAAACTTAACACCGAGAGATAACAACAGTTAAATCAACTACTTAGAACAGTTGAAGTAAGAGTGGTCAAATAAACTGTTATTTCCGCGTTAAATGCACTGAAAAAGGCAGTCAAATGAACAGTTCAAAAAACAGTTACTTTTTATGTTCAAATTCGCTTTCGCTCACTTAGACGTATAAGTTCGCATTCTGATCAACCGTCTCCGGAGGTTTCGATAGCTCAGTTGTTTAAGCTGTGACTCGACAGTCGTGAGCTTCGGGGTTCTATCCCTGCTGGCGGCGGGAATTTTTCTGAATTTTTTTTTAAATTACAGTTTTGTTTTTTGTTCAGAGTGTAGTTGTTTTGGAAGACAAAATTCCTAAATTTTAAGATTTTAATTTATTTATCTCCTAAATTTTAAATGGTTTTAATTTTGAAGTTAAAATTTTGGGAGTGAAAGAATTCCTGTAAGCACGTTCCTAAAACTTGAGCAAGCATAACCTCAATGAGATTTTGACCAGTGAAATTAAATTCGTTCGTTAAGCGTAATGGTTAAGACGTCGCCACGAAGTGAGGTCAGCGTTAAGGCTCGGCCGAGGCGAGACCAATTTAAACTCAGACTATAACTAAACTAAACTTAAATAGAAACAAATAAATAAAGAAAAAATATAATAATTTAATTTTAAAAAAAAAATATTAATAAAAGAAGATAAAAAAAAGTCAAAGCAAAAAATAATTTTTTTTTCCCCAGTCGCTGGTGACAGTTGATTTAACCGCGAGACAGTTATATCAACCATTAGGTAGTTAGATCTAGGGCTCGGATTTTGTTGACTTTTAAAAATTAAGGCATACTATGGCGCCAAAATATTTCTTAACAACATTTTACGAATCAGTTTGGCGAAATCGAACTTCAAACCGCTTTTCTAACTTCAAAAAAATGCATATTGAAGTTAAAAATCGCTTTGAATCTTACCTTTATGTGAGTTCAACAAAATTTTTACTCCCTAAAGTATGCATCAAATTTAAAAAAGTCAACAAAATCCGAGCCCTGGTTATATCCTTATTGACTGTGTTTGTACTGTTGAATTGACCGCTACTACACATAAGCTAACAATTAACGGTGAACTCGGTTATTTTAACCTGCTTTTTCAGTTAATATAACTACCATTTTCTCTCGGTGTATAAGTCCTAAAGAAATTTCCTTTAAAAGCTCCCCAAGTGCATCTATTTAAGATAAAATCCTATTTGAAAAAATAGATATAAAATAAAATAGATATAAAAATAGCATTTAACTGTAAATTACAGTATTAAACATTTTAGGAGTTCTATCCTTCAATTGTCCGATTACCAGCGAGAATGCCAAAAGGCCTTTCACTCGCATATTCTCACACTATGGCAGAAATTGGAGCCTTTTAAAAAAATTTTCATTCGATTTTTTTTTTCTTTTACGTTCAATATCAATACGGGGAATCGCCGGCATACACACAAGCGCAATCAGAATGAAAATCGACTTTCTGGCATGCGGTGATGTATGAAAGCGGATGTGGTAAGGCCGTACTTGGAACTATGAATTTCCTGGACGGTATCAGTCTAGGCAGCAGTCAGCGGGCAGTGCAGTAAAATACTGCGCGCCTTGCATAACAATCGCATAACGCATGGATTTAACATTCAATGGTTGGCCCCCCCTCGAGGCAGATGCTCTGCACACTTATCTTTATCAGATGTGCCTGTGCCTCCGGGTCATGTTAGTGCATAAAACGAACTATTTTCCAAATAATTTCACGGCAATGGAACCGAACACAATGGCAGCCAACGTAGGCTCTGGCTGGCTCTTTTTGTGGCACGAAGTGTTGAAAATTGAAAATTGCGGTCGAGTTATTTGGTTTGGTGAAAAAGTAATTTCTCCCTCTCACTCTCTATGTCTATGTATGAAAACAATAATTGACCATAATTCTGAGAGATTATACTTTGGATCACAAAATGGCACAATAAGCTCAAAATATTTCTTTGCACCTATTACCAAATTCCATTCAGAATTCATTCAAAAATTTTGTGGCTAAACGAGATGACTTTTCGAAATGGTTTAGATTTCTGCTTTGGAATTTCAAAAG
The DNA here is from genome assembly GCA_020466095.1 of Chlorops oryzae. NCBI lineage: Eukaryota > Metazoa > Arthropoda > Insecta > Diptera > Chloropidae > Chlorops > Chlorops oryzae. The sequence continues at coordinate 1,383,984 of CM035808.1, read as the reverse complement.
CCTAAAATCGATTCGCATGATTATTTTATAAGGACCACCACCAGTGTTCGACGATTGTGTGGCAAATCGATTCAAAAATTTGTTTTAATTCTTGTTCATTTCACCGGAATATACAAAAATAATCAACCTTCGAACTGGAGGTCGAAAAGGCCTATTTATGTTTAATATTTGGATTTCATCACGGTACCTCCTACTCCATAAAAACGTGTGCAAGTGTGATTATTATTTTATTTTATTTTTTTTTTTTAATTTAATAGGTCTACTTGGCCATAAACTGGCATTGTTTCCATTGGGTCGGCTCATTCATTCGAATGGTGAATAGTTGTATAAACTACGCTGGCTGTGGTACGTATGAGTGATTGGTTTTGAAAAATTTATTAGATTGCTCATACGCAAGCAGCAGGCCGGCCAGCTGCTAACCAAAAATGATAAATATTTACGAAACGAAAATTATTGCTTTCAGTATTTTGAGTTCATGTTGAAATTTATGTAGATTCAAAAAAAAAAAAAAAACTGCTTCCAGGGGAAATCCAACTCAATCTAACGAAGAGGTTTTATGCGGAAATGTGTAATTGAGTGTTGTGAAATGTTCAATTCCAAACCCATTTTCCGAGAACAATGGAATAACGAAGCATATTCAAATCAATTTTCTAAGGCTGACTGCAGAGGAGGGATCTTTTTTGGTAACAGAAGCTTCCTCTTGACACATCCACGGCTCGTAATTGTTCTAGTAACGCAATTCTGTCGTAGACGCAAATCAAAAGAGTAATAAAATCGTATTGCTGACATCCTTTGTAAGCCAAATATTAGTAAAAAGGAACTATCACTCAAATTTTCAGCAATGAAAAGAGCACTTTTCGAATATCCAAAATATCGTTGTATGAGTGGCTTCAATAGATTACATTTTAAATATTGTTTTGAACAAGTCTGAACACACACAAAAAAAAAGAAGAAAAAAAAACGATCAAGCTTCACAGATAAGTGGTTCTTTTGACAGATTCCAATATAATTCAAACACGATAGCCCAGGTTGGCGAGAGAAATATTGCTTTTCCCGTTCTTTATGAATGCAAAATTTTACAAAAGAAGCAAGGAAAATTACAATTTTGAGCCTTAAAGTATGCAGTGTATTTTTGTGATTATGTTTTTGACAGCATAATGGGACATAGTCTAAGAGCCACTGGAGTTAAATGATTATTCCTTACAGAGAGTTAAGTGGACTTTATTAACTTTGGAACCTCATCATTGCTTTTTCCTATTTCCATATAAAATATAGAAATTTATGCAGCTCATTTCATAGGTTTGCTAAATTTCTCCCAAATTTAATATCTCCTAAAACTACCTCTTGATTTTGATAAAAAAATTGTTAGTTCATTGTCATACTCAGAGGTATTTTTTAGAAGTAACGAAAAAGTGGCGCGAAAACGGGAATACACTGAAAAAATATTTTTAATTTTATTTTCTTTGTTGTGAAAGTTTTTTTCTCAGTGTAAAATTAAAAAAGTGACGCGAAAACGGGAATACACTGAAAATTTTTTTTAAATTTTATTTTCTTTGTTGTGAAATTTTTTTCTCAGTGTAAAATTAAAAAAGTGCCGCGAAAACGGGAATACACTGAAAAAATTTTGTAAATTTTTATTTTCTTTGTTGTGAAAGTTTTTTTCTCAGTGTAAATATAAAAAAGTGGCGCGAAAACGGTAATACACTGAAAAAAAATTTTTAATTTTTATTTTCTTTGTTGTGAAAGTTTTTTTCTCGGTGTAAAATTTAAAAAGTGAAAAAATTTTAATTTTCCGTTTTATCAGCTATCAGCGGCCATTTGTTTCATCTTTTTATCTTAATTCGTTTTTTTAGATATACGTTTTTTAATAAGGGCTTAATAAAAAGGTTTTTGTAAGGATATTTTAAGGACACTGGGCAATAGAAACCTAAAAATCGGTTCCTACAGTGTGCTATACTCCCTTAGCAGATCAACAAAACCTAAAAATCCCTTTCATTGGGCCGATTGGCTTTCTGAGTCGACAAGACCCTTTAGCAACTAATGACGCCTAAATGACCAATTAAGTAAGCACAGCTTATAGTTTGTAGCTCCAATGTCTTGAAAAAAATTTTTTTTTTTGTGACAGACCTTCACTTTAATCACAAAATATCTCACAAGCGCATGGCTTTTTCCGTAGAGCAGCCTCTTAACCTCTGAAAAAATTCTCAAAAATCCTTTAACCCATAAGCTATCCAAAAATCACTTGCACCACAATGTCCATACCTTGAATACAACAACATATTACAAAAATAATATAATATTAAAAAAGAAAATAATAAAATCCTATTAAAATAATAATTTTATTTAAGAAAATTGAGAAAAGGCTTTAGAGAAGTGCTTTATTATTCAAATCGAATTTCCTTGATTAAAGAAATCATAACTCTTTGCAACATTCCTGGACAAAGGACACATCAAGCTTCGTAGAGCAACTTTGACATATTTGCAAAATAATTAAGCCTACTTAAACTACAAAGCTATAATTATTTTAGTGAATTTCATAATAGCTTTGACTGTTTCTTGCTTAATTAGACGCTTATTGTTAAAACCGAAGACGAGGGAAAAGCAGGTTTTAACTAATTGAAACAGAAGAAGAAGAAAAATAAATTCGTCCTAATGAAGGCGAGATTGAAAATCACAGAGAAAAAGCAGACAGAAAGAAAATTCAAATGGAAAATGAATCTTTTGATGCGACATTTTTTTTTTTTGAATGGATCTTAATGATAATTTTAAAAGCTCCATTTTATTTGAATTTCCAACACAAATTCAGTTAAAATAGAGAAGGAAAATAGAGAATTTTTCCTTTTTCATTGGGGAGTGGCGTCGTTTTTTTTTTTTTTTTTTTTGTGGCAAATTGACTTGCTTCGAGAGCAAAAAGCATAACCAGAAAATTTTTCAAAGCATCTTTTTCATTCAATTAACTGTCATGCATCCATCAAAGTCAAAGTTAAACCCCCTGTCCATATGGTGGCACACGGTTTCGTTCAAGTTATTCAATCGAAAACACTGCTTTCCGCAAAAACAATAACAACAACAAAAGCAACAACAACAAAAAACCAAATGAAACGACTTGAAAAGAACTTTGTAAAAGTGCCCCCCATCATTCCATCGCACAGGTCGTTGTTGTAGTAGTCTGCTCTTAATTAGTTTCAAGTTTTCAGCAAATCCTTTGTTTGCAATCACTGACGGAAAGGATGCGAAATTTACCTACCTTCAATGCCGTTTCCCGTTTCCCGTTTGCCGTTTACCGTTACCGACAAATTGGTATTCGTTACTTTATGGCAAACGACATTCGAGCACTCGAAATTTTAAAAGCAATTTAACAAAACTTTTCGGCGTGGCTTTTTGCCCATCAAGATGGCGAGAGGAGAGGAAATCTTTCCCAAAATACATTAAAAAAAAACAATTCGCTTTTGAATTCGTCTAATAGGAAAATGAAATGGCGCCATTTTGTTGCTATGATCATCATGCCTTGCTACTTACTAAATAAGTGTCTAAGTACACAGAGCAGACGAAAAGCGCTATTCTACTTATTCGGTGTGACAAAAGCGCTCATTATGTACGTACATTCAAACAGAACAACCAACGATAGCAAAACGACAACGACAACAACAACAAAAACAGTAAGCACAACAACGAAAACAACGACAACTTCCAGCATCAACGAACTTAATAACAATTAAAAACAAAAGCAACCAAAACAATTGCATTGTTTATTAATGATGTTTGGATGTGTTTAGCATTAGGAGCGAAAAAATTATATGTTTGTATGTAGGTGGCTGTGTTTGTGTGTTTAAGTGAATGCTAAACAGTTGGAGAGAGAAGCACACAATTGGCCCAAGCGTGAGTCGAAGAACAATGGCGCTCAGAACGCTCAGCTTCATTGAAATAGTGAAAAGCAAAAATTAAATGAAGCATACTTATGGGGGGGCACGGGAATTTTTCGAAGAATGGGTTGTTGGTGTTTATTTTTTGTGAAGGTGCTGTAAAGAAAATAATGATGTTGGTAATTTCTCTTCAATAGAACAAGTTAATCCGATTATTATTTGAAAGAAAACAAAAACGAAATCTTCAATCAATTTCAAAATTGGCGTCGTTTTGTATGAAATTGATGCGCAAAATTTGAAGTAAGAAGTCCTTGAATTTGGCTTAATGAGTCCGTTCTTATTATAATGTCGGCAACAATTGTAGTCAGATAGCATTAGTATAGAAAAGAAATGGGCGCCGAAATGGAGTATATAGCCTAATAGAATCAAGAAGATTTTCTCTATGAAACGTTTTTAGGCTAAGCAGCAGAAAGAAGGAAAGATTGTTCCAAATAGATTCCTTATTATTCTAATGTGGTAAGTTTTTTTTTAATTTTATCAAGAAGGGAAACACATGAAATGAAGAAGAAAACTAGTTATTCACAATTTTTTGCACTCAATTTCCGTTATTTTTGTCACCAAAAAAAAACAATCCATAGAGAAACACTTCTTGATTCCATTAGGTTTTATACTCAATTGTATTAAAAATGGATTTCTTATTGATTTCATTGGGTTCCTGTAAGATTATAGGTAAATAATCTTCTTAATTTATTTAATAAGGAAAACCTTTCATAATAAAAGCAACAAGTTTTCTTCTTGACTTATTCAAAAAGGTTTTCCTTACTACAATAGTGAGACTTTCTTCTTGAAAAAAAAACCATAGAAATATCTTATTAATTTTGTTCTATTTTATTAGGTATTTATTATGTACTGTTTTCTCTGTGTATGTATAGGGCGTCCCATAAAAAAAAAAACATAAAAAAATTTTTAAAAATTCTAGAATTTCATAGTTGAGAGTTTATGGGTTAAAGAATTTTTGAAATTTTTTCATGCCTTTTTTAAAGGTTTAAAGATAAAATAAGGTGGATTTCCCCAAAAAAGGACAGCTTTTCTCAGTGTTTATTGAAGGCTGATTCATGAGTATGCCTCGCAATTTGAATATAGAAAAAATGAAGAAAAAAATATTTTAAAAAAAATGCAAAAAATATTCAAAAGAATAAAGAAAAAATGCAAAAAATATTCAAAAAAAATTCAAAAAAAATGCAACGAATTCAGAATATTCAAAAAATATTCAAACACAAATGCAAAAAATTCAAAATATTCAAAAAAAAATGCAAAATTTCAAAATATTCAAAAAAATTCACAATCAGTTCGATTTAGTATGCCTATTAAAATTTTGAATTGTCAAATTAACAAAAAAAAGTCTACTTCAGTTAATAAAATATTCAAAAAGCACAGTTAAATGCAAAAAAAAATCAAAAAAAATTCAAAGTATTCAAAATCCGAGCTCTATTCATGACCAATGTTTTTTAAGATTTTTATTCGGAAGAAAAGTATTCAAAAACTTTTTATTGACACCTTCATGTGTCTATATTATTGAAAAGCAAAAAAAAAAAAAAGAAATTTTGAATATGGTATATATTACCCTGTAGGAAAAGTGGGGTCAATTGTGCCCTAGCGAGTAGTTCTCGAGTATAGGTAAAAGAACTAGTACGCGAGTAGAGACACGGACAGTAGAACCGAACTATTGGCATATTCAACAGTTCAATTTTGCCCACACATTAATCTAATATATTTGCTGTGCGTGAGTCAGATAGGTCCGTGGCGTAGTGAAAGCGTATTCGCTTAGCAGTATGAAGGGCTCGAATTCGAATCCTGTCGCAGGCGAAATAATGTGGAAGAATGGCATGTTTCGAAAAACTCAAATAACTGGATTGAAAAACCCGTCTTCACCAATGCTGTTTCACAACTTTGCGCACAAATTCGCTCAACATTTTCTGCCAATTTGAAACCTTTCTTTTTTTCATATATTTGCTTTTTATTCCTCTTAGGATTCCAATTTTTACTAATAATTTAAAAGAAAATCGGCGTTCGCTTGGCCCGAGATTTGAACCTGGGTCCTTCGGATCGCGAGGTGCACGCGCTACGCTGTGAGCTACGACAGCGCGGGCCGGTCCCCCATCTATCAACGTATTATAGCAAATTTACTGAATTGGCCTCTACTTTTGCTCTAGTTCAAACGCGACTGTCGATTTTCGAATGGCACCTCAGAGTAAAAGTTTACAGTTCAATGCATTGGCGGGGTACGAGCGTGTAGTACTGTTGATTTGGGAAGTAGTCGAAGAATACTTCTGCACTAGTTCAACCTTCTACAGGGTATATATCACTTGCTTTAGTGGATGCTTTAGTGTTTTAACTACAGACAACCGAAGTTGAGAAACATAGAATTTCTTAGAATTTTTCCGATATACGAAAAGTGCAAAAAATTTTTTAATTTTTTTATATGAACGGCTGTTCTTTAAAGAATATAGAAAGGCTTTTTTTTTTATCAAAATGGGTTAAAAAACAAAGAACTATCTTTCATCCTAATGAACTCAGATGGCTTTCAGCGACCCCGAAATTGGTTGAAAAAATTTACGATGCCCCAGCGAGAGTCCGAAATATTGTTAACTAGTGTAGTTCAACTTTTGAAGCATCTTGATCCTTGGTTCTTCTAGAGTTCTTCTGCATATGTTCCGTAAGTGGATAGAATTTGAGACAACAAATATACTAAGGAGCTCAGCTCAGCGATACACCAAAAAATGGTATGGCGGCATGACGAAAAATAAAAGTTACAGAGAGGAAGTAAAAAGTAAAAGAAAAGAATATTTCTGAAGAAAGTTGACAAGTGGTATATTGAAAAGTTTTCGTGAAAACCTTTGAACAGCATTTAATGACAACAGGACGAAGAAGAGAAAAGCCGGAGCCAGCGAGAGCAATAAAAAGAAGCAACAACAGCAGCGACGACATCGTTTTTCATCATAATGCGAGTGTAACTTAAAATACTCGTCGAATAAAACTTCTAGGCCGCATTCTTTGTCGTCCCCAAAACTTTACCAATTACAAAGCGCAAAGAGAAAGAGAGAGAAAGAGAGAGAGAGAGAGAGAGAGAGAGAGAACCAAGATGAATGTGAAACTTTTTCCGCTACCGTCAGTCGATTGCACATAGAGACCTTTTGAGGCAGGAAGCACCGAAAGCGATGCTAACGATGCCGAGCATTCGAGCCATCATCCGAGATAAAGTGAAATCGGTTCTGCGATTCTATTTAATTGACGGCAGCTAACAAACAATTTTTCTATGTGGAGCGAGCGAGACTGAGAGAAAGAGAGGGAGTGATAAGTGAAAGCAGCCTTCATCTCTCTCTCTCTTCTCTCTTTGCAAGAGTTTCATTGGAAAGTTCAGCGAAATGCCGAGCTACGCGATAAGCTGGCTTCAATTCTTTGCCATTGACATTAATGAAAGCGAACTGTTTTTCCTGAATTGGGGCCAAATTGGCAAGGAGTGCAAAGCAAGCGTAACAAATTTGCATTGAACGTAACGATTCCGCACGATGAAGTTTCCAAAGGTCATTCATGAATTAATGAATTTCATTGAGATAAAGGTGAAATCGAAAGAAATTGAATTGAATTAATGTTGGGAAAAAAAGTATCAAGTATCATTTAAGCCATTCCGTAAGGCATTCTGTTCGATGATTATCCTTGAAAAATTTAATGGGTTACTGTCTTCAGGAATCGCAGTACTTAGATTGAGGCACATTTGTTATGGATCGATTAATTTTCGACTGAAATACCAGCTCCAGAAGATGCTCCGACACCAGACCTTGTCTTGAGGGGACCGCATTCGATTTTTTTTTTCTTATCACCATTTTGGAAATAAGTAGCGAATTTGAACTTCAAGGGGATTTCCTAGCTTTGAAAAAGTCTTAAATAGGCTAAAAATCGATTTGAATCTTAACTTTATGTAAATTGAACAAATTTTTTGCCCCATAAAGTACGCTTCAATTTTATAAATGCTTAAAAATACACGCTCTAGTCACGACATATATGAATGTCCTCTCCCTAGGTAGGTAGGTAGGTTGAAGTGGCTGCCACTTAGGACGTAGGCCCATTGTGATACCATGAGGTTTTCTTGTCTTTGTGGGAGTGAATGTCTTTTTGTGTAGGTATACAACCAAGTAGTCCCAGTAGTCAGCGGAGCCACCACAACACTAGCGATTTCACTAGTCACTGGGTGTCGGGGATCGGTCCCTTTCCTATCCAAAACGCTGGCGAATTTAACATTACGATCTCATTGCCGGGGACAGGTCGTCCTTTTATGCGCCACCTTTAACCAGTCATTTCGCTAGCGAAAAGGGGCATGAAAATGGCCTAGCACCAGCGACTGAGAAAAAAGAAAAATTTCATTTTTTGTTTTGACTTTTTTTAAATTTATTTATTTTATTAATTATTATATTTTTTTTTTTTGTTTATCTATTTTTTATTTTAAATCTTTTTTATCTTACTTCTCTTAAAATTTTCTCGCCTCCACCGAGCCTCGAACCGCTGACCACCAGATCGCTGATCGAACACCTTAACCATTACGCTAAACGAACGAATTTAATTTCTTGGTCAAAACGCTCACTTGAGTTTAGAGTTGCTCAGATTTTGGGAAACGTATTTAACGACTTTTTTCACTCCCAAAATTTTTTGCTTGAAAATGAACCATTAAAAAAAATAATAATAATAAAACCTTAAAAATTTAGGGGAAAATGTTTGTCTTCCAAAATAACTGAACTATGAACAAAAAAAAAAAACTCTAATTTATAAAAAAAACTAAAAAATTTAGGGAAAATTCTCGCCGCCCGCAGGGATAGAAACTTGAACCTCCCGGCTGTCGAGTCACAGTTTGAACCACTGAGCTATCGAACGCTTGACGGGCAAATGATCAGAATGCGAGGTAAAAGCAGACAACAGCAAAAACAATCATACGCAGCGAATAGGGAAATGTGAGCTGAGGCCTATCTACTCTTTCAGGTTCATGTGGTAGGTGAAATGGCTAGTCATCAAGGACTGGCACTTTGGCATGTCACAAATATCGGGGGCGACCTACTGACTACTGGGTAATGATCGCAGTGCCTCCATTTTCCCGAAAGTCGAAACCCATACATATAAAAAAATGTACTTTCGTTCCTCATTCTTTTCTTAAGACAATATTATTCTATAAACAGATGTATGGAATCCTTCAGAGCCTACAAACGAGGAGAACGCTTACTCTTCAGTTGATTACGGGGAAATTAAGGACATGAAGGCCATTAAGTTTTCTGCGCGGTTAATGATAGCATCAGAAACGATGTGGTCAGGAAATGGAAGACATATAGTCTAAATGAGTACTGGAAAGCCGGCAGTCCGAAAGCCTAATAAGCCTCTGAATTTTCAGGATAAAAGCTACTATAAGTCTTAAAAGAAACAACATTTAAATCTACCATGAGACTCATAGTCTTCAACCCAGTTTAAACTTTTTTAAGGTCTAAACTTTCAAATGATATCACAGTGCGACACATTTTTGTAAACAAAAATTTAACGACTCTTTTTGAAAGTGCTCGGTGAGCATAACAACGCCTCATACTCAGTTTTGTCAAGTCATCTCTACTTTTATTTTAAATAGACTTTAAAAAGTGGGGCCGAGAATTAAATTACTCACTTACTTATGGCTATATCTCGTAGTCGGTTCAATATTCTAATTTCTTCTCTTTAATTTCTATGACAATTTATAGCTCTGACCTCATTTTAAATAGTTTTAGTACAAACCGACCCGAAAAAACTCTATCTAGTAGGTGCAAATTGCAAAAATTCCTAAAATTTTACGTGTTTTTTATCATATCTTATTTTGTATGGCCTATAGCTCCCAAGGCAATAAACATTTTATCAAAATTTTTTAATACAAATATAGAAAGAGTATAGCTAAACAACTTCTTCATATACACGAATTACATCCGAGCACTATTTGATACCGTTTTTCCGCTGCAAAGTTGAACAATTTTCACCAAAAAATCGGAAGAAAAAACGCCCTTTGGGTATGCACGAAATTTTTCAACCCAACGCAAATGGTTCCGAACCATGAAAATAATATGAAAAAATGTCGCACAGTGCAGTCTTCGGGACAAAATTTTTGAAAAATTCAAATGTAGCAAAGGTATTTGATTGAGCTAAGCTGGCATGAAGACTAATCAAAAGAATATATTTGTCAGTTTAAGGGGGTCTTCTCATTGAATACCCGTTTTTCTGACCCTTTTCAAAAAAATTCTCATTTGAAAACGCAAAGAATAATTGAAAACTTTTTTTATTTATTGTATTACAAAAGATTCAAAGTAAATAAAAAAAATTTTTCAATAATATTCTTTGCGTCACGGCGGCCACGATTCCGGGTCTCCGGAGCGTCCGAAATGGAAAAAATAACGGGGTTATAATCAGTATAGATGTAATTCTCGGGTAAACCTCAAGCTTACTTTTGTGATTTTTTTTGACAAAATGGCGGCCATTAAAAAAAAAATATCAATTTCGGGCTTTTTTTTTTAGTTTAGTGTACAAAAAAAAATAGTAAAAAATTTTTTAAAATTATGGTCGAGGTTCACCCGAGAATGGTGACAATTCTGCGTCGATTCCACTTTGTTTCATGAAAATCGGTTCAGTTGAACTGGAGATATCATGGCCGCCAGTTCGAAAAACGTGGTTTCGAGATAAACGCGTTTAAAGTTTGAAGCAACGCAAAAATTACTCGTTTTAGCGCAGATCTTGCTCGACAAAGAAGGCTATATCCTCTAAACTATTTCGAATTTCAAAAAATCCTTTTAGGGGCATATTCACAACTACCCAAGCTATAAATAAATGCAAAAAAAAAAAAAGTCGAAAAAAAAAATTGCTCAATGAGAAGACCCCCCTTAAGCTTTCGAAAATCTTAATCCGAGTTGAAGACTACAACCATGAGTTCTCATCAGGTCAGGTCATTGTAGACTTGATCATTATAGACCAACGAGAATAAGACAGGTAAATGAAGACCTCTGTAGGCTTGTTAAGTCAAATCGGGAAACATCGGGGCATATTCTATACACATGAATCGTAAACTCGGCTTCCTAGAAGCAAGGATATTGGATCCCCAAGAAACCACCGAAGTCCTTCGAAAACACTAAGATTCACAAGTATTATCAACCTATTCTAAAGGAGCATGAGCTGCTTATATAGCTTTAAAAATGAAAATAATAATATATGGATACTCGAAGCAACAAATCGATGTCCTGCCGGATGATTGTATTTTAGTATTTTGATTTCGATTTCCAGGTTGATTATGCGAAGCGAAACTGAAATGAGAAAAACAAATACCTCCATCCAAAAAAAAAAGAAATTCCCTCCGAAAGAACACCAGTTTTCATCGTCATGAGAAGAGACTGCTTCCCCTGACAGTTCTTCTTTGTTGAGACTGCTATTGAAATCTTATAATGCCGTTGATAAGTTAAAATTTCATTGTTGTTGTTGAAAACTTTTTGAAAGCGTCATTCATTTTCCATTCGAACACTTCCCGCAAAATATCCCCAATACCCTCAACGCAATTTAATTCATAACACTTTCGTTCAGATTTGCTACGAAACTTTGATATTTTACAGATTTCCAGTAGCTCTGTAATTAACTACTGTAATTCATCCCAATGCTATGCTGTACTGTAGGCACTGCCATTTACCACCCTGCACGTCATCTTCAAGTCTCATTTAATTTAATTTCGTAATTTAAACACGCGCTCTTTGACATCGGCAGCGGCAGCGGCAGCACATCCATCGCATTTTTTGATAAGGAAGAATGCGAGCGGCAAGCGCTAAGGCTTCATCTTAATATCCTTCCGATACACGTTCCGGCATCAGTGACAGTCTACCGTAAGCGATGTAAAGTAATTATTCGCAACGCTATTAAAAACAGATTTGAATATACATCACGTCAAAATGAGAGCTAAGAATCGGGCGGGGAAATGCTAGGCGAAATAAGCTGAAGCCATGTACAATCAACTTTGATTACGACGTGAGATACATTGGAAGCTGACATAGTCCTGCCCGCTGCCTGCTGTCGACTGCTGCCTGACATTTCGTGTAGGTTATATAGCAAAACAGCTTAAATGTAATTAAATTTTAATATTAAAATTAAAAGTCTGCTCTCAACTTGGCCTCGAACAAAACAAATGTGTGGAAGGTTTCTGAGATTTTTTTTTCCCCCGAATTTCTGTAATCATCGTGGAAAAAAATTTTTTAATTTTTTTCCTCTTAATGGATATAATCAAAGACCTTCTTAATATCATCAATCAAGCTCTTTATAATACTTTAAAATATCAAATGATTGAATTATGATGAAAAGGATTGCTTCGAAACACTTCATTGAACATTTGCTCGATCTTCAACCTTCAACTTTTTTTTAACCCTTTCACTCTCATTTGGATAATACAACCGAGTCGGTGGCGTGTCTAGAGAAATACTGCTTTGATAGTGCTTATATTTTCCACAGTGGTATATTGAACAATTATAAGACATTAACCCAAAAATTTTTGGGGGGGGCTAGAGGAAGTTTAGAGAGTTATGGACCAAAAACTAAAAAAATCCGAAAAATTTATGGCGTCCGATTTGGATGAAAATTTATATATAGAATAAGCGAAAAATGCTAAGAATTTTGCAGTCAAAATTTTTTCAAGAAACCGATTACAACTAGTCTAGTTAGGGTCTAGTTCCAAACTGGTCCAGAAAGGACCAGTTTTTAAAAAAAAAATTAATGCTAAAATTCTTAGAATTTTTCACTTATTCTATATATAAATTTTCATCAAAATCGGACGTTATGAAATTTTCGGATTTTTTTGGTTTTTGGTCCATAACTCTCTAAACTTCCTCTAGCCGCCCCCCGAAAATTGTTTGGGTTAATGTCTTATAATTGTTCAATATACCACTGTGGAAAATATAAGCACTATCAAAGCAGTATTTCTCTGGACACGCCACTGCAACCGACTAAAATTTCAAAAATTCTTTTTCTCATATCTTTTGATATCAGCGTTGCCAGATGTGCCAATTTTTGGCCTCAAATTGGAATGTCGAAATAAAAATCCTCTATTTTTTTACGAAAATTCTTTTCTCAACAATATTGAAAGCTAACAAAAAACAATAAAAAAGTTAGACAAAGATCTTGGAAAGCAGAGCATCAAAAAGTGGGGATAAACATATTTATTAAAGAGGAAGAGGGTGTTTTGGGGGAAGTCGGCATACTTTTTCTCACAAAAATGCATTAAAATTTGTCGAATTTTATTTATTTTTGGGAACATTTTGAAAAAATTCCGCTTAGCAAGAAGTCATCTGGCAACGCTGTTCGATTAAAAAAAGATCCCACATTGGTGCTTTTACGACTAGAGAACATTCCATTGGGTTTTTATAATTTTTTTTATGGTTTTCGTGGCATGTAGTACGTTCTCGTATGTAAAAGTAATTTTGATCCAAAAGATTAGTCCTAATAGGAACCAATCGGCAATATATTTCAAAATATATATTCATCCCTCGGCATGATAGATTTTTGAAAGCGTTTTTGGGTACACAGAAAAACTTCACCTCCACTCACAGGTCACACTTTAAATTGAATAGTTGAAAGGACCTGTAGCAATAACACTTCCATAATTTTCGGTTTAAAGCTGACTGTGACCTTACACAGAAAAACTGGCAACGAAAAATTCCAATTAATGGCGTTTGTTAAACTCGATTCATCCGTTTTTTAATTGTCCCAATTAAAAATTTCAAAAAAATCACGAATATTCGGGAAAAGTTCGTAATATTAAATTTTGAACAAAAATTTGGTTGATTATTTTTTTGTATTAAATACCAAAAGTATTAACACTTGACAAAACATTTGCTTGAAATTTTTGAAAGTGCATATAAATATTTTTTCTAAAATTCTCATTAGCTTTATGCGGACTTACATACAAGAAGAGACAAAATAATCAAAAATTTAGCTCACATATGTGAGCTATGATGTTATAATAGGGATGGGAAAAATGGGAAAATACATCGATATATATATTGTATCGATTTATTTAAAAAGCATCGAAATTGAAACGATACTATCGGGGGAGAAATATCGAGTTTTCGATATATCGACATTATAAATACCAATTAAAAATGACTATTGTACTGCTTAAAGGGAACCCTCCTAAGCGGACACTACTCTAAACTGACAGATTTCAGGATTTCTAGTGCTCCTGCTTCTCAAATCTTTCCTTTTAAGCGAACACCTCTGTTAAGCGGACAGATCTTTCGGTCCCGTAGATATTTGCTTAAGACAGAGTACACTGTACATATTTTAGACAAAATTGGAGTGTACAAAACGGACGTTTTCGAGTTCTCAGATGGAATGATAAATATGATACGATAAGATAAGACATGAACGATTAAAATGCCGCTTTATATCCAAGAGAAATAAGTGTGAAGCACATGTTTACAACGACAGACATATAAAAAATATCGCTTTCGATGTCGGGAAAAGTATATCGATGTACGATATATCGCCGAGCAAAAATATCGGCATAAATTTTCGATATATCGTTTTAAAAATATCGATGTTTTGATATATCGATGTTTTTTGCCCATCCCTAGGCTGAGTTTTAACAACGAATTTGTTATATTGATTAAAAAATTGGTTGTATTTACGCACAAAATTCTTTCTGTGTATATATGAAGATAAGAGGCACCATAAACAATCCCCTGAATATTTATGGAATTTTTTTTGGAAATACTGCAAATAATTTGGGAGTGAAAGGGTTAAAAATCCGTTAACATTGCATGAATAAATATCCATCTGACTATCGTGTCTTTCTATCGAGCAGCTGCAAAAGGGCAATCACGTTGATTCGCTCGCTATTCGGTTCAAAGACGGATTCTAATCATAATTGCACATCGCCTTTGACCAATTTTCATTTCTCCAAGTAGCTCCCCCCTTTCAGTTGGTGCTTTCTACTTGGATAAATTATATTCTCTTTTGCTGTTTAGCGGTTCATTTTATTTGCTTCCAAGCGGGTCCGTGGCATGATTTGCGGCATGATCCCATTAGAAGCGCGCGAGCGCTCTTTCCGCAAATGTGCGCCGATATAAATGCATTTGACAATTTTCCTTTATTTATTTTATTGTTCAGCAAGGTCCTTTCATTTATCTCCTCTTCATTTTTGATATTTTCTTCTTTTCCAATTTGAATACAAAAGCGTGAGAGCATCTTGGAAAGTAGTTTTTGTTTGTTGGCAATGCTGCAGCTATCACGCTGGTTATGCCATTTTGGACGCTGCAACGTGTTTGTATCCTTTCGCACTATAATTTCCCATTAACATTAAACAACAAAACGTTCAGTGCAAGACGAGCAAGGCGAACAAGATGAAAAAGAAAAAGAAGAAGAAGGGGAAAAAGGAGCAGCAACAATCGACAATCGAGGCGTCAACGAAAACATAGAAAACCTTTTTACGCCCCGACGCAAACGCAAATGGCATTCAACGGGAAATGAATGAATGCGTAAATAAATGGAAATGACTGAAAATGGCCGTAAACGAAAATGGCGGTTAAGGACTTGCTCAAACTAGACAATGAGAAAAACAAAGCCACAGCAGACAAAGACAAAGACGAAAAAGCAAATAGACAAATCGTTGCCATAGATAGACAGAACGAGCGAGCGAGCGAGCGAACGGGACTTAACTTAGGCATGGAAGGATACAACGTGAAACATGCCATGCCGTCGCATGTTGATGAGGCACACATAAACACTTTGCAACACAGTGCAGTACACATACAACATGGTTAAAAGCTCAGAATGGCGAAGAAATTTTAATCAAGAAACTACATTTTCGTCCAGTTTGTTATGTTCGCATTTTGCTCTTACACTTTCAGAGTGGGGGGACCAGAGGCTACTCTCCTCTTTCAAAACTCCATCGATTTAACGAAGCTTTTAGCAATGTCAACAGCTTCAACGAAATTTGGAATTAAACTCTTAAAAAACAACCAAAAATTTTGAACTTAAAAACGTCTTAACACTTTACTGCATTATATATTAAAATAAGAGAATTTTTCTCACACTAAAAGATTTTATTAACCCGCTACTTCGTTAAATGATTGGACAAAATTTATTTTGCTGTAAATGACGGGTTATTAACCCTTAAATGCATGACTTATTAAATGATGAGAAAATGTTTTTTGCTGTAAGTAGTTTTATTAACCCTTAAATGCATAATTTATTAAATGATTGGGAAATTTGTTTTGGCTGTAAATGGTTTTGTTAGCCCTTTACTTCATAATTTATTAAATTGGCAAACAAAATTTTTTGCTGTAAATAGTTTTGTTAACCCGTTACTGCCTGATAAATATTAGATGATTGGCAAAAAAAATGTTTTTACGGGTTTTATTAACCCTTGGTTGCATAGTTTATCAAACTAAGCGAAAAATTTTTTCCTCAGTAAATAACTTTATTAACCCTTTACTACATGATACATTAGGAAATGGGAGAAAAAAATTTTTTCTTTAAATGGTTTTCTTAACCCATTACTGCATGATATATTAGGTGTAGTAAAAAGAAATCCATTATTTTTGCATTAAATTGAGGGCTATATTTAAGATAGTTAGAATGACCCGATTTAGGTCAAATATGCGCCGTTTTGTTCGATAACTTGTTGCCATTTTAAAGGTAATTTCATTATGCCTCTCTCATAGAAGCCCTCGTTCCTATTAGCAAAAAATTGAGACAGTCGAATTTCAGAAGCCTCTCTTGAAGCGAATGTTGCACCAGCAAAATTGTTCGCCATGGACAGGAACAGATGGTAATCACTTGGTGCCAGGTCCGGACTATAAGGTGGATGCAGAAGAACCTCCCAACCAAACTCCCGGAGCTTCTGGCGAGTCACAAGCGATGTGTGCGGCCTGGCGTTGTCCTGATGGAACACAATCCCTCTCCTATTGGCCAAAGCTGGCCGCTTATGGGCGATTGCTTCCTTCAGACGGTCCAATTGTTGACAGTAGAGTTCCGAGTTAAGAGTTTTGCCGTATGGGAGCAGCTCATAGCAGATAATTCCCTGCCAATCCCACCAAACACACAGCAAAACCTTCCTGGCCGTCAATCCTGGCTTGGCCACCGTTTCCGCCGGTTCACCGTGTTTCGACCACGACCGTTTTCGCTTGACGTTGTCGTAAGTGACCCACTTTTCATCACCAGTCACCAACCGCTTCAGAAATGGGTCGATTTTTTTGCGGTTCAGCAGCGATTCGCAGATGGAAATTCGGTCTATGAGGTTTTTTTGCGTTAACTCGTGTGGCACGCATACATCGAGCTTCTTTGTGTATCCAGCCTTATTCAAATGGTTCCAAACGGTTTTTTGTGCAATCTTTAGCTCTTTTGCAATCGAAACAGTGCTAACATGACGGTCGGACTCGATAATTTCCATGATTTTATCGACATTTTCGACAATTGGCCTTCCAGTGCGTGGTGCATCCTTGACATCGAAGTTACCGGAACGGAATCGACGAAACCAAAATTGCGCATGATTGGCTGTTACAGTATCAGGTCCATAAACGCTATTCACATTTTCAGCCGCCTGGCTTGCGTTTTCTCCCTTATCGAAGAAAAACTGTAAAATGTAGCGAATTTTCTCTTTGCTGATGTCCATCTTTGACAAGCTCTCAAACAAAACTGAATCAATCAATCAAAAAAAAGTCAAAAAAGCTTTTTTAGTAGGAACTGTCATCTTTCTAATGCCCCCTAGCGGAACACGATCGGACTTATACAACGCGAGATGCAGATAAATAACGCCATCTATTGGAAAAATAATGGATTTCTTTTTACTACACCTAATATTAACATAAGAGGAAATAATTTTTCTCACAGTAAATGATTTTATTAACCCGCTACTTCGTTAAATGATTGCCAAAAAATTTTATTTTGCTGTAAATGACGGGTTATTAACCCTTAAATGCATGATTTATTAAATGATGGGAAAAAGTTTTTTGCTGTAAATAGTTTTATTAACCCTTTAATGCATAATCTATTAAATTAGGAAATTTCTTTTGGCTGTAAATGGGTTTATTAACCCTTTACTTCATAATTTATTAAATTGGTAAACAAAAATTTTTGTTGTAAATAGTTTTGTTAACCCTTTACTGCCTGGATATATAATAAATGATTAGCAAAAAAAATGTTTGTAGTTGTGTTAACCCTTCACTGCCTGATATATATTAGATGATTGGCAAACAAATTGTTTTTACTGGTTTTATTAACCCTTGGTTGCATCGTATATCAAACTAAGCGAAAAAGTTTTTCCCCAGTAAATAACTTTATTAACCCTTTACTGCATGATACATTAAGAAATGGGAGAAAAAAATGTTTTTTTTGCGTTAATTGGTTTTGTAGAGGGTTACTGCATGACAATGAGGGCAAAAAAAATTATTTTTGCCTAAATTTATTAACCCTTCGCTGTATGGTTTTTTCAGAAACGATATATGGGCTTGTGGGCAATTTTCTTCCCCTTGCTTTTTGAAGTGTCCCGGCCTATCCCGGGGTCCGCAAATATGTTTTTAGGTAATAAAGAGTTAATTAATTGTTAAAAATATATTCTAAGCATGTTCGTCTTTGGAGGATATATACAATGACCACCCCAATGCACACATAAAAACCCATCAGGGCGTATCAGAACAATAGAAAATAACGAGAAGCTTAACAGATCGCAGTAATTAAGCGATTCTCTTCGGAAACTAATAAATTAATTCTCACTTCAAACGGCCAATCGTAATTCAATCAATGCACTTAGCGATTTTCCTTTGCCTTTTCGAAATTCCAATTCCATTAAACATTAAGCCATATGCCTTTGAGAGTTAAAGAAGGGATTATCGGCGGAAGCACTGAGCGCAAAATTTCCGATATCGATTGCAATAAACACACTGACTGACTGACAAATCATCGGACAGGCACACAGCCACAAATACATACAGTAATACGCTCATCATCATAATAGATTTGAAGCAGATACAATCG
Source organism: Chlorops oryzae (assembly GCA_020466095.1). NCBI lineage: Eukaryota > Metazoa > Arthropoda > Insecta > Diptera > Chloropidae > Chlorops > Chlorops oryzae. The sequence goes on along the minus strand of CM035808.1, from coordinate 1,365,061 downwards.
AATTGACAGATGGGACACAGCGACTTTCGAGGATTGTTTAATAGAAATGCCTTTGAGGCGGCCGTCCCCCGCAAAATTATATCTAAATTGGATGATTTCCTTGCAAAATAATAAAATGGACTTCAAAGCGCTTCGGTTAACTGCATGTGCCCCAGAATATTAAGAAGCGTCAATATTCAATTATCTGCTATAAACTACGTTCAAAAAGCAATAAAATCGTTGGCCTTTCGTCCTTCCGCCGCATTTTGCTCATTTGTCAACATTTCCCACACCCGATGAGCGAAGACGAAAAAGAAGACGGCGAAGAGCCATGGCGATAGTTGGTGATGTCGATGGTGATGGTCCCAACGTCCCTCGTCGAGAATTGTCACCATCAGCAATAAAGATTCAATGATGATGATGACATTTGAGCGATTGTGATTATAGAGCACCGATAATGACGATGACAGGGCACTTCTATTTCAAGGATAGATATTTTCAAATACAAACGCACCAACGACGGATGAACGAATGAAATAATGACATAATGAAATAATGGTTACAAGCCAAACATAAATAGGGCCAAAAATAGCTAAGTGCCAACGTTGAGAGGGCAGCACTCATCTTTGTCCTTGCGGAAAGATACTAAAGCTCGATCGAAGGAGAGAATGTTTGTGGTGGTGGTGATGGGGAGGCTCCGATTTGTTTGCACATCAAAATTATCGTAATTATAAATTATATATTTGCTTGCTCTTGAGCCATTAATTCTTTGTGTGACTAAAATATCCAAAAAAAAAAAAAAAAAAATTTATTAAAAAAAAATTACACGCACGAGCGAAGGAAACAAGGAATGCTGTAAAAACAATTATGATTGGAGCATTCCTCCGGAGAGAGAATGTCATTAAAAATGTCACTAAATAGGGAGGAGCGCAATATACAAAAGAAAGACCGAAGAACGAAGATCCGAGGAGCCCCATCAATTGAAGTGTTCGGCGGCAACGAAATATGTATAGGGCAGGCGGCCGGCCGACCCACAGAGCGCGCGCGCACATTAATGTTAATGAAATTTTCCAATTTAATTTAATTATTGCTACGAATTATGTTAGCCCATTTGCGTTTGTACATACATAAATGCATAATCTCGTTATTGCCGGACGATGGGAAAAAACAAAAATGGAAAAAGGAACTTGAAAGCCCTTTTCGTTACCCTGTATTGTGGTACTCATTGCCTTTTGTGGTGTAGACTGACGTTGACGCCATTTTGCCAGGACGATGCCATGCCATGGAGGACATCAATTGAAAATGCTTGTATAATTATTTTTACGTTAATGAGTGTTTCGGATCAAAATTGGATTCGCTTTTGACATTTAAATTCAATGAAAAAGCTTTGTAAAATGCTTTTTAAAGCTTTTTTGCTTTCGTTTCGAACTGCCAAAGTGAATGTTATCAAAAGGACGAGAGAGCATCCTTGAGTAGATTGAATAATTTCATTCATGCTGGAAGTACTTATACCGAGACATTACCTTCAGGATAATTTTGTTATGTTGATGAGCGAGCGTACATAAATATAAATCATAATTTTTCATCAACACATGTACTTGCTACGAAAATGCGCATGTGGGTGGCTGGGGGCTGGCTGGCTTCTATTTTATTCTCTTCTCGTAAGAGAATAATTTATCAATTTATTAAAACTTAATCGTTGTTTGAATTTGGGTAACGTTTTTACGCTTTTGAGAATTTTTTATTCAATTGTAAATTTTTTCTGAAGAAGAAGTTATTTAAAAAAAAAAAGTAAGGTAGCAAAACTACCACAAACGGAATAAATAAGGACTAAATAAATCTCTTTACAGATTATACGATGCGATAGGTAAGATTTAAAAAAAAAATTTTGATTGCACTTACTGAAAGGGTCTGGCGGGTTGCGGCATCATGAAAGGAATTTTGAAATTTTTTAGATTTTTATTTTGAACGGTCCTTGAAATATCCTTGAAAATCCTTCTTTAATAAGCCTTTTTTTATTTTTATATCTCAAAAACCAATTAGGATAAGAAGATGAAACAAACGTTAGCCGATTGCTAATATTAGGTGTAGTAAAAAGAAATCCATTATTTTTCCAATAGATGGCGTTATTTATGTGCATCTCGCGTTGTATAAGTCCGATCGTGTTCCGTTAGGGGGCATTAGAAAGATGACAGTTCCTACTAAAAAAGCTTTTTTGACACTTTTTTGATTGATTGATTCAGTTTTGTTTGAGAGCTTGTCAAAGATGGACATCAGCAAAGAAAAAATTCGCTACATTTTACAGTTTTTCTTCGATAAGGGAGAAAACGCAAGCCAGGCGGCTGAAAATGTGAATAGCGTTTATGTACCTGATACTGTAACAGCCAATCATGCGCAATTTTGGTTTCGTCGATTCCGTTCCGGTAACTTCGATGTCAAGGATGCACCACGCACTGGAAGGCCAATTGTCGAAAATGTCGATAAAATCATGGAAATTATCGAGTCCGACCGTCATGTTAGCACTGTTTCGATTGCAAAAGAGCTAAAGATTGCACAAAAAACCGTTTGGAACCATTTGAATAAGGCTGGATACACAAAGAAGCTCGATGTATGGGTGCCACACGAGTTAACGCAAAAAAACCTCATAGACCGAATTTCCATCTGCGAATCGCTGCTGAACCGCAACAAAATCGACCCATTTCTGAAGCGGTTGGTGACTGGTGATGAAAAGTGGGTCACTTACGACAACGTCAAGCGAAAACGGTCGTGGTCGAAACACAAAAGAGTGAAACCGGCGGAAACGGATAAAAAGGCCAAGTCCTTAGGATTGACGGCCAGGAAGTTAAAATTGCTGTGTGTTTGAGTGGGATTGGCAGAAGGAATTTAATCTTTGCATTTTATGAGCTGAACTCCCATACGGCAAAACTCTTAACTCGGAACTCTTTACTGTCAACAATTGGACCGTCTGAAGGAAAGCAATCGCACATAAGCGGCCAGCTTTGGCCAATAGGAGAGGGAATTGTGTTCCATACACTGGACAAACGCCAGGACGCTTTAACAATGCTTTAGTGACTCGAACCAGAATGAACAACGTGGCATGTATTGGATTTGTTAGGTTCTTACATGCGAAATTTCCACCTTTTAATAGTTTTTTTCGGACCATTGCACCAAGTGATTACCATCTAGTATCCTGTCATGCGAACAATTTGCTGGTGCAACATTACGCATTCAGATGAGAGGCTTCTGAAATTAACAGATGTCTACAATTTTTTGCTAATTTACACTGAGAAAGTTTTCACAAAACTGAAAGACATTAATGAATTTTTTTATTATCCATTTCCGCCCTAAAATGTGCTTAAATACTCAAGTTATTCGTTAAAAAAAGTCATAAATTATGAGCACAGTGAGATATTCGGGAAAATTACAATTCACATAGACTAGTACTTATATCAGTAAATGCTCGAAAATTATAGCAAAAACATACTCATGGCATTTTTTTAATACACTTAATATTCACAGAAATAATAAGATAAAAAATCTTATTGTTAAAAAAGGTATTTTTAAACATTAGAAAATTTTTTCACAAAACTGAAATACACTGAAAAAAATAGTTCAATTTTTGATTTCTTTTTTGTGCAAAAATTTTGAAATATGTAGCAAATTTCTATATTTGATAACGCTTTATTGGCTACTACAGGTCATATTAAAATCGATTTCGAAGAGTATGGCCGCGAATTAAGTTGCGCTGTTGTTTGCTTTTACTTGTGGCTATATCTCATTAACCTTTTGATATTTTTTTTCCGTGTCTGTGACAAAGTTTCAGCCTTAGACATGAAGAAAAGAATTTTAGTTATAAATGACCCGAGAAACTTCATTTATTATATGTAAATAGCAAAATCTAAATATTTTAACAATTTTTTCCACCTCTTTTTACTGTCTATGGCCCATGCCTCTCAAGCCGGTACGAGTTTTTTGAACGTTTTTTTTCATTAAAATAAAAAGAAAACAAGTCTGAGTAATTCCTGGGCGCACATTTCCCGTATCCGAGAGCTCCTTGATATTGGTTTGGCACTGCAAAGCTCAAAACTTGTACCCAAATTTGGAATAAAATATTTTTTAAAAAATGAAAGAAAAAAAAAATTTTTTTCCTGGGAAAAATCCACTTTAAGCAATTTAAAGTGGTTTTCGTTCAAACTGAAATTGCCGAAATTATATTTCAAGTATCCTCCTATATGAGTTTTATAAATATAAATTAACGATTACCGTAACTACACTGAGCGAACGTAACCATGATTTTTTTAAAAGGGCGCATTATTATTCACAGTCCTTTTGATTTTCGAACAGAACAAAAATTTCAAAAGAAAAATGGTTGAGTCAACAACATTTTTGGTTGATTTAAAGGAAATATTTTTAACTACAATTCTTTTCGTTTGGTATAATTCTCATTTGGTTTATAAAATAGGACATATAAGATATTTATTCATCTTAGAACTTTTTAAGCATTGCGAAAGCAGTCACGACAACGGAGTGACAAAATCGGATGAAGTCCATCCGAGGGCTATTTATTGGGGTTATGTTCAGCAGAGGGCTCTGTGGCCATTTGCTTTGAACGTTGACATTTCTTCTTTTATGGGTATTTTAGAAAATTTTTTTTATCTTAAAAATTATCTTGTCATTTCAATTATGTCCATGGTTGGTTCAACAATTTAAATTTAAATCAATTTTTGAAAATTATAATTTCAATTCAACTTGAAATATGGTTGATTCAAAAGGAAAATCTTAATTTTTTCTAACAAGAAAAATTGTTAAATTAAAAATATTCCTTGTTGAAGCCGTTTTGTATGCTTTTTCCTTTTGATTTAACCAATTTTCTGGTTGATTTTTTTCTCTGTGTACATATCCAAATTTTCGGATTTTCCAAATATCGCCCGTGAGTGCCCCCCATGTAAATAAAATGGGTTAAATATAATTTTTGTTCATTTTCTGTCACCAAAAAATGATTTTTTACAATATTAGGAAAAAATAAGAGCAGAATTTATATAAGCTTTGAAATTGGAATTAAAGGGTTAATAAAGTAAAATAGGTGAAATATTTTTGACTAATTTCTTGTCACCATCAACTCATTCTATATCATTTTAGTGAAAAATAAAAGGCGAATCCGCATTCGCTTTGAAATGGGCATTGAAGGGGTAAGGCGACTTCGTTCATATTCGCAAAGTATAATGAACTCTATATATATATATATATATATATATATATATATATATATATATATATATATAATAAGCGAGTTTAAGGTATAAAAAACCTTCAATATTTTGAATTTCTTGGGCTGAAAGAACTAAAAAATATTACGAATTCTCACACTTTAATGATTTGGAAGGCAATCAAAAAAAATCTCGTTCATTTCAGATTTTAAACGATTTCTTTTTCCATAGAATTTTTCTATTTGAGTGACTTGAAAGAAAGTTAATTTGAGGAAACATTATCAAAATTTATAAACAAGAAGCCCCAAGCGTTTTTTTTTCTTTTTTTTTCTATTTATAATGACCCAAAAAAAACTTCGAATAAAAGAAATCCTTAATTATTTCAGTGTGATTCTAATTAATTTTCGAATTTCTAATTTACAAACCAAAACAATTTGTCAAAAAAAAAAAAAAGAATCCCGAACAAATCACGACCAGAGCAAGCGCCGGCGAATCGAATTACAAAATACAATGTTCAATTCCATTGATTGTGCTACACAAAGCAGTCCCTGATCCCTTGGAATCGAATTGAATTAATGAACTCCACATTCGGGGCAATCATTTATGGGCGTGTCATTTGCATTGAGGTGCTGCAATGGCGGCCAAACTGATTTTGACGTTGGCGTAATTTCTGCGATTTAGTTGAGTATTTTCAGTGGCGAAATTAATTACGGGAAAATGATTTAACGTTGACAAATTACACACAAGGACCTCAATTTCCTGACATAAGACAATGCGCGCTCGAATGAGTGACAAAACGCGGTCGGGAACGGGAAGGAAGGGAAGCCGCCACCAATCGAACCACTAAACAAACGAACAAAATGAACAAGGAAGCCATCGTATTGCTGTCTATCAAATTGCCGCGTATCAATTGAAGGCATATTTAAATGCCTCTCTCTCTCTCTTCGGTATTGAGAGCCCTCGGTGTGTTGTCGTTCACCGTATCGAATGTTTAATTTGAGAGACCGTTTTGACGAATGACATCCGTTAGGAATTAAAGAGCTGCTAAAGCATCGCACTTAAGGAAATGAATTCGAAGAAGATTGATTTTTTTTTTTTCATAAAAAGTTTGGATTCCTTTCGTTGCTTTCGTTCTTCTTTGATGGCTGCCCGCCCTTAAGGCTTTTGTGTATCGAAAAAGGACATGAAGAAAACAAGGTCAATACCCAGTCCTGTTGCCCTGGACCCCATGCTCATTTCAAGTACGCATTTTTCCTGCTTCCCGGAATTTCTTCAAATATACTCGCAGTGTATTTATTTACTTCCTTTCCGTCTTGGGTACCCACCTACCTAGCAACCTACCTGCCATTTTCTTTTGTGTGTTTTCTTCTTTCGCTCCGCTTTCGTTCGCTTTTGACTTTAATTACTCAAGCTATTGAAAAAACGATTGCCTAAACTTTCCCGGGTCACACAACCGACTGACTGTAGCGGTTAAGGAAGGTCAAAAAATAAATATTGAATCGTCAAAAGTCGTCAAAATGAAATAATTTTCTGCTGCTTTTTGGTAAATTCAAAAATTGCTCGAAAGTAAAAGTAAAATGGAGGAATAAATGTGAAAGGAAAACTCTTCAGGAAAAAGCAAAATAAAATATTTAATGTTAAAGGACAAACATTTTTGGTTGGCTGGAAATTGTTTTTTTAAGTGGGGAAAATGTGAACGCAAAAGAGCATGATAAAACACGAAAGGAAATAATTATGATTTTGCCTCACACTTCAGTTCAGTTAAGGAAAAGAGCATAAATTAGCAAAGCCGATGGGCGAGGGTTGCGAGGCTGAAGGTAAGCGGAAAGAAAATCGCTAATTGGTATTTATTTAAAAAGAAAACAGTGGCCTAAGCGTAACAAAATTGCTGCTATAGATTAAACGATAATAAATGACGGAGAGGAGCTCAAGCGAAATCCAACATCCAACCGATGAGGACGATGAGGACGATGCCAATGATAAATTAAATGCAAACAAAATGCTTTGTTATGTGATAATATTGAGGTAGTGAAGACGTGAATTTTGAGGTTTTCGCAGCTAATTGCCTCGAAGACACTTCAAATGGAGGCCGAAAAATTCTCAGATTTTATGAGAAAAAGTAAAGAAAATATAATTGGATTCAAATGTGTCCTCTTATTATATTTTCGCGTCGTCCTTATATCACACTAGTCTACAAAATTTTGAGTTTTCGCGAGGGCAGACTTTAAATGGTTTGTTAATTTGAGCTCGCTGATCACTAGAGCTCGGATTTTGAATATTTTGATTTTTTTTAACTTTTTTTGCATTTAACTGTGCTTTTTGAATATTTTATTAACTGAGTAGGCTTTTTTTTTTGTTAATTTGACAATTCAACATTTTAATAGGCATACTAAATCGAACTAATTTGGAATTTTTGACTGTGAATTTTTTGAAATTTTGCATTTTTGTTTGAATTTTTTTTGAATATTTTTGAATATTTTTTGAATATTTTTTGAATATTTTTTGAATATTTTTTGAATACTTTTTGAATATTTTTTGAATATTTTTGAATACTTTTTTGAATATTTTTTGAATATTTATTGAATATTTTATTGAATATTTTTTGAATATTTTTTGAATATTTTTTGAATATTTTTTGAAAATTTTTTTAAATATTTTTTGAATATTTTTTTGAATTTTTTTTAATTTTTTTACATATTCAAATTCCATACTGCATACTGATCACGAATAGGTTAAGAGATATAGTGACTTTTCATATTTATTGCAAAATATCTCAAAGGATTTTTGCTCTAATAAAATAAAATTATTCATTGGTACAGTCAACTTTGGATAGAGTGAACTAATTTCTATTCATTTAAATGAGTTGTTCACACTATCGAGGCTCAATTTTTGTACTGTTTAATTTACTATTTTTGGATAAAATGTGTCTCTTAAGGAAAACAAATTTTATGTGATCAAAATCGGTTGCGAAACAAAGGACTTAAGGCATATCGCCTCAAGAACGTTTCAGCGATTCCCACAGATATTTTGTAAGCCAGTGTAATTTCTGATAAAGGGGCCTTTTCGAATGAAGATTACGGCACATAATTAATAAAAGTCTATTGAGCAAATCTTCGAGTAATCCGTCCGATTCAAGCATTTTCTCGAGTCGGTTTTTTGGTATACCTTCGCAATAAATTTGGGAAACTAATGCTGCTATTAAGAGGCTTTATGGATCAATTGATTCAAGGAAGAAAAAATCACCAAAATGACGGAAATTAAATGTCACGTTGTAGTAACAGTTAAGGATTAAAAGCTGCTCTCTTAAAAGGGCTTAGGACAGAGTTATGTATACGTCATCTATTTTCATGCTGCACGGTTGATAGGGAACTCAAAAGGAGAATGAGTTGGAAAAAATTCGAAGGTCCCGGAAAATCCATTCTTTTATGACTAATCGCAGAATTTTTTGGGAGGATTCGACCCCAAAAACCACACTCTTCGTATGCCACTGCTCCTTTTGGGCTGAATTTTTTAAAGCTTTAAGTGTGAAGGCATTTTTCCAGCATTGTTAATAAATTCTTTCCTCAAACTTTTCGACTTTATTTTTTAGCATCATTTGTTTTCATCACCATCAGTTTAGCGTATTTATCCTTTGAGGCTCTTTTCAGACGATTTTCTTAAAGAACGATTAAAACATTTTCGGTCCTTAATGACAAAATTCAACGGGAAAAGTGTTGAGAAAATTTTTTTTTTTTTTTTTTTCGAATAACAAAAGGAGCACTTGGCCTAAGCCTAACTTAAAAAGGACAAAGGTTGTACGTGGTCTTATCTCGCATTTTATTGACAGAAATTTCTTGGAAATTCTTCGAAATGTCGAATCAAATTTTAAGACATCCCTTTTGACCCTTTGGATAATTTTCGGGTTGGCCTTTTAGCTTCGATGAAAGGACTTTTGAATTACAAGATTACTTCATCAGAAATGACGCTGTCATTAGAGACTTTAAGATTAATGCATTCAGAGCTGGATGTTTAAGGACATTTTTGGGTGCAAACGGATCCCCTTTCAAATATCACTAAACTATTCAAAATGACAGCCATATAAAATGACGAGTTGAAGCGACTTATAAATGCAATTCATTGGTCCTTCGTCATTTTTCTTTATTTACACATCAATTCATTTCATTCCATTCCATCATTTTTCAAAAGCGAGTAGCACACAAAGCAGTTAAAATAAAAATAAATTAACATTTCATTAAAATTAAAAATAAACAAAAAAAAAGAAGAGCACCCAGCAGCCAAAATGCTGGTAATGCATATGAACTCATATACCATCCCAGTATACTTTTGTTCGAGCGTGACCGTCACCTACCGCCACATAATAAAGTAACCCAGCCGGAACTGTGTACAGAAAGTGCCCGATCACTGTCATAGCACCTGGCTGGTGCGGTGGTGTGATAACTGGATTCGAAGTGGATAGCGGCTGTATATGGGCGTGTTCGTTGCTAAAGCACATTGCTGTATAAAACGTGTACTTCGTGCCGTTCGGCTTCGGTTGCTTCCTTCGGTTCTGCATACTTGCTATGCACCAAGTGTATCGTGTAGTAAGCAGTCAACTATTTAATTTTTGCCTATTAACTACTCTGTACACTGAGTGCCTAGTAACTACAAGGCCTGGCTGGGAAGCTATTGGAAGGCATGTCGCTCACAGTTTCGTATACTTTGTAGCTATTAATAGGCAGGTCCCTTACAGACTCGTATACTTTGTAGGCGGCAGGCACTTTTGGCTGCTGGGTGACTGAGGAAAAGCGTGACAGAGGGAGATTTTGATTGAGGAAGAGCATAACGAAGGGATAATGTGACAAAGCGATAGCGTGACTGAGAGAAGAGCGTGACTGAAGAAGAGCGTGACTGAAGAAGAGCGTGACTGAAGAAGAGCGTGACTAGAAGAAGAGCAGTGACTGAAGAAGAGCGTGACTGAAGAAAGCGTCACTGAAGAAGAGCGTGACTGAAGAAGAGCGTGACTGAAGAAGAGCGTGGACTGAGGAGAAGAGCGTGACTAGGAGAGCGTAACACATGGATAGCGTAACACAGGGAGAGCGTGACACAGGGAGAGCGTGACACAGGAGAGCGTGACACAGGGAGAGCGTGGACACATGGAGAGGATAACACAGAAGAATAGCGTGACAAGGAAGACTGACAAGAGAGCGGCAAGGTAGAATGTCGTTGAGTCATCAGGAAACATGTGTTTAGAGAGAGCTGCAACAGAAAAAACACACGCAACGAAACTGCAAGGAAACTAAGTAGAGAGCCATGGCTATGGAAATAACAAAATGTGGTTGAGTCGAAGAAAGATAAATGGCATCAAAAAGCGCAACGGAAATGAATGTCACGAACGCGGCATGAGTGAGTTGTCTATTAAGATAAATCGTAATGAAAGAACTTTGCCCTCTTTCACTCATGACTATTTCAAACACACACACAACACACACACACACACACACACACATGGCCATCACACAATGAGGAAATGAGAGCCACATAAGCTTATGAGCTTATAATATTTTTAAATGTTCGTATGTTAGACGCTCGTCCATATTCATTTCGCATTAATATTCAGAGCACATACCCACAGAAGTCCTTATACGTCAGCTCAAAATTGCTCTCATTGCTTCATTCGCATAATCGCCGGGCGCAGAGGAGATGTCTCGCATAGTAAACGTAGTGATGGAATGGAACTGCTACTCTTACGGAATACCTCGAATGTCAGAATTCCAGAATTCCTTGATCACCGCAGATGGTGCCAATTTCGCAATGACTTCCGGAAACACCCTTTAGTCAGTCAAGTTTATAAATATTTTGACAGCTTATACAGCGGCGGGGGGGCGGGATATGTTGTCAGGCAGATGCCAATCTTCAAATAACGCCAAATTTTCACACAGCGCCATCCTTCGCCATCCATCGACCCGAACTCCGAACTCATTTGATGAGCAGGCAGGGAGATAGAACACCCATGGGACGAGGGACAAAACAAAAGAAGACGAAAGGACCAAATCAGAGAGAGTGAGGAGGGAGAGAGGGTGAGAGGGAGTTGAATTTATGCAAGTTGCCTTCGCCTTGATTGGCTTGTAAATGGTGGATTGTTATCCGTTATACTGTCATTATTTTATTATGATTATTGTTGCAGTCATTGTCGAAGCCATAATGGCTGCCAATAATTATGCTATTCCGGCAAGCGTTCCAAACAATGGCGGAAAATTGTAATTGTGGTGCGATCCGATCCGATTGCGATTCGGAGCATTGCCGATTCGGGGATTCGCGACTTTTTACTTTCAAAGGTTTCGCTCTTTCCGCACAATTTATCGTGCCATGAAGGTGCACATAAAAAGATTACGATTTATGTTATTGCTTTCGAAAAGGAGCAAGAATTCATAAATTCAATTTATTGACAAAAGTTCGGCATGAATATATATATATATAAATATATACATGGGGGCAGGGCACCTATAATATGGGAACAACTACGCCATGTATGTACATCGATGGCTCATGAAAGTGAACGTGTCTTATGAACTTTCGTTTCTAATGTGTGGATGCAATAAAATTGGCTCTATTAAGCAAAGGTTACGACCAAGCCGCTATCGCCGTCCCCGCCACCCCACCGCCTGCGCATTCTCTTGTCGGCAATGACATACATAGTTGTTGTAAAAGCCATTCCGTGGGTGATTCGCTTCGGAGGTGGAATTTCGCTACAATGAAGGTTTTCTTTTCATTTCATTTGATTTCCTGCAGCATTTTATGGACTCGCACAAGCCAAGCGCATAAAAGTAGGCAACGCTATACGTTTCCTTCGGTAGATTTATGTCCGTATATATGTTTAAAAAAAATTTATTACTCTTGCCTGCGGTGCCAACTTCTGACCGCAGAGTAAAAGACCTTTATAAGATTTCTTTTTTTTTTTTTTTTGAAGGTCATTCGAACAGATAAGAAATTTCGCCCATAAAAAACATCTGCCTAAGATTATGCTATGCAAAATTCTCTTTCTCGAAGGTGAATTGATGTATCTTAACCCTTAAGTCTCTGAACCGAACAGCAAGCGAATGAAATTTTTTTTTTTTTACAATCAAATATATGAAAAACTTCTTATAAAAAATTTTTCATTCCTAGGAAGGAATATACCAAAATACTGTGATATTATGTCCCATCGATTTATAAGACAAAGGGTCTGGCGGGTTGCGGCATCATGAAAGGAATTTTGAAATTTTGAAATTTTGTTGATTTTTCGATAGGTGCCAACTAAAAACACTGTGGAGACTAGTTTTTAGATTTTTTAAAATATTAATGAAAACATGGTCCTTGAAATATCCTTGAAAAAAAAAAAATCCTTTATTTTCAAAAAATTTTATATCTCAAAAACTAATTAAGATAAAGATGAAACAAACGTTTGGTCCGATTGCTTAATAATAACAGGAAATCAAAAAAAAAAATTTTTTTATTTTTTACACTGAGAAAAATTTTTCCACAAAACTAAAAAGATAATTTTAACAATTTTTTCCAGTGTACTCCCAGTTTTCCGCCACTCTGCAAATTTTTTTAAAAATACCTCTAAGTATTTGCTTTCATTTAAAAAAAAAATTTCATTCAAATTAAATGGCGCAACAGGGAGATATTCAAAAAAATACAAGTGCACATAGATGCTCTAGTACTAATATCCAGTAAAAATGTGCGTGACTTATTTTTAATAAAACGAGGTATTCTCTTAAAATATTCAAAAGGTTTTACAAAAACTGAAATACACTGAAAAAAATAGTTATATTTTTGTTTTCTTTTTTGTGTAAAAATTTTTCTCAGTGTAAAATTTCAAAATAAATTTTCTATATTCCTTGTTTTATTAACAATACAGTGTTTTTAGTTAAATTTTTGTTTTCTTTTTTGTGGAAAAATTTTTCTCAGTGTAAAATTTCAAAATAAATTTTCTATATTCCTTGTTTTGTTAACAATACAGTGTTTTTAGTTAAATTTTTGTTTATGTAAAAATTTTTCTCAGTGTAAAAATTAAAACAAGTTTTTTTAGCTTCCTTGGATTTTCAAGGACATTTAAGAGACCGTTCAAAATAAAAATCTAAAAAGTATTCTCCACAGTGTTTTTAAATGGCACCTATCGAGAATCAACAAAATTTTAAAATTCCTTTCATGATGACGCATGCCTTTGCTCAACCCGCCAGACCCTTTCGGGATCAAATATCAAATAAGAACTACTTATCTATATATAACTAGTATACATATATCTGAAGAAACCATCCGATCATATCCTTCGCATATCAAAATAATGAGAAATAAGTTTTCAGAGAATTTTTGAAATTACGTTGGGATGTGTTATCCTAAATGAGAAAGAAAGGGTTATTCTGAATAAAATATACAATGAAATCTTGATGTGGAATAGAAGAAACCCGTCACGTCACTGAATGATCGCCAACGAGATAACCTAATCTCATTGAAGAGTCTGGAAAGGCCATTTTGGAAAACAACTTAAACGTCGTGATCATGTCTCGCAGGAACAATTTCAGGCTTGGTTGAAATGAAAAATGTTGTTGTGAATTTTCCAAGAAAAGCCACGCGAGTGAATTCTCTCATTACGGCAATAATAATAAAAATAAAGGACAAAAGGATATGGAAGTCTCAGCAAAGTAGCTTTTGATGAGCAACACACACTTCTAATAAAGCTTTTAGGAGGTAATGTGAGGCCAGTTGCTTGCATTATCATTAAAATTTCAAGGATGAGCCATCTCAATGATGCCCAATGGTCAGCTCTCAACAATATATATGCCTTTTTTTGAGGGCCTCAATTTTACAAGGCTTGAAGGGGACGCCTTTGGTTTGATGGGTTTTATTAACATTCGGAAACGATGAAGGATAAAAACTCCATAAAAACTCAATAAAAATTGTGGGAAAAATTGTGGGAAGCAACATGTCGGAGGGAAATTGCAATAGTTTCCCTGGGAAATTTATAGAAATAGCGATGATTGCAATCGTTTAGGTGGTAAATTCTGCAATTAAAATCAATTATCCAATTTCGAGAAAAAATTCAAATCGTTTATGAATTCCATAGCAAAATGGTTAAGAAGCATTCTTTTAACCCTTTAACGCATAAGGGCAATATTTGTCATGATTTAAAGCAATGTCGTTAACTAAAAAATTGAGCGATAAACTCCAGGAGGGAATTGAAAATCGTTTGTTCAAGGAATTTTAAGATTTGCAATTTCATGTTTCTTCTTGATGAAAAGATGGCTAACAATTCACAAAAACATTTACCGATTTTGTACACAGAAAAACTGGCTACGAAAAATTCCAATTAATGGCGTTTGTTAAACTCGATTTATCGGTTTTTTAATTCTCCCAATTAAAAATTTCAAAAAAAAACCACGAAATTCGGGAAAAGTTCGTAATATTAAATTTTGAACAAAAATTTGGTTGATTATTTTGTTGTATTAAATACCAAAAGTATCAACACTGAACAAAACTTTAGTCTGAAATTTTTCAAAGTGCATATAAATATTTTCTAAAATTCTCATTAGCTTTATGCGGACTTACATACAAGAAGAGACAAAATAATCAAAAATTAGCTCACATATGTTTATGATGTTATAATGTATAATTATCTTCCGTAAACTGACTTTGCAGACTCAAATTTTTATTATGGAATATGTAGATGAGGCATTTTTTCCTTTTTTATTTATTTAAAATAATTGGTTGATTTTTATTAATACCTTTGGTTGTTGATATTACAAATTGTTGTTTGAAAATGTTTATTGAGTGTTAATATTTCGAGTAATTGTTCCCAATTAAACGATTTGTTAATATAACAAAAAGTGTGATAGGCTGAGTTTTAACAACGAATTTGTTATACATGATTAAAAAATTGGTTGTATTTACGCACAAAAATCTTTCTGTGTAGAGCTATCGCCTTTAAAGTAGCCCCATAAAAAGTATCCCTTTCCTATTTAATGCGATTAAAGCCTTTACTGAAATCAAGATAAGATCCTCCACATTTCACTAGCCACTTTCTCTGAGTTCTTCTTGAGGACACAAATTCTCAGAGTGAGAGGGTTAATATAAAAAGGGAAGTATAAAGTGCTAGAACATAGGCCCCCACTGGGTTTTCATGATCATAAAAAAAAATCATAAAGAAAATAATTTAAAAATATTAAAAGACCAAAGAAGAGAAAGGAACGCGACTCTCAAGCGACACCTGCTCCACTGCAATTAATTTTTTTTTTTTTTTAATAACAACATGACGATTGCAAGTCCTTGAAATACTTTTTTTTCGCCAATAAGAACAATTATCTTAATTGCTTAGTTAAGCAATGAAGAAATTGTGGAGGAGGCCTTTTGAATCACTATAAAAAGGATTGCATTCCTTGGGCTCGCTCTGTAAAGTTATTCAAAGCCCGAAAGTCATTCCAAAATGCTTGAGGATTTCGATCTGCCAATTTATTACTGGAACATAAAAATTTGGACGATTTTAGGAGTCTTTGATCACAAAGCTCGAGCGATTCTTTATGTCTCATCGACAGTTTTGACGAATCTCTTTCAGTTTGCTTTATGCTATAAGGTGTCCAATGAGTTTGAAGCCTTTGTGACAACATTATGCCAAACTTCTCCAGTATTCATGCTTATCTCGGTCTGGATTTATGTGGTGGCAAATCGAAAGAGCCTTGTGGATTTTTTTAGAGCAACAAAATTGTGGTTCAAGGACGCTGAAGTGAGTAGAAAGTGTTTCGTAGGACATATGTGCCTGGTTTTCGATTACAGATAACGCGCACAAGCTTGTTCGGCTGACGCATGAGTTAGAAACTTCATAAGAATATTCCTCTTCCATATCGTTCCACAGAGAGAAAAGGATTTCGACTCTATAGCAATCTATAATGGATACCAAAGGCTCTGCAAGGGTTTCTCGATCGGTTCGGTAGTTTTCTGTGGCATTATGGCCTCATTTCTTGTAATGGATTCGCTTCTTGGTCAAAAAAGGGGTACGGGTGTTCACTTTTCGTCCATTTCTCTCAACTTCGATGGACACTTCGATCGACACTTAATATTTATTTTTTATATGGAATTTTTTTGTTTCTTTCAGATTTCGTTTTTAAGATTTATATTCCCGGTGTCGATATCCACCAGAGTCCGTTCTACGAGGCGCTCTACTGCTTTCAATTCACCAATGTGTTCTTTGCAACATTCTTTTATTGTCCATTTATCAGTTTATTCATAACATGGCTTCTCTTGGGAATTTCTTTTTCGAAGAATCTTCAAAGGAAAATAGGCAATATCGACGATTTGGACGAGAGCATGGCTGCTGATGAGCTGGAATCCTGCATAAGGTACCACATCAGATTGATCAGGTAATTTTGATGAATTTCCGATGGGTTTATGTTAAAATCGAATTTAAAATTTTCCCATTTTTTCTAGCTTTTTCAAGCAATTGGAGACGAACCTTTCGGCAATAGCATTTTTCCAGTATTTATGTTGTAGTTTTTTACTGTGCACTTTTCTATTCTCTGCCGCGGAGGTAACGAGAGAAAATTTTTTAATATTTTTGATAATTTTCAAATGTTTTTTTTTTCTTTATTTTCAATTTTTCGAATTTTTATTTTAATTTATTTGTATGTCCTTATTTATTTTTAATTGTTTTTTTTTTTAATTTATTTATTTTTTTATCGATTCTCCATTTTTATTAATTTTTTTATTTATTTATTTTAATTTTTTATTTTTATATATTATTTCTTTCCACTTTTTTTTCTTTTCTTATTTCCCAGACGGACATTGCTTTGAAAAAAGCCGAAGCGTTACTCTACGCATGTTTTATTCTGATGACAACTGCTCCTATTTATTGGCTTGCAAATGAATTTGCAGTTCAGGTCTGAATTTTTTATATAAAAATTTCCATATTTTCTTATATTAATCTTCTTCCGAATATTCGCAGAGTGAGAAAATCGGTGAGAGTGTCTACAGCATCAATTGGATCGATAAGGACATCAGATTTCGAAAGAACGTTCTATTCATTTTAGGACGATGTCAGAAGCCATTACAGGTAGACACTGAAGCTAGTTTAATCCGTGCTTTTTCCTCCGTAGTAATTTTTGTTCTTGACTTTCTTCCAGATGAGCTATGGATCCATATTTGTTATGTCACTGGCATCGTTCCAAACGCTTTTGAATTCGGCCTTTTCATTTTTCACCTTTCTTCAATCAGTTAAAGGGAAATAATTTCTTCAATTAGACATTTTGTATGATCGGTTTCTAAAAGTGCGGGAATACGTGCAATCGCGCTTTTGATTGTAACTGGTTCCATGTATTTTCATGTGTTGAATATTTGCAGAAATCTCATATGACTTTTCACTATTTAAAATCACTCAAATACTTATAGAAAGCTGACACAATGGCGAATTACTTATAGTCGAGTTTAACGAAAGTCCACTGTTTGAACTACGATTTCCCTCAACGGCAAAGAGACTATTTCTGATTGATGAATGTAATTTTGACTCACGTTCTAATAAAATAAAATGATGAATTCAAAGGTTTATGCTTCATTTGAATCATTAAGGAAAGCCAACTTCAAAAATTCCTTCTCTTAAATATAGCCTCCGCCCTCTCGATCGGTATTGTGAGGCCCCTTTTCGAATTCGGGCCTCTCTATCGGAAACAAAAGTATGACCAAAAGAATAAGTCGGAGTCCCTTGGGATTCCCACCTCTCCACGGGGCACATAAAGATTTTTATACCTAAAAAAATTTCATTGTCAGTGGGCGTGGTCGTCCTTACTATACATTAAGGTGGATCGTTTTTTTCGACAAAAAAAAATAGAAAATTGCCCTAGTGAAATAAGATTCTAAAATTTTTTTGGAGAAAAAATGCCCAGGGAACCATAGGTACGTAAGTAGGTTGAAGTTAGGCCGTTAATCGGCCCATTGTGATACCATGGAGGTCTTCTTATGTTTGTGTGAGTGTATGTCTTTTTATGTAGTGTGCTCCTAACATGCGATTTTTGAAAAACCAGTGCTAGGCTTGGAACATTACACTCCGTTTCGCCTGTTCCGGGAATCGAACCTCGGACCCTAGGATCAAGAGCATAGCACGCATCCCCTATGCTATCGCAGAGCCACCAAGGAACCATAGGTCAAAGCCGGTTTTTTTTCTTCCGCTTTTCAAATAGAAGGCCCATCTTAAATATGCCTAAAAGCATGCTACAAATTATTGAAATTTCTACCTAATCAAAAAAGTTTTTAAATTACATTTTTCTAATTTTGATTCTTAGCATAATTTTAGGCATGAGAAATAATAAAATTTTGCTTGAAAAATCATCATAAATTGGCCATTTTCAGATATTTATTAAAGAAAATATAAAATTTTTTCAATGGCTTGAGTTTTGGAGGACGTTGAAGTGATTGTTTCTCTGCTTTTTTTAGATGTTGTTCACCAACAATGATGACCAAAATAAGTCGAATATAGAATGAAAAACTTTTGTTTGCAAAAGCGGAAGGTTAAAATTCACATTTGACCAATAGTTTCTTCGGCATAATTATTAAGTATTATTTTTTTAACAATTCATTAATTCATTCTGCTAGGGCAATTGGAGGTTACAAAATCGATCCACCTTAGATTAGATTAGATTAGATTAGATTAGATTAGATTAGATTAGATTAGATTAGATTAGATTAGATTAGATTAGATTAGATTAGATAGATTAGATTAAATTAGATTAGATTAGATTAGATTAACAATGGGTTTGGGAACCGAGTCTCCGCGTGACTGCATCCTGCAAGGATTATTGTGATTACCCTTTTCTAATTCCATAGGCGAGTGGCATTCAAGAATGCCACAATGTCCCGTGGAGATATATTACCTACCTCCATTGCGGAGGGGTAGGCGTTATATAAGTAACGAAGTCTGAGTCTTGCAAAACTATCACAGTGGCACATAATGTGCTCCTGTTGAGTCCTGTTGAGCAATAAGAGCTCTTTCGTTCTGGCCTTTGAGAAGACTGGCATAAAGTCTCTAGCTTGTCTGTGGCCGGTAATGTCGTTCCATTCATTCTGAGGTGTTCTTTCAAGCCAGGCACCCACTTTGAGTTTAAAAAAACTCCACGATGGACCCAACGAAGGTTTCGGCTGCCCCTTTCCTCGCCAATTCATCAGCTTTCTCATTTCCGCCAAATCCACTATGCCCTGGAATCCAGACGAGGTGAACTCTGTTTAGGGATGCGAGTTCAATGAGAAGCAGCAGACATTCCCATACTAGTTTAGAAGTAATTCTAAAGGAGTTCAGCGCCAGGAGTGCTGCTTTCCTGTCAGAGAATATATAGATGTTTTTCCCGTTAGTGGCTGTTCCTTTATATTCTCTCAGACAGAGCTCAATTGCATGAATTTCAGCCTGAAATACTGAGTTATCTTGGCCCATATTCGCAAATATTTCTCTCTTGGGTTTAACTCCGTACACCCCTGCTCCCACACCCTGATCGGTTTTCGACCCATCTGTGTACCACAGATCCACCTTACTAAACATGAACATTTTTTTTTTTTTCTTGTTTATGTCATCAAGGAAGCTTTTAATCACTGAAAGTTGTGAGTTAGGCCTGAAAATGGGAATCCTTTTGGTCGAATCCATATCAATTTAATTTATGCTGAAAAGCATCAGTTCCAGTCGCTTCCCGTGGGAAGCATTCAATATGTCTGGCTATCACTCAAGGCTTTTCCAAGTTGTTACCAAGCCAATAATCATTGTGCTGCGAAGCGACGTAAAATCTGCTGACTGAAAACATCCATTAAAGGGGGCGAAAAAAGGACCTACTTACGCGTAGAGCCCAAAGTTTCGCTTTGCAAGCAGAATGGAATCGTTTTAAAATTTAAATTTGAATATCTGAAAGTCTAAAGAAGCCACATTGAATTGGTACAGGACATGCGAAGTCCTTTGACGGCAATGAAGCCTTGAAGTCGAAACGCGTTGGTTGCAGTTAAAACGTGTTCCGGGAATAATACACGAAACTCGAATATGATCAGAAATGAAGGTAGAAAGAAACTTTTTTCAGACTCTCCCCATATGTGACTTTTCTCGATATGTAGCAAAAGATTTGCATTTTAAAATTTCTCCCAAGTACGTACAATACGACTCCTCACACTTTCACTCGCTCCGTTTCCCCCTTTCATATTCCATTCCAGTTGTAGAATTTTTAAACTTTTCCTGCGTCATTTTTACTTTCTACTTTTGCTCGATTCCTTTGTGGAACATTCTCGTGTTTTTTTTTTTTTTTTTTTTTTGGCAAATTTCGGAAAGTCCTCGGCAGCTTTCTCTGCAGCAAAAAAGCGCACACTTGGGTCTAGTTGTGTGCAGCAGCAGCGGCAGCAAGAAAAGTACGAAGGATCGTACGTTCAAAATTGGGGCAATCCATATGAAGTGGGACGATAATAGACAAATCAAGTGTATGGGGATTTTTGATAGAAAATTCTTTTTGTGCATTTTGCACTCGATAATGAAATATTTTCCTTTCATAAAAATATGATTTTCGCAAGAATAACATTCGGAGGAGAGAGCGCATAACAATTCACTCTCAAGTAGAACGTAGGATGGATGGATATCATGTTTCATGACAATTCTCCGAATGTCCGTTAGTCCATTTGAATAGAAATAATAAATAAATAAAAATAAAAAAAACTCCAACTCAAGTCAATTTTGATCGTAAAATTAGAATAGCAAATCGAATTCGTTATTCACATCGTATGCTGTGATGCCATGTATCAGATATCAGTCAGGTCTCGGAAAATGTCAAATGTAGTCAATGAAGGACATTGTATGTATGTATGTATGTCCGTGGCTGGCGAAGTGTTGGGGCTTGTTTAAGTCTATTAGCATTCAGCAATCTGAATAAAAATGTTTGCATTAGACAGAAAGATTATTTGCTTAAGACAGAGACTGTTGTGTTTTTAGTAAAATATTCTTCAACGCTCTGACAACAAAATCACTCTGCATAAACATTGCATGCTTTCATCGAATTGACAGATTTCGATAGAAAAACAAAGGTCCTTAATCTAAAACGACAGGTGGTGGGAGTGTTCAGGTAAGTCTGTAAGAAAAACAACTTGTTTGTTTGTTTGTTTGCTTATAACAGAGTTTAGTATGAAATTAATTAGACAAAGACACTACACACAGAAGCCTTCGAATAGAAGACGGAAAATCTGCACAAACAATGAACGATCGCTTCTTCATCCCCAGGAGAGCTCTGCTTCTATAGACCTACCTCATCGCCTATGTTATGCAAGTGTTCTGAATTACAAGGATTCAATCAGGCATATCCCAAAGGTTCTGGCGGGTTGCGGCATCATGAAATGAATTTTTAAATTTTGTTGATTTTTCGATAGGTGCCAGCTAAAACCACTGTGGAGACTACTTTTTAGATTTTTATTTTGAACGGTCCTTGAAATATCCTTGAAAGTCCTTTTTTAATAAGCCTTTTTTCAAAATTTTATATCTCAGAAACTAATTAAGATAAGAAGATGACACAAACGTTGGCCGGTTGCTAATATAACAGGAAATTAAAAAAAAAATTTTTTTTAATTTTTACACTTAGAAAAATTTTTCCACAAAAAAGAAAACAAAAATATAACTATTTTTTTCAGTGTATTTCAGTTTTTGTAAAACAAGGTATTCTTTTAAAATATTCAAAAGCTTTTACAAAAACTGAAATACACTAAAAAACAGTAAAATGTTTGTTTAATTTTTTGCAAAAATTTTTCTCAGTGTAAGATTTAAAAATAAATTTTCTATATTCCTTGTTCTATTAACAATAAGTCACCGTTTTTTTTTTTCATCGCATTGTCAAAAGAAGCGAAGAAATTTGTTACATTTTTGAGATTTTTTTATATTTTTACTGACGTAGAAAAGTGCATACGCAGCATTCGCATAAACTGCCGGCACAAATCGGTCGCGCTTGGACCATTTTATTTGTTTTGACTCGCCATAAATTACTCACAACAATTGGACTTTTTCAATCGCAGCCATGACGTATCGAGTTACAGCCCCTGCACTCTGCTTTGATCATACATGCTGCCTAGCTCAGAACGGTCACATGTGGCATCTACTGACCGTCCTCTATTTAGAAAACAGACATCGCTAGCTTCCTGAAGCATGTATGCAAATCTGCATATAATCCCAGCGGAAAATTATCTCCTGCATGACAGTGTTATCAGTGATATCATCGATGACATATAGGTGACAGTATCATGCATAACACCTTCGGGGACATGTCATCGTGGAGGGGTGCTGTTCATGTGCTTCAATCTCATTGGCTACTGAATTTTTAATAAGATTTTAGCGTCAGTTGAGCGTTAGCAAGAAGTGGCGTAGAGTATGAGTGCTGGACTCAGAATCTGAAGACCGCGAGTTCGATCCCCGGCTGAGGCGAACAAAAATTTTTAAAAATAGATTTTTAAAAATTTGCGAAATATTCAAAGAGAAGCTAAAGAAGGTTTCTGGTTTCTATAAATTGACGTTTAGTAAGAAAATGTGCTGCCATCGCACCACCTAGCGTGACATGTCATGCTTGAAGTCACCAGTGACATTTTCTAATCCCACGATGACAAGTCACCGGTGAGTTCAGTGTCCAACTCCTGTTCAAATTTCATACAAAATATTCTATGAAATCTCATGCGTTCCGGCTCCGAAGTCACCCTGACTTCATCGATGATGTCAGGGGGACATTTCCGGCTGGGATAGCTGGAAGATTTAGACGCCGTACGACGCAGTAGTTAAGATTTGTACCTTGTAATGATCAGGCGTGATACTAGCACTAGTTTAACTATCGGTTAATTAGTCTATGAATTTAACCGGAAATTCAAAAAACGGGCCTAAAAGTTTTAAGCACAATATATCCACAGGATATTTTAAATTAAATCACCAACTAAATTGCCTTTTCAGGTCAGTGAACACTACACTCCATTTCTCCATGACTTAGGCTAAAACTTTGTTCCGTACAAGAAAACAAAATATTGAACGGTTTACGAGATAGAGCCATAAGTAAAGGGGGAAAAAACAACGCAACTTAATTCTCGGCCAAACTGTTCAAAATCGATTTAAAATTGACCTGTAGACAACCAAGAAAAATCAAGTATAGGAAATTTCTGCATTTCTCAAGTACTTTCAGGAACTGGAGGAGAAAAATTTGTTTACACTCGGTAACACAGTGTAATTGAATCCATAAAAGTCAGTCTCATGATCAGCGGCCTGACGGAGTTCTCACAAAAGTTTCTAGTCTAAGGTTGATAAGGCTAAGGGGCTCGATAAAGTTGGCCGCTGTAATGGAAATCATGACATCGCAGGGCCCACGCTGGCAATGTGAAGTAGGGATGGGCAAAAAACATCTATATATCAAAACATCGATATTTTTATAAAAATGTATCGAAAATTTATGCCGATATTTTTGCTCGCCGATATATCGTACATCGATATACTTTTCCCGACATCGAAAGCGATATTTTGTATATGTCTATCGTTGTAAACATGTGCTTCACACTTTTTTCTCTTGGATATAAAGCGGCTTTTAATCGTTAATGTCTTATCTTATCGTATCATATCTTATCATTCCATCTGAGAACTCGAAAACGTCATTTTGTACACTCAAATTTTGTCTAAAATATGTACAGTGTACTCTGTCTTACGCAACAACCTACGGGACCGAAAGATCTGTCCGCTTAACAGAGGTGTTCGCTTAAAAGGAAAGATTTGAGAAGCAGGAGCACTAGAAATCCTGAAATCTGTCATTTAGAATAGTGTCCGCTTAGGAGGGTTCTCCTTAAGCAGAAGGTACACTGTACTGTATTTTAGTACAATAGTCATATTTTTAATTGGTATTTATAATGTCGATATATCGAAAACTCGATATTTTTCCCCCGATAGTATCGTTTCAATTTCGATGCTTTTTAAATAAATCGATACGGAATATATCGATGTATTTTCCCATATTGCCCATCCAACTAATGTGAAGGGTTCTATAATTGATGGATTGGTCCCACAGGTCTTCTCGATATTACCTAATCAGGCAGGTGATTATTACTATCTCTTTTGCCTCACATTTGCGAGATACAAAGGATTAAAATTTTACCTTTAACTAAATTAAATATAAAAAGGCTCATCTTAACTTAGAATGAATTCTAAACAGAGAGAGAGAGAAAAAAAAAAACGATTTCTTTGCGTGATTCTCATTAAAAAATCCCGCACGATTCGCACTCACATGCGTGATTTTCCGATATTAAAATTTATAGCACGTGCTGAATTTATTTCCGCTATTTATATTTTTTTTTTAAGGAAAACGTAAATTATTTCTTTGGATTTTAACACGCTCCTGTCAACTACATTCTTAGGTCTTAGAGAAAATTAATTATTATATAATAATGCGTCGACAAATTAATTACTAGGCTTATAGAATAAGATTACGCCGAATCGGCTTACTAACCTGTATTTCCCTCGAATCGGGACAATATTGCCCCCAAAGACAATAGGCCGATAGGTGGATGCCGGCCTCTTCGCCGAAAAGCTTCTGCCGTTTTGTGTCGTTAGCTTAATGAATCCCAAAAGTGTGCTTCATCAAGACGATTATTCACTAAAGATGCTTCAGAATGCGCAAAAGGACACACGCCGCTCCAGATGAAGAATAGAAAAAAAACATAAGCAAACAAAAGGCAAGCAAGTTAAATCGTATCCTTTCCGCTCACAAAAGAAAGCACACTGCACACGAAGAACGGATTTTGACACAATTTCATTCCACTTTTTTTTCTGTTGAATGTTTTTTAACTGTTTTCTCTTTTCAAAATTTTCATTGACTTTCCACGCTCTTCTTCCAATTTTATTGCACGTTTTTCTTTTTTTCTTTTTTATCCTTCCAAAAAGCTTCTCAACCGCTTCACAGATTATTTTCGGTGCTTTTGATTTTATTTAAATTCTTCAAATCCTTTCTTATTTTTTGAAAAACTATTTCTGTCATCGATGACATATAGGTGACAGTATCATGCATAACACCTTCGGGGACATGTCATCGTGGAGGGGTGCTGTTCATGTGCTTCAATCTCATTGGCTACTGAATTTTTAATAAGATTTTAGCGTCAGTTGAGCGTTAGCAAGAAGTGGCGTAGAGGATGAGTGCTGGACTCAGAATCTGAAGACCGCGAGTTCGATCCCCGGCTGAGGCGAACAAAAATTTTTAAAAATAGATTTTTAAAAATTTGCGAAATATTCAAAGAGAAGCTAAAGAAGGTTTCTGGTTTCTACAAATTGACTTTTAGTAAGAAAAGAACATGTGCTGCCATCGCGCCCCCTAGCGTGACATGTCATGCTAGAAGTCACCAATGACATTTTCTAATCCCTCGATGACAAGTCAGCGGTGAGTTCAGTGTCCAACTCCTGTTCAAATGTCATACAAAATATCCTATGAAATCGCATGCGTTCCGGCTCCGAAGTCACCGACTTCATCGATGATGTCAGGGGGACATTTCCCGCTGGGATAGCTGCAAGATTTAGACGCCGTACGACGCAGTTAAGATTTGTACCTTGTAATGATCAGGCGTGATACTAGCACTAGTTTAACTATCGGTTAATTAGTCTATGAATTTAACCGGAAATTCAAAAAACGGGCCTAAAAGTTTTAAGCACAATATATCCACAGGATATTTTAAATTAAATCACCAACTAAATTGCCTTTTCAGGTCAGTGAACACTACACTCCATTTCTCCATGACTTAGGCTAAAACTTTGTTCCGTACAAGAAAACAAAATATTGAACGGTTTACGAGATAGAGCCATAAGTAAAGGGGGAAAAAACAACGCAACTTAATTCTCGGCCAAACTGTTCAAAATCGATTTAAAATTGACCTGTAGACAACCAAGAAAAATCAAGTATAGGAAATTTCTGCATTTCTCAAGTACTTTCAGGAACTGGAGGAGAAAAATTTGTTTACACTCGGTAACACAGTGTAATTGAATCCATAAAAGTCAGTCTCATGATCAGCGGCCTGACGGAGTTCTCACAAAAGTTTCTAGTCTAAGGTTGATAAGGCTAAGGGGCTCGATAAAGTTGGCCGCTGTAATGGAAATCATGACATCGCAGGGCCCACGCTGGCAATGTGAAGTAGGGATGGGCAAAAAACATCTATATATCAAAACATCGATATTTTTATAAAAATGTATCGAAAATTTATGCCGATATTTTTGCTCGCCGATATATCGTACATCGATATACTTTTCCCGACATCGAAAGCGATATTTTGTATATGTCTATCGTTGTAAACATGTGCTTCACACTTTTTTCTCTTGGATATAAAGCGGCTTTTAATCGTTAATGTCTTATCTTATCGTATCATATCTTATCATTCCATCTGAGAACTCGAAAACGTCATTTTGTACACTCAAATTTTGTCTAAAATATGTACAGTGTACTCTGTCTTACGCAACAACCTACGGGACCGAAAGATCTGTCCGCTTAACAGAGGTGTTCGCTTAAAAGGAAAGATTTGAGAAGCAGGAGCACTAGAAATCCTGAAATCTGTCATTTAGAATAGTGTCCGCTTAGGAGGGTTCTCCTTAAGCAGAAGGTACACTGTACTGTATTTTAGTACAATAGTCATATTTTTAATTGGTATTTATAATGTCGATATATCGAAAACTCGATATTTTTCCCCCGATAGTATCGTTTCAATTTCGATGCTTTTTAAATAAATCGATACGGAATATATCGATGTATTTTCCCATATTGCCCATCCCTAATGTGAAGGGTTCTATAATTGAGGATTGGTCCCACAGGTCTTCTCGATATTACCTAATCAGTCAGGTGATTATTACTATCTCTTTTGCCTCACATTTGCGAGACTCAAAGGATTCAAATTTTACCTTTAACTAAATTAAATATAACAAGGATTTAGAATGAATTCTAAACAGAGAGAGAGAAGAAAAAAAAACGATTTCTTTGCGTGATTCTCATTAAAAAATCCCGCACGATTCGCACTCACATGCGTGATTTTCCGATATTAAAATTTATAGCACGTGCTGAATTTATTTCCGCTATTTATATTTTTTTTTTAAGGAAACCGAAAATTATTTCTTTGGATTTTAACACGCTCCTGTCAACTACATTCTTAGGTCTTAGAGAAAATTAATTATTATATAATAATGCGTCGACAAATTAATTACTAGGCTTATAGAATAAGATTACGCCGAATCGGCTTACTAACCTGTATTTCCCTCGAATCGGGACAATATTGCCCCCAAAGACAATAGGCCGATAGGTGGATGCCGGCCTCTTCGCCGAAATGCTTCTGCCGTTTTGTGTCGTTAGCTTAATGAATCCCAAAAGTGTGCTTCATCAAGACGATTATTCACTAAAGATGCTTCAGAATGCGCAAAAGGACACACACCGCTCCAGATGAATAAAAAAAAATAGGCAAACAAAAGGCAAGCAAGTTAAATCGTATCCTTTCCGCTCACAAAAGAAAGCACACTGCACACGAAGAAGGGATTTTGACACAATTTCATTCCACTTTTTTTTCTGTTGAATGTTTTTTAACTGTTTTCTCTTTTCAAAATTTTCATTGACTTTCCACGCTCTTCTTCCAATTTTATTGCACGTTTTTCTTTTTTTCTTTTTTATCCTTCCAAAAAGCTTCTCAACCGCTTCACAGATTATTTTCGGTGCTTTTGATTTTATTTAAATTCTTCAAATCCTTTCTTATTTTTTGAAAAACTATTTCTGTGATTATTATCCTTATGAAGGCGATAGTTTGAGGCACCTCTTTTCCTTAGCAACGGCACAGAATCTTTTTTTTTCGACTCTAAGTGGCGAGGGAAGATGGGAAGAAGAATCTTGTTGTCACTTTAAGGTATCGGATTCCTTAAAAATCTCAAAGCATTGATTTTTTTTTTTTTTTTTTACAATCGAGTGGAATCAATTGAATGTTTGTGTGTCTCTGTTTTTCATTTCAGGGTGGTCCCCTTATCACCACGGTGTCATCGTAAACATCATTGAAACTAAATCGAAATATCGCCGTGTATCCTGCTACACTTTATTTCGCCGTCAAAGGGCGGGCGGTTGGGCAGTTCGTTTTTTTTTCTTGGCGCTATTGACGCTCTTTTCAAATCTGTTATCAGCTTCTTCTCTTTTGACTTGAACTTTAGTTTGCTTTGCCTTTAACACTCCCCATTCAAATGTTCGAATTCAGTTCCGCATGTCCTTTGACAACTCTTTACAGTTTTCAGTTTTCTGATTTCGCGATTTTCTAGGAACTTTCCCACTGTCCCGATGAAGCGATCGATTTAAATAAATTTTCGTTTATTGTTTCATTGATGATTTTCCATTGAATTTGGCACATTTTCGTTTAATATTTGAGTGAAAAATATTCTCACAAGAAAGTCCGATGTCACATTTAACATCGTCAACAAAATTCCGAAGACTAATGTCGCGAAACTTATCCCACATTTGTAAAGATAGACAAAACGGAAGAGTTCCTGAAGAGCTTATTCCAATCAAATAAACGAAAAAGCTCATCCGTGAGAATCTTCTTACGTACACATGAGTGTGGCTATTGGAATTCACATCAACTTCCGATTATTCAACAAAGCTCGCTATTAAAGCTCTCGATGGCATTGGAAGCAAAGGCGAAACAGCTGATTTGTCACATTTTCCGTTTGACATTTCTTCTGCACGGCAGCCCTTTTTTTTTTAGTACGTTTTGAGAAATTTTAGTACGTTTTTACACACCGGCTATGAAAAGAGTATTGTCTTGAAATTTTTCGGCCGTTTAGAGGTCGACGAGGAAATTAATGAAAACAATAAAATTTTATTGTAGAATATCTCAATTTCCGCATGAATTTTGCAAGAAATAGACTTCCCACAAAGAATATTATTGAATAAATACTCGAAAGAACATTTTTTGTATGTATTATACATAAAAAAAAACAACTTAAAAATAGGTACTTTTTAATGAAAATCAATATATCATAATTTTTGGTGCCTAAGTAAAATCGTTCATAACTTGCAGTATTTCCCGGATATAAGCACCGTACAAAAATCACGAAAAAATAGTGGTTATAAGTAGAGAGTGCTTATATCTGTATTAAACTGGATTTTATATTTCATGCAGAGAAGAGTTAATAAAATCATTTGCTGCAAAAGGAAATTTTCCATATATTTAACCCTCATCGATTCCCTCAAAATGTCGTCGAATTGGTTCTTGTGTATACAACCGTATACACAATTATTTTTACCCTTAAAGATATTACAAATAAAACTATTTGACCGATTTTCAGTATATTACATTGATTGGTTGTCGTTATATTCCATTTGAAAGTTAAAAATTGTATACAAGGAACCGATTAGGGTTGATATGTCATGTGGCAAAGGGTTTATAAAAACATTTGCTGTGAAAACAAACACTTCTCTCAATTTGTTTTATTATTTATTTTTTAATTGTTTAAAAAAAAAAATGCAGCAAAGGGTTAATAAAGTGTTTGCCTCTTTTTATCCAAGCAAAACTAAATAAAATATCATCGCGCCATTTTTGCTGATTAAATAAGGAAAAAAATATGTTAACATGTCAAAGAAACTAAACTTCTATTCACTATTTTTAACCCTCAAACGCATAAAGAATAAAATTCTCCTACATAATTTAGTTTATTTTTTTACAATATTGCTATAATTCGTTATATTTTTGTATGGGAATAAGTTTTTCTCCTATACAGTAGTTTCGCTATATAAGAAACTCGTATATAAGAGAAATCCGCTTTTTAGAAAGGAATCTCAGGGCACCAAGTCCATTTATATTAAGCTCTGTACAAAAATTTTTGTATATAAGAAACTCGTTTATAAGAAAAAACCACCTTTTAGAAACTTAGGCTGATTCCCTTAAAAGTAGAAAAGATTGAAAACTCGTAAAAGTGTAAAATTTTTTATACAAAATTTCGTTCATTAATTTCTAAGCCTTCTTGATTTACGATTTTTCGAAGTTTTCGACGCAAATACACGTTTAAGGGAAGACCCCTTGTGTTTACCAAAACCAAAAACTCTTTTTGTATGAAAAAAATTTTTATATAAGAAACTTGGTTTTTATCAAAAATTTAACACCCTTATTGTAAAATTTCGGTAGTTGATATAAGAAAAATATTTCTTATAAACGGTTTTTTTATATAAGAAAAATTTTTCTTATAACCGGTTTTTTTATAT
The DNA here is from genome assembly GCA_020466095.1 of Chlorops oryzae. Taxonomy (NCBI): domain Eukaryota; kingdom Metazoa; phylum Arthropoda; class Insecta; order Diptera; family Chloropidae; genus Chlorops; species Chlorops oryzae. The sequence goes on along the minus strand of CM035808.1, from coordinate 1,334,655 downwards.
AAGAAAAAATTTTCTTATAACGGTTATTTTTATAAGAAAAATTTCAACGTTTTTTATATAAGAAAAAACCGTATATACGGATGAATTTGTTAGCAAAATCGATTTCTTATATAGCGAAACTACTGTAATTTAACGGTTTTACAGCATTTATTATTTACAATATTGCTATAATTCATTATTTTCTGATATGGGATTAGTTTTTCTCCTATATGTTCAAGGGTTAAATTTTAAGAAAAGTTGAAATAGTATCTTTTTTTGTAGTACAGATGTCTCGAACGGGTTAAACTAAGTAAGAACATGTATAAGTACTGAAAAGTACTTTTTGAAAAAAGCACGCTGGGCAACACCGACGCTCAGTCGAACTGCCAAAAGCAAGTTTGACATTTCCGATTAAGGGGTGGTTGGTGGTTGGGCAGTGGGAAGTCAAAGGAGCAGAGCCGAGTTTTTCGTTAAGGGAATTAGTTCGTATTTAAGACGCGCTTGAAATGTCAAACGATTTTCGTTCCTCCTTCTTTAAAGTGCGATCGAATTGTGCCAGTTTCTCCAACTAATAAATGAGCTCATCAAATGTAACGGTTTAATAAAAATTCCGATTTGCATTTCGTCAAAAGTTTATTTTGATTCGTCAACGTCAGACACGCATTAGTGTTAGTGAATTAATTGCACACAGCAAGCTTGAAGGAGAGCTTACCAGGAAGGACTTGGCAGCTAAATAGAATCAAAACGTTCGAGTTGGTAAGTCGAAAGAAGTTAATTTTAATTTTTGAAATTATTTTCTTTTTTATTATTATTTAAGTTTTTTTTTTTTTTTTCGAAAACCTCGCTTTAAGGCCAAAAAGCAAAAAAAATTCGAAATTTTCAAAACCCACACAGAGAAAATTCATACGATTAGCAACAACAACAACAACAACGAACAACACGTTTGGGCTTGCGACGAGTTTTCCAACCCCTAATAAGTTCAGGCTCAATATTGTACGCTCGTCTTAATCTTGCCTTTGCCCCCGCTGCTCTTTTGCTACCCCCATTCCACAGTCGGCCTTCCATATGGGATTGAGTTTCTCTCGATGGAAACTGGCTTCATGAAGCGTTAAGCCCTCGCCTCTTGCGTGTGAATGGGAAATTTCGTCGCTCCTTGAAGCCTTGAGAATAGCCTTCGTTTATGGTTTTCACAACGAGTTTTGCGTATTTCGTTTTCGACTTGGTTTCTCTTGCCTCAGCAAATAATGACATCAACATTCCATTCACTGAAGCTTGCCGCTCGCTCTACCACCGCTCTACACCGCTCGACACACTGAAGAACGCCAAGCTTAATGCTCGATGCTTTGCGGCCTCGTCCTTTATCCATGCTCAGTCGTGGGTTTGTCTCATAGACAACGCGATTTGAAATCGTCAGTTAATTTCTCTCTCTCTCTCTCTCTCGCTTACAGCTACGCTCTCTCTCGGCTCTCTTCGCATGCACGTTCTCCGCTCAATTGTTTCGTGTGTCCGTCCTGGCACCCAAACCCTCTGTTCTGACGCTGGTTTCAGTTTAGTTGAGCTCTCGTCTTGAGTCCTTGTTGCCTGTAAGCGTTCTACTTTTATACAACGCTGCCAGCCTTAATTACTATCGATTCTTTTGCTGCTCGAATTGGGACTCTCGACTCTGTGGACATTATTATTTATTCGAATGTAGAACATTTGAAATTTGGTTCACTCTTAACAAATTATGTCATCCTGCGAAGATTGTTATACCTACGTTCATCTAGAGGATGCTCTTTGAGCTTCGCAGTCTGTGCTGAACGGATCGATATGGTGCGATACCTGTTGCGTTTTATGGAAAAGAAAGGCGATTATCAATTGTATTTAATTCGATATGAAAATCGTTGTATCCTTCAACAGGTCTCGTTTCTCAAATTACACTATGGGACGAATTAAGCCCAGGATAAGACCAAATTAATTAGTTTAATTTACATATGTATTAGGAAATGAACGCTGAAATTTTTCGAGCTCGTTCTCTCATTCCTATTTGAGCTTAACCCGGTAGCGCCTACCGATGCCATATGGCATCACTGAAAGGGTTCGTTTTCTGCCATCCCCATACCTCAACCAGTTCATATTTCATCTCATTTTTTATATTTATTTTTTTTTAATTCAGGCGCTACCGGGTTAAAGTAGGTAAAATAAATAAACTCATCAGGATTCGGCTTTGAATCCATTTGACATTAACCCATTTGCGGCGGGGAAAAAGGCAAAACCGTATTCTTCGGATCCTTTCTGTTGATAAAACCAGTCAAAATTTGAGAAAGCTGGGATTTTCTAATTTTTAATAATACTTTAACCCTTTAACGCATAGGGAAATAATTTTTCACAAACAGTTTCAACGATTTATAGCATTTACTATTTAAAACATTTCCATAAATCGATCATTTTCTGTGGGGATAAGTTGGTCCCTTATGCGTTAAAGGGTTAAAGTAAAAATATAATATTTTGGCTTTTTATGAAGTAAATTCGCGGTGATAGTACCTGAAATTTTTTGGTGAAGTTCAAAATTGTGTTATTTATAAAGTACAGATGACGTTAACGGGTTAAGGGATTTAAGAGGATACTCAGATTTTCGACGTTATAAGTGAATCATCTCATTAAAATGTTTGCATACCTTTTTTCAATGCCTCGTGAGGAAGAAATGCATATTTTTGAGTTGAGTCTGTTTTGAAGAAAATGTAAACTATTGAAAAATATTTAAATATTTCTTCAAAAGCTTAAAATAGGCTGATATAGGATGATGCGCACGATATGGATGTTTTAAGTCGCCGCTCTCCCTATCTCTCTGCCTCTCTCTCTCTCTCTCTCTCTCTCTCTCTCTCTCTCTCTCTCTCTCTCTCTCTCTCTCTCTCTCTCTCTCTCTCTCTCTCTCTCTCTCTTCTCTCTCTCTCTCTCTCTCTCTCTCTCTCTCTCTCTCTCTCTCTCTCTCTCTCTCTCTCTCTCTC
>CM035808.1:1014189-1326689 GCA_020466095.1 Chlorops oryzae | reverse complement strand
TCATTGTCCGCAGTTATGTGTTCATATAAAAAAATCAGAGAGAACGCTGGCTTGCTTTTAAAGCTACGGCCAAAGATATGAAATTATCGCTTATCAGTCAAACTCACCTGTGCATGTGACGGTGACGGTGGCGGTGACGATGACGGTGTGACTCTTGAAGGTGACAAAGCGCTCCAAGCACACTGCTAGGCTTTTAACTTTGCAATGCGACAAAAACCCACTCGCCTTCCTCCGCCCGCTCAACCCTAAGCTGAGTCACTTTACTGAGTTACTTGGGTATTTTTACCCATATGTACCTTCACATGTCGTATCTTGCGATTACGAACTGAACTTTTTAATCGAGGAAGGCGACAAGTTCACAAGAAAGCAATCGAGAAAATTTGATTCTTTTTTTTTTTTGGCAATCTCATCAGATAAATTTGAGGCTGATTCCATCCAATCAATCAAATTATCTCTCGATCAAATCAAGCACACGGCATTTTCTGCCCTAATTTCCACTCAAAATTATTTTTGGGAAAGTTTTCGTTATTATTTTATTATTATTATTATTATTTATTATTATTATTATTATTATTATTATTATTATTATTATTATTATTATTATTATTATTATTATTATATTATTATTTTATTATTATTATTATTATTATTATTATTATTATTATTATTATTATTATTTATTATTATTATTATTTATTATTTATTATTTATTATTTTATTATTATTATTATTTTATTATTTATTTATTATTATTTATTATTTATTATTTTATTATTATTATTATTATTATTATTTATTATTATTATTATTATTATTATTATTTTATTATTTATTATTTATATTATTTATTATTTTATTATTATTTATTATTTATTATTATTATTATTTATTATTATTATTATTATTATTATTTTATTATTTATTATTATTATTATTATTATTATTATTATTATTATTATTATTATTTATTATTATTATTTATTATTATTATATATTATTATTATTATTATTATTATTATTATTATTTATTATTATTTATTATTTATTATTATATTATTATTATTATTATTTATTTATTATATTATTATTATATTATTATTATTATTATTATATTATTTATTATTTATTTCATTATATTATTTTTATTTATTTTTATTATTATTTCTTAAATTTAGAATCACCCTAATCTGTTATTTGTTTGAAATCTACGCTTATGGTACTTTTGAAATGTGAAGTATATCGCTATAATGAGTGACACTTGGATTAATACTTCAATGGATTTTTCTATCAATGATTTGCCTTACAGTTCAAAATTTTCTCCCCTCACCATAAATGCTTTCCGATGTCACTCCGATTCTATAAACCCCTTTCAGAGGCGACCGTGCTTCAAGTACCCAGATTTTTTTCTTTACTGGATCTTCCTTTGGGTGGGAACTAACACTAATTATTCGAATCTTATTTCTTAAATATAACTTAACTATTTATACAGAGATATACATAAATAGTTTTGATTCCAATGGGCCTCTATTTGAGAAACTGATCTGCTGTGGTACCCAGATAAATTATTGTTTTTTTTTTTTTTTGTAGCCTTTCAGATGTAAGGTTTCTCAAATAAGTCTCGCACTTGATTTCCTGTTGAAGTCTCTTCCGCGGAACTATGTTGAATATAAAAAAACCAAAGAAATTATCAAGCCTTCGAATGCAAATTCCACGGCTCTCTCGAATAAACAATCCTTCCATTGTATTCTTCGGTATTGATCGGTTCGGATCGAACGATTGAGCGCATGATTTCCAATATCAAAATTTTTGTTGTTCTGTTTTTTAGCGCTTCAACATCTTTCCAGCATGATTAATCTTGCAAGCGATCCCTCGCAATTGAGGCGGCGTGCCTATATTTAATCTGGACTTAAAACTGTTCATTATTTCGTATTGATCGATTGATCCCCCTCGATGTGTTTTTGTTTCTCCTTTCGGAGCATGCATGCATTTGTGAATATTCATATATATATAGGTATATATATTCATGTATGAAAAAGTATATTATTCGCTTAGACGTGCTCCGATCCCCTTCCAGCGTTAATTAGGAACGCATTGAATTGAGTCTGGCTGTCGTTCGTTTCTGCTGCTTTTGGCTTCGTTCGCTTAAAACTGTTTCATATTTTTTTTTTTTTTCCTTCTTTTTTTCTTTTCTTTACTATATTTTTGAATCGTATTCATAGAAAATTCTAATCTCTAGTTCAAGATTAGATATAGACTGACGCGAACTGAGTAAACAATAGAAAAGTGTTGTGAGTTGGCGCAGGTGTATGGACTGACTTTGACGTTATACAATCATTTTTTGAAGCTTTACTTTCCAGCGAGTTAAAAAAAAAAAAAAAAAAAAGAAAAAAAAGCTCTTTAATATTGGAAAGAGTTTCAAGATTATTCACCGAGTCTTATTCACTGAGAGAGTGATTTCTTCTTCTTTAAATTTTTAATTTTTTTCCTATAACTCTTAAGGGGGTCTTCTCATTGAGCAACTTTTTTTTTCGACTTTTTTTTTTTTTGCATTTATTTATAGCTTGGGTAGTTTGTGAATATGCCCCTAAAAGGATTTTTTGAAATTCGAAATATTTTAGAGGATATAGCCTTCTTTGTCGAGCAAGATCTGCGCTAAAACGAGTAATTTTTGCGTTGCTTCAAACTTTAAACGCGTTTATCTCGAAACCACGTTTTTCGAACTGGCGGCCATGATATCTCCAGTTCAACTGAACCGATTTTCATGAAACAAAGTGGAATCGACGCAGAATTGTCACCATTCTCGGGTGAACCTCGACCATAATTTTAAAAAATTTTTTACTATTTTTTTTTTACACTAAACTACAAAAAAAAAAAGCCCGAAATTGAAATTTTTTTTTTGAATGGCCGCCATTTTGTCAAAAAAAATCACAAAATTAAGCTTGAGGTTCACCCGAGAATTACATCTATACTGATTATAACCCCGTTTTTTTTTTCCATTTCGGACGCTCCGGAGACCCGGAATCGTGGCCGCCGTGACGACACCTTTTTTTTTCACCACCAACTTTGAAGTCTCATTACTTTTTGAACAGCCCACGTATCGAGGCAAAAGAAATTTTTTTTATTTACTTTGAACCTTTTGTAATACAATAAATAAAAAAAGTTTTCAATTATTCTTTGCGTTTTCAAATAAGAATTTTTTTAAAAAGGGTCCAAAAAACGGGTTTTCAATGAGAAGACCCCCTTAAGTTATCTTTGGCGAGGTTTATTTGGAAATATAGTACCAATCTGGATCGTTTCTCATTGTCAGTTCTCAATTCGGAGGTCCTGATGTGAAAAAGAAAGACCCGATCCATCCCAGATTGAATGTCTATGAAGCTCTAGAGTTTTATTTCAAACACTTCTTCTCTCCCAACTCCACCTGCTTCACGTTTTAAACTTGAGAGCTTGCAGTATTGACCTTATAAATAATTTCATTATAATTTTTTTTTTTTTTTTTTTTTTTTTTGTGGCTCTCATTCTCATTTCTTACGGTTTAAAACCTTCGATATGGGAAATATGTACGTCAGCTCTGCATTAGGTACGCCGCGTATTTACCCATGTTCGTATGTGTACACCTTGATTACACTTAAGCTAAGCGAAGCTCCATTTAGAAGCTTATCACTGGAATCGTTATCTCAGCACCAGAAAAGACAACAACGCGCAGTAATGCCTATATCTCTAGTTGTTGTTGTTGTTGTTGTTGTTCTGGCTTGAACAATTGACTCAAAAAAGAAAAAACAAAGAGTACCAACAAACCAACCCCGACCGACCCACAACCAACGGCAATCCATATATGAAGACCCGCTTAATTATACCAAAAAAAAAAAAAAAAAAAAAATATTCACCTGAAGAAGTAAGAGAACGAACTGCCCCCGGCTCTCTACGTCGAGCTTTCCTCACAGATTTTCGATTTCCGATTTTCCGTAATTTTATCAAAACCGAAACCGAAACCATATTTCTGAAAAAAAAAAAAAAAAACGCTTCTCACATTTTGCGCCTTCAACTTCAGTCAGATTTAAAGCTTCAAGCCGTAAAGTTGTTCAAAGCGCGCGCCTGGCCGACGTGATATTTCTTATCAATTGTAAATCGAATCGCTCTCTCTCTCTCTCTCTCTCTCGCGAGTCTTGTTATTTTTATTATCATGAAATTTTATCTAGTTCTTACCTGTTGTTTCTCTCTCTCTTTCTCTCTCTCTTTCTCACTGCTGCGCTCTCTTCTAATTCACTTGATTGCTTCTGAATTGCAGCTTCAAAACGTCTCATAAAAAGCGCTTGAAAATGGAAAAGACTCCCCGGTATACGCAACGGGAGCGTAACATGGTCCTCGGCTATGCGGCACAATACAAGGATGTGATCGAGAATAAGCGCACCGATGCCGAATCGAATCGAAAGAAGGATGAAGTTTGGCGTCAAATTGCCAAAGAGTTCAACGCTCGCGTCTATCATCAGCGGACGTCGAAGCAATTGCGTCAATTATATAAAAATATGAAACTCCTTTTGAAGAAGGACCTGTGCGGCGAGGGCAAGGGTAACCGATCGTTTATGGATCTATTGAATACGCTCTCGCAACAGGAATCGGTTGCACAGTATATCGCCGAACAAATGTCACCAACCGGCAGCTACAATAGCGGCCGACCACAAAAATACGACGAGGACTACGACGACAATAAGGTGAGTGAGCGCTCGAACGATATTCGGACGAATTTCATAAAAAATAATCTTTCCGGTCGAGTTCGTTTCAATTCAAGCACTTTTCACTTGCTCTCTTCCTTTTTTTATTTACTTTTATCACATTTTGACAAGTAATTAATACGTTTGACATGTCAATGACCAATCACAGCTTTGATGTTTTTTTATATCGTTTAACGCGTGGTCTCCACCATCGCAAGTCGAACTGCACAAGAATTTTTGCATATATTTAACACCGATTCGATTGAACTGCACTTTCGATTGAAACTCATTTCACACGTTTGCATGCGTTGAATATTTGCGGGAATTCCCACGTTTTAAGCCTTGCCAAATTGGAGACCAGGAGACCACTATGACTGCTTTGAACTATAATAAATTTCTCGTCTTCAATTTTTTTCCCCACCCCAACAGATGGCTTCGAGAGCATTCAGCGACGCAATGGATACCGGTGTGATTGTTATTAAATCGGAGGAGATGAGCGACAACGATCAGACATCACACAATGGCGATATGGACGATGACGATGATGACTGCCTGAGTACAAAGGATATTCCGGAAGTTTGCCTCGAAGAGGAGGACGACGAAATATTTATGGCAGATCTACGGCAAACCCTACAGCAACGCAGTCAATTGCACATAAGCAGCGCACAAAACAGTCAGCAACAATCGAACCAACAACAACAACAACAGAAGCAGCAGCAGCAGCAATCGACCCCTCAACAACCTGAAGTCACAATACAAAATGTTGGCGGCATACGCGTCGGCAGTATAGGCAGTATGGCCAATCTTCAATTGAAGGCATTGCAGAACTCACTCAGCAATTACACCAGCCATAGCAACAGCAATAGCAGTATCAACAACAACAACAACAACAATAATAATATTAATAACAATAACAATAACCCAGCCATAAGTATAACGCAAGGAAACAGCAACAACAGCAACGTCAGCAACCATGTCAATCAACGGCAAACTCAACAACAGCAACAAAGTGCCGCAGAACAAGCGCAACAGCATTTGCTATTGAACGGCCTAGGCCTGAGCGCTGTCGTCCATCAGCCTACGATGCCAGCAACGAGCACGCCGTCATCGGAGCATGCAGCAGCGGGTGGTTTGTTGAGCACGTTGCCGGCACTGCAGCGAGCTGGCCTCAATAGCAGTGCGAACAATACGAATGGCCTCTCGGCAGCTGCCAATCAGATATTGATGAGTCTCAATGGTGGTGGCGGAAATGTTAATTACGGACACAAAAGCGCCAGTCACAAGGATACGCTGCATAATAACAGCGGCTCGAGCGGACACAATAGCAGCGGCAGCAGCAGCAACGCTCGCCATAATGATTATCTCATGTCGTTGGCCATTGAAGAGCGTAAGCGTAAAATCGATCTGCTGAACGCACAGATCGACTATTGGAAAACATTGACGAAAATGCTCGATGCCAATGGCGGACACAATCCGACGCCCGCGTGTCTCTGCCATTTCCCTGGTAAAGTCAATGGCTTGCAAACGCAGACAAGTAGCAGCTAGTCCGAGACCGAAGATGATGATAAATCGTCTTTGGAATCTAATTTGGACAATGACATGGAAATTCCAGAATATGTGTATATAGAAGTCGACGAAGCAGAAGAAAATGATCATGAAGATGATGATGGGAGTGGTGATGGGGATGGTGATGTGGGTGCTGATGGGGATGATGACCTTTTCGGATATGCGGAGAAAGAATCTGATGCAGTGGAACAATTGAATCAAAGTCCCCAAAGTGACAATACCACAGCTGGAGACAGAGATGAAAAGCCGGCGATCCTAACAGATTTTGAAGCTTTCGCAAGCTCCATCAGACTAGATGAGCGGGAGCAACAATTGCTGGTGAAAATGGTGGAATCCGTTTCCCGACAAAGTTAGATAGGATTGCTAAGTTGCTGTTTTTTTTTTTTTTTTTTCTAATGTACAGTAGTCTAGCATTAAGTGGGTGGTGCCTAAAGAAAACTAATGACTATATTTTTGTTTTTTACATCATGTCCTATCCATGATACAAGAAAACAAGATAGCCCCACTTCTCTCTCTCTCTCTGAGTTTGTGACGTCACTGAGCGAGAAATTGTTGTTGTTTCCCATGCTATTCAAAAAAGTAAAAAGCCGATTTAACATGGGAAACAACAACAACGAATCGCGATTTTGAGTTTGTGACGATTCGTCTCTCAAGTGGCGCTATCTTGTTTTCTTGTATCATGGTCCTATCTATAAATTTACCTGTTAGTCTGTAAAAAAAAAAAAAAAAAATCATATTCAGGAGAATTCCTGATTTTCATTCAAGTTTTCCAGCGACAAATTTTGCCATGGATGAATCATAGTCATTTAATTTATTGTGCTTAATTTTTTTTTTCTATTATTTATTAATTATTAATTATAAGAGAAGCGAAAAGTACGTTCCAAGATTGATGATTAATTATTCAATTGAAATTGAATTCCTTCAATTTCAATTGGTATTCTCAAATTCATGACACCTGTCACAAAACAAAATGTTTTCTTTTATATTTAAGGATCATCAAAGTAATTTAGTACTTTAACTGGAATTGCATGTCACAAAACTATTTCGATTGTCATTAAGAGCGAAATTGTCACCGATTTGAGAATACAATTATTAATATATCAATTGAAAGTCCTCCATTGAGCGAGAGAGAACTCTTTCAGTTGAGTAATTAATTTGATATCTTTATACACGGCTATATACTTTTTTGCTTAATAATTAGCTCTAGTGAAATGTACAAAGTATTGTTCCTATTCTAGTCGAGACTTGAAATGTGTCTGATGAGACTTATAGAGCGTGGAATTATAATTTTGATAATTGTAATTTCCATGCTCTTTTGCGAGGCCATTGAGGTTTAAGTTGTCATCTCACCAAAAGTGTGCAGCATAATACAAAGATGAATGTATTGACTTTTTTTTTCGTATACCAAAAAAAAAACCATCTAAATTGCCATAATTTTATTCAATGTGTAGTTATATAGTAGGTTTACACTGTAGCCAGTACCATTTTAAATTGTTCGAAAATATGACGAGCTTTTGTTTCAATTGTCAATCGATCTTAATTTTATTTTTATTGTTGTGTTTGTGTCCTATGTACTTAAAAAAAAAAAAGCTTGAATTTTAGTTTTTATGTATTTTTGAAAAAAAAAAAACAAAAAAAAACAGTACGAGTTTATAGTGAATTTTTACCTAAGTCTTTGAATGTAAATCAATTAAAATGAAATAAAGAATTTAAATGAATCATTGGCTTCCTCATCTTTATGCGGATGTTAAGCAATTGATTTTCGCATCTTTTCAAAATGCTGAAAAATCCGGTTCAGTACACAACAACAATTTCATGAAAAATGCTTAATCCGTGTATAGTGGAAACAGCACCTATATTTTAATTAACTTTTTTATAGAGAAAGAATTTTATGGACAAAATCTAGGCAATAACATAAAAAAAAATAGCCCGATTCTGAATATTCCCGGGAACAAATTTTCGGGAAATTTACTTTTCTCGAGAGGAAACTTCTTTTTTTAAATATTTGGGAGAAAAAATTTGATTGGAAATGGGTATTTGACCCATACCCATTATTTTCCTTACCCTATCTAATTAAAAAGGGAGAATTTCAGTCTCGAGAAAAGTAAATTCCCTGGGAATATTCAGAATCGAGCTGAGTGTAACCAGTGTCATTTAACCCTTCCATTACTAACGGTAAACCTCGTATTTTTTCTTCGGACGTTGACTATGAAAGCGATTGAAAGAGTTAAAATTTTAGTTGGAATTAATTTGTAAGTTATTAAGTATTTAAGGCCGTGACGAATGGATTCGGATATCCGGATAATCAATGTTCGGATAATCGACATTCTACTGTATAGTCCTTTATTTTTGAATTCGATGAATACTATCGACTTAAACCGCTAGGATTGAAACACTTGCACGAGAATGCCAGTGTGAGGGCCGCCATAAGATTTTTCGCTTAATATTTATAAATATCGATATTTTCAGCGCATCCCTCTTTTGAATTTGCTTGAGGCCATTTACACGTTAAGACATTTCGATAATGAAACACACTTTTTGTGGGCTGAGGACGCACGGGGATGTGTTATGGTAGGGTTTTTCTCTCTTCCCCCTACCTCCCTTGCCCACGAAAATTTGTTTCATTATCGAAATGTCTTAATGTGTAAATGGCCTCCTTGTATGTGCGTGAGGGCGACAGAGAACAATTTACTTGAGTGCGACTGAAATATAAAGCGTTTTTCAATAGGGACGCTACCAAGTATTACTTGGACGCTACAAAAGTAGAGCGATAGGGCCAGCAAACGACGCTATATTTTTTCCCGCTCTCTTGACATTTCTCTTCAGTATAGTGTTGAAACGATACCATGAAAGTATCGATACCAGTACTCATTTAATGTATCGAGATCAAGTATCGATACCACTAAAATACCGAACCAAAAGTATCGATACTAGGTAGTACTTGCTCAAGATTAAGCAAATTTTTATGATTCTTGGTATTTACACGTCATAACACAGGTAGTACAATAATACTTCAGTGTTTTAAAACAAATACGGCACTTTGCACTTGTCGAATCCAAGCGCGTAAAATGGATCCAGACCTTAGACTTGGCCATTTCTTTTGAATTACTGTTTCTTGTCAGTGCTGCCAATAATTTGGCGCAGGTTTTAACCTTTAGATAATTTATAAAAATCCCTTTCCCTTCCTAGGAAAATGCTTACGAAAAATCCATTTCAAAATGAAATCGAAAAAGTCCCACAAAAAGGGAAAACCCCTCAAATTTGCAGCACTAATACAAGGAAAAATATTATGAGTAAATACTGACATAAAAAGTATCGATACCGCGAAAATATTTGGTGGTAAGTATTGAGTACAAAATATACTCAGTATCGACTAAAAGTATTCGATATCAAGTAGTATTTACTCATTTTCTTTCAACACTAGTTCTATATGGTATTTTAGTGCGAGCGCAAGTGAAAACGGCTGTTTCGGATTTTTTTGTTAAATCGTTTTCGGAAGAAGAAAAAGTGAAGAAAAGTGAGTGATATTTAATTCTAAACAACAAGTGTAATAAATATATAAAAATTGCGGAACGTGATTCAATAAAAAAAAACCATACTTAGGTTAGTACAATAAATTCTTTAAGCACACATACACACACATACATACATATTACCCAGCCGGAAATTTTCTCATCAATGACCAATTCATTAATTTTTTCACCAAGGACATCAAGGGGAAAATTTGAGTACACCTAAGTCTGTTTTTACACGGTAGATTGGTTCCAGAAGAAGCCGTGTAAAAAAACCGTGTAAAAAAAGACATTGATCATACTTCATAAAAATTAAATTTGACAAAAAAAATTTAAGTACATAATATTTCAAATCGTGCTAAATGGAATAAAATCGTGTAAAAAAATTAATAATATTCAATTTTCAAACCGTGTTATATCAAAACCGTGTAAAAACAGACTTAGGTGTACTTTTCAATTGCAATGGCATTTCCATCGAAAGAAGGTTTTTTTTATCGCAATTGCAATTGCAATGTCATCGAGAGGAAATGTTATTCATCGCAACTCCAATGGCACTGTCATCGATAGAGGTATCGATACGACGGAATAGATCTACTCCACTTTCGATGACCAACTCGTGACATATGCTCTTATGACTGCCAATGCCGCTTGTGTGTTAATTTCATTAGAAAGTTGGTGTATAATCAGGAGGAGTCGCGGCTCTGATGTCATGCTGAAATCATTGATTGTTTCACCGGGACATTTCCTGCTGGGTATATATAGCTATTCGCAAAACAAAAGGCAAAAGGCCCGGATTTTCTGAAGGCATGTCTCAGGCTCATGTCAAAGGTGCCGCGCTTATTTTAAACTTCATAAAAAAATTACTTCCATTGGACAACGCATCGGTTATCGCACGTACTTTCTCTAATTGCTCTTCTCAAGATAATTTATTGATTAGATTTACTTAATTATCGATACGATAAAGGCCGGTACAAGCGTTTTCAAGTACCTTGAGATATCTTGAGGAATTCAAAATTTCAAACACGGAAAGGTATTCATATCGTTTCTGTTATCTTAAATCTTTGAAAATGCCAAACAAAATTTCATTTTGAGTCTCAAAACAACTGCCAGTTTTTTCTGCAATCTAAACTATTTGGCTTCATAAATGTTTTTTTAAATTTTCCTTCATCTATACTTTATTGGCAATGGAGAAGATTAAAAGAATTATTTGGGAATTTCATTAAAATATTGACAATCCTAATGAGAATTCTAGTATAGGGAAACACTTCTGGTCAATGCATTCCCACTTAGAATAAACCAAAACTGGGACAATTGTCACCTTCATTGTTTACTGTTATCCCTCTTATGTATTCAATCAAGATGACAGTTTAATGGGTTCCTCGAGAACCGCGTCCCCAAGGTTATTTGTAAGGCGTACGAGATTTCCATTACAGCAGGATGCATTGAAGAGCAGTTACAGATGAAAAAAAAAAAAAACTCCAACATCTCCCCCATTAATTGTTGCTGGAGAGGGCACAAAATTTTGAGGAGCTTTCAAAGCAATTAACTTCGCAACACGCGAATCATTCAATCAAATGCACTTATCGTTGCTCGTGTTTTTTTTTTTCTCTCTTCCTTTATTGACTTTAATTCTATTTTGTTCTCGTCAAACGTGTTTTATTGCGGAAGGAAATTCAAAGCGTAATTATTTTCTGTGTTGATCCCTCACACCCTCATGCCGCCCCGTGCCCCGCATGGCCAACGAACTTTTGCTTTTGTTTTGCCCATTTTCATTGGCGAATTTCTAATTTCATTCGCTGAATAAATGCTTAAAATAATTGTTTTCGCTTTCTGTTCTGGCGAAATTCATTTGCATTCATAGGAGCGTGTTTTTTTTTTTCTTTAATTTTCTTCCGCAGAGCCCTTCGATTTGCGCTCAGAATATTTACACAATTTTCCTTTTCAATTTTGACTTTTTACGGTTTTCTTATATTTGGCTTCATGCTTATCTAATGCAAATAGATCGCCAGACGCCCTAATAGGAATTGTCACCAACACAATTCACAGACAATGATGAAATACCCAGCAGGAAAAGTTCATTTGGACTTTTATCACACCTAATGAGTACCTGTAAATTGCGTGACATCGGATGTTTGGACGACCCTATATAATATGTAGACATTTTAGGACATTTTAATCCCAAATTGAGATCAGGCCATCATGTTGAAAACACTTTGCACCAGTTTTCCGAATTTACGAATTGTCTTAGTATGCAAATGTAATGTACAGCTTTGAAAACTTCGATTTTAGAAATTTGTATTCACAGACCAGTACTTAGTACCAAAAAGGTCTTCGGGTCATTGAATTGTTATTGCCCATGAGCGGATGTTTGTCGATGCAATCTTCGAAAAAACGCATAATGGACAGAGAAGCACGACATGTTAATATTGCTTCTCTAACATGTCTATATTTTGTATATGAAACCAGTTTGGTGATTAACTCCATCCTTTGCCCTCTTTTAAATGTTTCGAAAATTTTTAAAAAAATCAATTTTTAACAATTTTTGTTCCCCTCAGCCAGGGATCGAACCCGCGATCTTCGGATTATGTATGAGTCCAGCACTCATCCTCTACGCCACTTCTTGCTAACGCTCAACTGACGCTAAAAACATTAAAATTTCAATAGCCAATGAGATTCAAGCACGCGAACAGCATCCCTCCACGATGACATGTCGTTCAAGATGTCATGCATGACAATGTCACCTATATGTCATCGATGACACCACTGATGACATTGTCATGCAGGAGATAATTTTCCGCCAAGAAGGAACCCAAAAAACCCAACAAAAATTTTTCTACTTATTTAATGCATCATGCAGTCAAGGGTTAATAAAACCATTTATGACGATAAAAATGTTTTTCCCGCTTATTTAATATACCTACCATGCAGTAATGCAGTAATGGATTAAGCCAAGAAATTCCCTACTGAGAAGGTATCGCGTCATCGTCCCGTCGTTTGGCAATCTTGTGGCCTTGAATATGAAAAGACATATGCTAAGTACCTATAATTAGATACATATGAATTTCTAAGCATAAAGATGCCGCATATTTATTTTTTATTTTTTTTTTTTTTTTTTTTTTTTTTTTTGACAAATCACGGGATGTTTTCTTCATTCCCACAGATTGTTTCTAGATAATTGCAAAATAATTTTCGTCAAGTTAAGTGAATATTCAGTTTTGCTGCTTTCTAAAGTACACTCCACTCCGATAGTTCAGGTAAAATGGCGCCGTTTGGTGCAGTTATTTTGATGAAAGCCGTTAGCTTATCTTTGCGTCATATCTGAACTATCAGAACTAAGGAAGCTATAAAAGCTTAAAGTGATATCAAATCGTCTAATGAAATTCTTGAGGCCCAGTGTTATCTATGAGGGAGAAACTTGACTTTGTTTTTGGTCCAACGATAATTCATCTCGATTCTCGCGGAGGTCCCTTAGCCAATGGAGAGCCCTTCTGGTATTGTTAACAGACACTGAAATGGTTACAGACTCCTTAAGAACTCAGCTTCTTATGCCAACGATCTGGGTTCCATGCAGTTATTAGATGATCTTCCTGAAGATAACTCAACCAAGGGAAGTTTGGTTTTTTTTCCAGTTGGTTCGAACAATAATTTATATATCGGCAAAGAGCTTTCTCAGTCCTAAAGTCTGGTTTCCAATTCGTGCAAAAATATTGAACACATGCAAACATATGAAACTAGTTTCAATGAACTGCGCTATTGATTGTAACTGGTTCGATATGTTTGCAGGTGTTGGATATTTGGAGGAATAACAGGTTGGCTGATAAGTCCCCGGTCTGACACATAGATGGCGTCGCTAGTATTAAATGCATATTATTTTTATATAGTGGCAACCTTCAAATGATTCGTGTCAAAATTTGACGTCTGTAAGTCAATTAGTTTGTGAGATAGAGCGTCTTTTGTGAAGCAACTTTTGTTATTGTGAAAAAAATGGAAAAAAATAAATTTCGTGTTTTGATAAAATACTGTTTTCTGAAGGGAAAAAATACAGTGGAAGCAAAAACTTGGCTTGATAATGAGTTTCCGGACTCTGCCCCAGGAAAATCAACAATAATTGATTGGTATGCAAAATTCAAGCGTGGTGAAATGAGCACGGAGGACGGTGAACGCAGTGGACGCCCGAAAGAGGTGGTTACCGACGAAAACATCAAAAAAATTCACAAAATGATTTTGAATGACCGTAAAATGAAGTTGATCGAGATAGCAGAGGCCTTAAAGATATCAAAGGAACGTGTTGGTCATATCATTCATCAATATTTGGATATGAAAAAGCTCTGTGCAAAATGGGTGCCGCGCGAGCTCACATTTGACCAAAAACAACAACGTGTTGATGATTCTGAGCGGTGTTTGCAGCTGTTAACTCGCAATACACCCGAGTTTTTGCGTCGATATGTGACAATGGATGAAACATGGCTCTATCACTACACTCCTGAGTCCAATCGACAGTCGGCTGAGTGGACAGCGATCGGTGAACCGTCTCCGAAGCGTGGAAAGACTCAAAAGTCCGCTGGCAAAGTAATGGCCTCTGTTTTTTGGGATGGGCATGGAATAATTTTTATCGATTATCTTGAGAAGGGAAAAACCATCAACAGTGACTATTATATGTCGTTATTGGAGCGTTTGAAGGTCGAAATCGCGGCAAAACGGCCCCATATGAAGAAGAAAAAAGTGTTGTTCCACCAAGACAACGCACCGTGCCACAAGTCATTGAGAACGATGGCAAAAATTCATGAATTAGGCTTCGAATTGCTTCCCCACCCACCGTATTCTCCAGATCTGGCCCCCAGCGACTTTTTCTTGTTCTCAGACCTCAAAAGGATGCTCGCAGGGAAAAAATTTGGCTGCAATGAAGAGGTGATCGCCGAAACTGAGGCCTATTTTGAGGCAAAACCGAAGGAGTACTACCAAAATGGTATCAAAAAATTGGAAGGTCGTTATAATCGTTGTATCGCTCTTGAAGGGAACTATGTTGAATAATAAAAACGAATTTTGACAAAAAAATGTGTTTTTCTTTGTTAGACCGGGGACTTATCAGCCAACCTGTTATCTCCGCTATTGGAAATCAATCCAGATTCGTAAAGGAAATTCGCATCGTGAGCTTATGGTCAGGGAACACTTTTGATGCAAAGAAGTATCATGACTTGCCATGAAAGAAGTAATGAAATGAAAAAGTTGTTGTTGTAAAAGCAAGCTTGAATAATTTTTTGTTGAAATTTTCTTTGAAAAAAAATTTAAAAATTCAATAAAAAATTTTTATTTGAGCTTTTTCTCACTACAGAATTTCGAAAGACAATTAATTCTTAATTCTCTTGAAAATATATTTTATAAAAAAAATAAATAAAAGATTTCCAAAAAAAAAGTGTGTGTGTAAATATCGTCTTGAGTTCCTCCTCCGCTGAGAGCATTCTTTCGCCTTCAAGATTTTGTACGCAAGAAATGGTCGACTGTGTTCTTTGTTCCACGATGCAATTCATAATCGAGTCGCTGCTTTCGATCGTCCAGTACGTTTTTCAGCATCCGGTCGTGTTGTTCGCTTGCAGCGTCGCTATCGCCTTTGCACTTGTCAGCAATGTCGAAACAGGTAGAATACTAAGTGAGCTACTCATTCATTATGCCTCCTACTGGAATGGCATTAGCGAGCTCAAGTCCGATTCGAAGCAAATGTGCAAAATCGTATTCGACTACGGGCCCGAAAACGGTGAGTTCTCAAGCAAACTTTTGGAGATATACAAAATTAATCATTTTAATATCGATATCGAAACCTTACCCTCAGGACCCCATAACTGGGAGATTGTGACCAAGACCAATCAATCGCCGATCAATATCATTGACGACAATGTGCGGAAGTACCCGATACGAGAGCCATTGACGTGGAACCACTACGAAGACTTGCCAAGAGCGATTATGCTGGAGAACAACGGGCACACTGGTGAGTTGTGCGGAGCCAAGCGGTTTGCGTGTAGCGTGAAGGAGCAGCACCTTAAAGCTACTCTATTCTTTGTAGTTATTCTTCGAGCTGCCTTCGCCGGGAACAGACCGACAATTAGTGGAGCTGATTTGCTGGCTAGTTACACATTCGTTGAAATATGCTTCCGCTGGAGTTTAAACAATTCGGAAGGCTCCGAGCACATGTTCAACTATCGAAAATATCCCCTCGAGCTGCAGGTTTCTTCTCTCTTTTTTTTCGAAATCAATTTCTCTCTCATCTCTACGCTTCATTTCCTCAGGCTATGCATCGTACGGGACCCGATGGTGAAATGTTTTCAAGTTATGACATCATGATGATTGCTTACGTCTTCGAGGCAAGAAAATTGGGAGAATTTTTTATTCTTTTTGCTATATTATTCCTCTCATGCATTCTCCATTCAACAGGTCTCCGCTCATAATCCTTACTTGGATCCGGTCGTTGACAATTTGCATTTGATCCAGAAGGCTGGATCGAAAGTTGAAATCCCTCCATTCCCGATTGCGTATCTCTGTCATCAGTTCCGTACAGGATTCTATAGCTATGGCGGATCGCTAACCGAACCGCCCTGCTATCAAGGCGCAGAGTGGTTTATTCTCCCAGAACCGCTGGCGATTTCCGAGAATCAGCTTAACGCATTCCGGCAATTGTTTGGATCGGACGGAAAGTCCAAGATAATGCGTAATGCGCGTCCAGTACAGCCATTGAATGATACTCGCCTGGTCAACATGAATCACTACAATCCACTCGACCCGGCTGTCTGCATTTCAGCAAACGATTGCTGCGACGATGCCGAATTCAGTTCGGTTTGACTTTTTGTTGTTCTTGTTGTTGTTGTGACTCCATACCATCGTTATCTTATGCACATCCTCACACTTCCACATCTCCAAATTATGTTTTCATATATTTTGTCTGTAAGATTTGTTGACTTTTGAATATACATACATATATGCAATTCATGGTGGATGTCGATGTGTGTGTGTGTGTTGCTCGGGGTTACAGGATTATTATGCCTACTTCCTTGGCTAAAAATTCCTGCATAGATTCAACACATCCAAACATATGGAACTAGTTTCAATCAACAATGATCTGTGATTGTAACTGATTTCATATACTTGCATGTGTTGAACATTTGCACAAATTGCTGCGTAGGGAAAATCTGTGCTCTAGTGGAACCCAGTCATTGTGCGATCAATTTTCAAGCTCGACTTTGAGAGGATCTGCTGAAGAAATAGTGGGACCGATAGGCGGAATTCGCTTTCATTTTTTAATGATTTTTTTTTGTCCACTCCTGCTCCTTATCTTATTGTCGTCTGCCTTCTTAAAATGTATGCCATCACCAGGTCGAACATAATACTTTCGATTGGGTGCGGTTGGAACCGAATTTAACCGAGGGGGCCACTCGAGTTCGATTTAATTCCTTCAATTATGCATGCATGCGCCTCGAATTACGAACGCAAACAATTGTTGCACTCGATGGAAATACGTGAATAAATTAAACCGATTCACTGTTGTCCATGCCGACAGGTAATTTCCGCTTTTATTTAGAGCGCGAATTGGAGAAAGCGTCTTTGTTAAGCGAGGCACTTTATATTTTCTTTTCTTGTGCTGTCTTTTGGAGGATAAAGTTACAGGTTATCGCTTTAATTTTTAATTAATTATTTTTCTTTTTCTAGAATATTTCATGGCGCAGTCAGATGATCATTGTCAACTCCATCAAAGGATAGCTAACATTTTTCCCTTTCCACAGTTTTCCTGTGTAATTGGTCGCGAAAGCAATGGTTGTCTTAAAAGGATTTGTCTATTTCTCGACAGCTCTTTTCCCAAATGTTATGTCTGGGTTCCGCGCAGAAATTCCTACAAATATTCAACACAGGCAAACACATGAAACCAGTCACAATCAAAAGCGCAATTGAAATTGGTTTCATATGTTTGCATGTGTTCAATATTTGCACGAATTGCAAGCTAGGCATTGGAACTGAGAAAGTTCTGCGCCGATATATAAATTATTGTTCGAACCAACTGGAAAAAGCTCCAGATTCCGTTGGTTGAGTGTCTTCATTAAGACAGACCATCATTTGATTCTCTTGGTTGAGTAATGTTCAAGAAGGTTAATTAATTTCCAATATTTTAATTTTTTCATTCAACAATGAATTAATGACTTCTTCTGCTACAGTATTCCCTGTATCAGACCACCGTAAGTTAATCTAAAATTATAGTGGACCCCTGGTAATCCGACCCCTGGCTACTCTGGCAGCCCCTGTAATCCGACAACACTATTATTCAGAGGGGGTCATGTAAATAGACTCGATATGGAAAAATGTCGAAATTTTTACTTCAGAGAACTTGACTCCCTGTGGAACATGGGACCCTTTTTTATCAGAGTATAACATATAGAATCTTATTCAGCCCGATTCTGAATATTCCCCGGGAACAAATTTTCGGGAAATTTACTTTTCTCGAGAGTAAAATTCTTCTTTTTTAAATATTTGGGGGAAAAAATTTGATGGGAAATGGGTATTTGACCCATACCCATAATTTTCCTTACCCTATCTATTTGAAAAAAGAAAATTTTAGTCTCGAGAAAAGTAAATTCCCCGGGAATTCGTTCCTGGGAATATTCAGGATCGTTCCTGGAATTATTCGATCTGTAATTGTCGAATTACAAGGTACTCTTTTGTAAAAAAAAAAAAAAAATTCCGGACTATAGAGGGGGTCCGAGGCAATACTCTTTAAGGGGGTCTTCTCATTGAGCAACTTTTTTTTTCGACTTTTTTTTTTTTTGCATTTATTTATAGCTTGGGTAGTTTGTGAATATGCCCCTAAAAGGATTTTTTGAAATTCGAAATAGTTTAGAGGATATAGCCTTCTTTGTCGAGCAAGATCTGCGCTAAAACGAGTAATTTTTGCGTTGCTTCAAACTTTAAACGCGTTTATCTCGAAACCACGTTTTTCGAACTGGCGGCCATGATATCTCCAGTTCAACTGAACCGATTTTCATGAAACAAAGTGGAATCGACGCAGAATTGTCACCATTCTCGGGTGAACCTCGACCATAATTTTAAAAAATTTTTTACTATTTTTTTTTTTACACTAAACTACAAAAAAAAAAGCCCGAAATTGAAATTTTTTTTTGAATGGCCGCCATTTTGTCAAAAAAAAATCACAAAATTAAGCTTGAGGTTCACCCGAGAATTACATCTATACTGATTATAACCCCGTTTTTTTTTTCTCATTTCGGACGCTCCGGAGACCCGGAATCGTGGCCGCCGTGACGGCACCTTTTTTTTCACCACCAACTTTGAAGTCTCATTACTTTTTGAACAGCCCACGTATCGAGGCAAAAAAATTTTTTTATTTACTTTGAACCTTTTGTAATACAATAAATAAAAAAAGTTTTCAATTATTCTTTGCGTTTTCAAATAAGAATTTTTTTAAAAAGGGTCCAAAAAACGGGTTTTCAATGAGAAGACCCCCTTAATCCGACAAATTCGATATTCGGGGGTCCACTGCTCTTTCCTGTTATATCCATATTTTGTTGTTAATTTCTAACGGTTCTTATATCCTGTGTTGACTGGGAAGACAATCAGGGGTATCACAGAATCCGATAGCTGTCGGAAGTGGAATTTTAGACACCTGAATTTTCGTATATATTTCATAGCCAGCCGGATAAAATAGGGTTCTGTCCAATTCAGAACCGCTAATACTTCCGATTCAAAACCAAAAACAACAAAATTCTTAAATTCTGTATGAAATTTCGATCGGTTTAAATTCCGATTCCGACAGCTATCGGATTCTGTGACATCCCTGAATATATCGATTGGGGTACGCGAAAAAGCAATTTTCACAAACAACTTGTCGGGTTTCCTTAAACTCGAAGCTCTTGAAAATTTATTTATTAACGACAGTTTCGACATTGACTTTCACCATCCCCCCTCCAAACGACATCCTGCAGTCTACCAGTTGAATAGGACACACTTAAGCACTCCCGACCGCCCAATTCGAGTGTCTGTGAAGCCGTGTCCTTTAAACCTTTGAAGAATAACACGCAACGCCGCTATTTAAATACGATTGTTATTGAAGGAAATTTCAATTTATCGACTCACCGACTGACTGACTGACTGACTGAGTGGGGGAGGTGTAAGGAGTAAGGAATCCTTATTCTCTCAGCTTGTCAAATTAAATGCTTGCAAATTGTTGTGGCACTAATTTAAAAAAAAAAAAGTTATTTATTTTGTTTTTTCCTTTTCTTTTTGCAGCTCGCAAGGAATTTGTGACAGATTTTTCATCGCTGCGCGTAAACGAAAAAATTCGCCATCACGACGGAATACGGAAAATTTGGCGCGAAACACTTCGTGTGCGTCTATAAGGTGAAGAAGAAATCGATCTACCAAACGGAGAATAACACGTAATTCAATCGTGTGCGCCTGCCTAACTGACCTGCCACTTCGTTCAATTGCGTCGTAAAGTGACGACCAATCGATCGCCCGCCCGCCCGAGTCGAGTCGAGTCGAGTCGTGATGCCGGTCCAGTCTCCGATCGCGATAAGTAATCGTGCCATCGAGCATATTGATGATGTCGATCCGCTCGAATACCACGGTCACTGGGAGCCGATTGGAATCGCACGCGTACAAAATACTGGCACATCAGCCATGGTGACCTTCGCCAAGCGTAAGGAACAACCGTACATTTTGGGTGGCGCCCTTGGCAGTGATAAGTACATATTCGAGCAATTGCATTTCCATTGGGCCGATTCCGATGAGTCTGGCTGTGAGCATACGCTGGAGGGTATGAAATACTCAATGGAAGCACACGCCGTACATTTTAATGCGAAGTATGCGAATTTCAATGAAGCGAAAAATAAACCCGACGGCCTGGCCGTTGTGGCATTCTTCATACAAGCGTGCGGAGAAAAAGACTGTCCAGAATTTAAGAAAATAACCGAAGGTATAAGGATCGTTCAGAAAATACACACAAGTGCCTCATTAGATTCAGGTGTGTTCAGAATTCGATTCATTCATCGATCATTCATTCATTTCCTTTGTTCTTGCAGACTGTCTCTCTTGGATCGGCTTGCAGGAGTTGAGCAAACACTATTACACTTATAAGGGCTCGCTAACGACGGCGCCATATTTCGAAAGCGTCACGTGGATCATCTATCGAACACCAATATATGTGTCCCGCGGACAGGTTAGTCTTTTTATACCCGACACACTCTGTGTCGAGGGTATATTGCGTTTGTGTGGTTGTGTGTAACACCCAGAACCAGTCGAGATAGACCATACAAAATATATATAGAAATGATCAGCGTCACCAGGAGATTCGATTTAGACATGTCCCGTCTGTCTGTCTGTCCGTCTGTTTGTATACAGTTTTCTTATCGAAGGAGTTGAGCTATCTTGACAAAATTTGGTATGCGTGCTCACGGGGACATGAGTAAGAACAAGTTCGAGAATGGACCCGATCGGACCATTTTTAGGGGTACCTCCAGTACTAGGGTCTGTTGCGAAAATCACAAAAACTGCTCTAAAATCGCGGTTTTTCAAGATATTTTGATGAAATTTGACAATTGAACGCGTTTGAAGGCAAATGTGAATTCCAAAAATTTGGAAAAGTGGGCGTGGCAGAAGGCCGTTTTTCGAAAATTGTCTCCTACACCCGAAATTCAAATGGGACTTGAACGAAATTTGGCACTTATGCTTCCTTTGTAGCCTTAAAAATCCTTCCAAAAAATTTTCTTGATCGGTCCATTATTAAGGGTACCTCCAGTACTAGGGTCTGTCACAAAAATCTCAAAAGTGCCCCAAAATCGGATTTTTTCGAAATATTTTAATAAAACTTAGGATTAGAACGTGTATCTAAGCCTCCGATTAGATTTCAAAAAAAAATCTGAAAAGTGGGCGGGGCAAAGGGGGCAGTTTTTATAAAGAAATTTAACAAAATTCGGTATATGGAGCCCCCTATGGCCTTAAACACTTCTTGATATTAAAAATTATTTGAATATATGTGTCTGTGTCGGGTATTCTATTGTCAGGCTCGCCTGACTATAACACCCTTACTTTGTTTTTTTTTTTTTTTGTTTATAACATGAAGTTAATTAGAAACCAAAAGGTTTAATGATTGAGCTTCTATGTTGCCCACCGAAAACGAGTACATATTCGAAATCAACCGGTATCCGGCCAAATCATTAACCTTGAGCAGTGATGCCAGATTTTATCGATAAAAAAAACCCTCATATATTGGAAAAAAACCCATTTTTCCCCATTTTCAAAAAATAAAAACCCACGAAAAAACCCAGAATGATTTTTTGAAAATATGGGCGTACCGATTTCAAAATTGAACATTGGATTTAAACACAATATTTTAATATTTTAATAAAAGTATCAAGAAAATAACAAAAAAAAAAAGTAACTTAAAATTGTAGTAGTAAATGTACCTTAAATGTAGTGCATAAATTTCGATATAAAATTACCCATACTTTTTCCCATGTCACGTTTTTTGAGTGATAAAACCCAAAATATGGGGAAAAACCCACAATCTGGCATCACTGACCTTGAGGGTTAACTATTCACTTTACTCCCGCAATTTGTTCGCACCACTAATCGTTCTTTCTCTCATCTCTTCCCGCAGGTCAATGTTTTTCGTAACTTGCAGTGCTGCCCTAAGGACGAGTCCAAGAAAATTGTAAATAACTACCGCGAGATCCAGCAATCGGAACGAAATCCGGAAATATTTTTTGCCCGCAATGCGAAGCCCAAATCGAAACTGTGACCACGAATTAATCGTCGACAACTTATACCAAATTATTCTATTCAATTATTTCAAATTCTTTTAATTACCTTTTAACGCGAATTAAGTTTCCTTATATTTATTCTGTCAAGATAATCAGCGGGGGGGAGGAGGGAGAGTAATAGCTTTAAGAAAACAGACATAAAGACTTAACATTTCCGTAGCTCTGTAGCTTAACATTCCAAGTATATTTGGTGCTTGAGTGTATGGCGATTTATCGATTTAAGGCTTAAAATTCCTTTGTTTCTTCTGGTTTTTTGTTTTTGTTTTCTTGTTTTCTTGTTGGTTGTGTTTGCGTTTTGTTGTAATTTATCGGGGATTTTTGTTTTTATCTAAGTCAACAGTGGCCTTAATAAACCTTTTTGAAGATGTTAAGCTAAATTCTTTTGTTCTTTCCTCTTTTTCGGAGAAATTTGAAATATAATTTCAACTTGATATCGATACATATAATAATCCGATAAATACCGATAAATGTAATATAAATAATACCTACATATATTAAAAAGGATAATTCTTTCAAAAAGAATTCTTCGAAAATGTTGACCTGATTCATTTCAGAGCTTCTCCTTTTTTTTCCACATCGATTCAAGAATGTACTTACCAAGAGAAAACCGGAAATCAATTACACAGTGCGACAATTTTCAGGTCATCGGCTCGGGACCAAACCAAACCAATTGCAAATGAAAGTACACATGTGGAATAGTAAAACCTCAACTGGTTTTTGGTCTGGCAGGCTACAATTTTTTTTTACAGTGTATTAAAATTTCGCAATATTGGTCATATACCATACTAAAAAATATGGTAAATCTAGTATAAATATTGATTTTTCTTAAAATTCGTCTGAGAAGACTTTTTAGTAAAATTCAATGACAAATTTTTTTGTAGAACATTTTAACCCGTTAAACCCCACCGTTATGTGACTATTTAACCCAGTTTTCCAAAAACTGTTCAAAAGCCTTCTTAAACTGGGTATTAAAGGGTTAATATGTTCCACAAAAATATTCCTTGGAAAATTTCACTGGGGGTTGTCAAAGACATTGAGCACCTATGGGTTAAACCTACTTGAGAAAAGCTATATTAATGAAACGGGTGCTTTTTTTTTAGAGCCCAGCTCTTTTTCCACCAAAAACAACTCCGAGTTTTCTTTGATATAGAATACATGAAATACATCAGTTAAATTTGGTTACACTTTATTGCGAAATTTTAATACACTGTAAAAAAAAATTGTAGCCTGCCAGACCAAAAACCAGTTGAGGTTTTACTATTCCACATGTGTACTTTCATTTGCAATTGGTTTGGTTTGGGCCCGAAAATTGCTGTCGCACAGTGTTATCTTTCACTATCAGAATCGTCGGTAGTATCGGACGAGTTCGGAAGAAGCGTCTCGAAGTAACAGAGCAGCATGAGTGAAAAGTGGTTTTCGACAACATATTCGACGAGCAACTGGGCTACCCATTCAGTATCATCGTCATTATGCTTGACAGCGGAGAAGAAGCGATCGGCCGAAGATATCGATAAGCGTTTGAAATATTTGGAAGGATATATGCTTGACGAGCGAAAACGCTTGACGCAACGTATAGGTTGGCAAACCAGCGCAGCATGTTCTCTTCAATCGCAGTACCATCGAGGATCCCGATAAAAATATGGTCAAACGTATTTTGGACTATAGTCAACGTAAAAATGGGATCGAAGCACAATCCAGAGATTGAATTCTTCGACGAAGACATCATCAAATCCATTTCGACTGAGACGGCCCCGCTACAAGTGACCACCGCCGCAAGCAATGTTGAAGAGAAAATCGTGAAGGGCGAGCAGCTGGCTGGTTACCTATGGAATAAAGGTCAACGAGCATATCTATGCGGATGGGAGTGATAAAGAGCGCAGCTAACGTCGAGATAGAAGTCCGTTTCGAATGCCATCCATACGAGACCGTTGTGAAAAGTGTTCTTCATCTGGAGAACGTTGGAAAGAAGATCCTCTGGACGAACGTGAGCTTTTCGAGCAACTGAATGTCGGTTACTTTTGTGAACGCTATCACGATTTGGAATTACTCAAGGATATACATAGACACGTTAAGAAGCCGCGAGAGCCAGCTTAGGACTTAGAATTTGGGCACACTGTACAGTCAAATAATGGGAATTTAGAGCCCCGATCGGCGGGCGCTTATATTCTATTAATATTTGGGATTAATCGAGCAGATGAAGGGCAAGCCATCGAGTGATTTAGACACAATAGTTGTGGTCAATCTAGAGCGTGAACGAACGCGCTTCTTGTTCGTCCTTGGGGTGATATGTGCTGGCATAGAGGAATGGGAATCGATGGCCCTTAGTATCGAGAGAGACGTTCGTTAAGCAGGCCATTAAAATGTATATCGCTGAGCAGGAAGGGGCCAAAGGCGATCGAAATCACCGCAACGTATCCTCTACGATTCCTATGAGCAGAAAGTGCGTCCAGAGGTCGAGAAAGAGGTGCATCGACAAAAGGCATTCAAAGACTCGCAGATTTATGCTCCTCTGGACAGCTTCGTTGAAGACATTTCGTTATCGAAAGCACCGAATTGTTTTGATCTTCAAAGCAATTTTTTTTTTTTTTTAAACATTTCTATCACAAATTCTTGACATATTTTTGTCGCGAGTATTTTTTGGTGGTGTTATTAAAGTTTTGATCATTTTTTGCAGGACTCGAGTTTGTCCTCAGCCTATGACTTCAAGTATGGAATGAGATGCTGCACGAACCAATCGCGGGTGATTTGTAAATGATCGCCTTCTACTTGCAGAAAATGCAATTTATTCAACATATCCATGCGATCGAGGCCAAGCTGAAATCGGAAATATCATCGTACATTAATGAAAGCCGATTTATATATATATAATTCACAAGCTTACATCGTGATATACTTTGCTCTGAACCAACGGCAGAATCTTTTCATCTTGTCCAGGATCATAAAATTCGAACCATTGTGATTCTTTTGGCTGAACGATTGTGTCGTTCATAAATTTCACCATAATGAACCTTGGATGAAGAGTAAACGGAAAAATGTTTTGAATATGAAACAAGCCTATAAGCTGATCATAAATATTCCCGAGTAATTTTTCCCTATCGGACTTCGTCCCATTATTCTAAGCACCCTAGGAAGGGAACATAAAGGGAGCAAGAGTTTCCAAAATTTTCAAGCAATGGTGGTCAATCACATTCTTTCTTTTGACCCTTGGAATGATTTTTTTTTTTCAGTGGAGAAAAATTTAAAGGGAAAAACTTCCTGGGGAATATTCGTTTAGAATGGGTCTGTGTATAAAGGTTTGGTATGACGTACTTTTCCAGCTTGTTAAGGTTCGTGGCGTACGACGCATTATTGCTATTGATGTCACTCAAGAAAGTGCTCTTCTTTAGGTATTCATCCTCCTTCAACGGATTGTGCCAATAAGTGGCCTGCACAAGACTTCGCTGAACCCAATCTTCGTAGGCGGCATGATTAAGTAGCTCCCTAATATATTCACATGTATTTTTCTTAAGCGAAGGACATTTCGGTAATCCAAATACACCTTGATGCTGTCCACCAATGGAAATAAGTGCCTTCATTGGTGGTTGAGGACAACGCTGTGCTACGGCGCGACTAATAAGGATACAAAATTGATTATCTTTAGACATCTATCTTAGCTATAGCAAACAAAACATGAGAAATTTACAGAAATTGTCCACCCTGTGAGAAGCCGATGGCATTGTATCCGCCTGCTAAGCGTTCGTCACTCGCTAGTTCCTTGCAAACGTAGTCTATTTGCTTGTTTGGATGGATGAAGAAACCGCTCTCGTAGTCTAAAATGATAGTCCCACCAATTTTGAGGGATTTCACGTAGACGCCCTGTGACAACTCCTGCTCCAATAGTTTCTTAATGGATCCCAACGAAAATGGAAAGCAGCACGTATCTCCCATGCCGTGCCACATTACAATTGGTCGATCGGTAGCATTGCCTGAAAAAAAAAAACATGGGTCAGTGAATATTTTCTTGAATAAAACATTCATCTTCAAAAAAAACGGAATATTTAGACCTTCAAATAGATTTCGAAAGAATTGAAGAATGGGCGTGGCATGAAGCATGGAATAAGAACAAGTTCGAGAAAAGGCATGAAATGAAGTTTTCTCAAACATTAGAAAAGTGGGCGTGGCAAAAGGGAGTTTTTACGTTTGGAAGTCAAATGGGACTTTCAAGAAAGCTGCCATGTGTGTCTGTAGCCATAATCATCCTCTAGAAAAATTTTCTTGAGAGTCCTTTGTATGAATGGATGTGCTGTATCATGATACAAGAAACCAAGATAACGCCACTTGAGAGAGGAAACGTCACAAACTCAAAATCGCGATTCGTTGTTGTTTCCCATGTTAAGACCGGATTATTAAACCTTTTGTTTATTAACATGGTTTGAAACAACAACAATTTCTCGCTCATGTGACGTCACAAACTCAAATTTCGGCTCTCAAAGAGAGCCTCAAAATTGCGGTACTGAAGTGGCGCTATCTTGTTTTCTTGTATCATGGTCTGTATTGGAAACCTTCAAGATAAATATAGCAAACCTTCCGTCTGTCTCGGGTATTACATTGACAGGACTGACTATAACACCCTTAGTTGTTTAATTACGAAGGCTTTTGCTAACGAAATATCGTCTTATTTTGCGACTTACTTGCATTACTTGCCTCCAATAGGATTGAGGCGAAAAGCAACAGCTTTATTTGAAAATACAAAAGTCGGCTCATTTTTCCCAGACTGGTTTTATAGTACTTCTTGATATTCGGCTTTTTTGTTTTGCACTCGCCCGACTAAAGCGGGAGTTCCAATAGCGCGTGAGTTGCGGAATGTGAATTCACTCATCAAAAAACATATGGAACCACGTTCAATCAACTTCCTGCATGCTCACGCACACGCAAGATTTCGAAAAATTGAATATTTCCTGCGCGTGAACTACATGAAAGCTGAGTATCATATAGAACGTTGCGATTTAATAAAATAAGGGATGCGCTAGAAACATTGATGTATCGAAATATTGATTAGAGGCCATTTACACGTTCACGTTTAATTGCAGTCATGCGTGTCGTGATCAGTGCTGCCACCAAATCTTACATAAATGATACAAGAAATGTATCTTTTCGAACAAAAAATTATACATATATTATTTTTTGAACTATACATGAAAGATACACAAGTGAAAATAATCCATTTTACGAATGGCTCAGCCGAACTACTTTTGTGTACATTTTCAAACGTGCACAGTACATTTCTAACATTTGAAGTTGAAGACAGCCCTTACATATAAGCCGATAATTTTTCGTAAAAAAATGTTGCCTCATATATTGTAATTAGTCGGTCAATAAAACTAGGGCCGATAGTTGGCTCACCAACCAACCGATCTAGGCGTGCTCGTGCGTTGTCGTAAGATTTAATATACGCATCTACTATACCGCAGCCTTTGGGGCCAAAAATGCATGCATGACACGCAGAAACGCAAAGAAATTGTTTCTGGAATTTCTTTGCATGTTGCAATGCTTGCAGGCGTCTTACTTGCATTGCGTCCCTCTCCGACGAAAATTTCTGTCATTATCGAAATGTTTTAACGTGTAAATAGCTGCCAAAGATTCTCGTAATCGATAGCGGCCTTACATCCCTAAGCTATTCAAACAACAAAATGCGTTTTGTCCAAACAATTGTGAGGAAAATTTATAAAGATTTTAAGAAAAACCGGCATTTGGTTCCCCTTACGCTTTTTATTTCTTCGTTTTTCACCGCAATGGAAAGAATAAACCTTTTTTCGAACAAACAAAAACCAAAACCACTAACCAAATAATTTATATAAGAAGGTTATTTTAAACCGAAATTGCCCTGCAAAAAACCTTTAAATTTTAATATTTCAATTCCCAATTTAAACAAATTTTTCAAAACCCTTTTTTTAGGGGGCAGGGTTTTACCAAACCCAAAGGAAATTGGTGGTTTAAACCTTTTTGGTTGTTTTGGCTTTTTCAATAAACGGATTTATTTAAATTGGTATGCATGCATAATTTTTAGGAGGTTGTGTGTATGTTTACGTTTTTCAAAAAAGAAAAGGCAAGAAATTTCATTTTCTGTTCTTTTTCGGTTTCGTATATGGTGATGAGTGTAGCAAACCGAGCCAAAAGGCTTTTACAATTTCGTGTTTCTCTTTGAGTAGGCACCTTTTTTTACATTTTTTTATATGGGTAAAACGAAAAATTTGTTTAGGTCTATTCCGAACTCTATGCGCCTTAAGCATAAAACGATATATCCGGTCCTTGGTTTTTTTTTCTTAAAGATAAAATTTTATGAAATCCATTTTATTTTTAATTTTTCAATTATTTTTAAATAAAATTGGATTGTATTTTTTTAATTTTAACCCTTTAGTTTCAAAAAATTTAAAAATTCGTTCAAATTTGGGGTTTTTTCATGAAAATTT
This sequence comes from Chlorops oryzae, assembly GCA_020466095.1. Taxonomy (NCBI): domain Eukaryota; kingdom Metazoa; phylum Arthropoda; class Insecta; order Diptera; family Chloropidae; genus Chlorops; species Chlorops oryzae. Next base: position 1,297,641 of record CM035808.1, on the reverse strand, counting down.
AAACCAAAAGTGGTTAAAGGGGTTTTGGTTTTAAACAAACTCCTGGTTTTTTTTGAAAAATGGTGCGTTGGGTTTAATTGTAAGGTTGGTGGCAATCACCCTCACCTTGTTTTTATTTTTCGATTTTAAAAAAAATAAATTAAATGGTAAAAAATAAACTTATAACCGTTAGGTGGTGGTTAATTTTTTTAATTAAAAACAATTTTAAATTTTAAAACCAAAACCAAAATTTTTTTTTTTGGAATTTATTTTTTCGCATTTGGAGGTTAGGGAATTTAAAAGGTTGATTTCCATTCAGCCGCAAACCAACAAATTATTGGAATTTTTATGAAAAATCCTAGAAAATACCCCATGCTCTTAATTTTTTTTATTAATTTTAAATTTGGATATAATTTTAATTTTTTTTGAGGGTGGTTTTAAAACAATCCTTGTTAAAACCAATTCCTGTAAAAAAATAAATGCCTTTAAAATTTTCATGGGAAAGATTTATTTTTTAGCCCCTTAAGGCCTTTAAGTTCGGTAGAACCAAACAAAATTTTCGTTTTACTTTGGGTGAAAATTTTTTCTTAAAAAAACCAAACCATTAAATGAAACCAAAAATTGGAAAAAACGGTTGGAGCCACAAATTTTTAAATTAGCCTAATTTTGTTTAAAATTAAAAAAGGGATAAGGTTTTTTATTTTAAAAATTTTGGACTTTTCCGGCATACTTTCCAGTTTAAACAAATTTAAAAACGAAGGGTTTTATATTTTTTTTTTTTTTTTTTTTTGGGCTTTTTTCAAAAAAAATTATTTCAATCTTTGAAAAACCGTTTTAAGCCCCCCTTCTTACCAAACCAAAATTTAAAGGCTCAATTCCCTTAAATTTTTGGAAACCTGAAACATTTTTACAAATATAAAATTTTACCGTTGGATTCGTTTGAGGTTAAATTTACAATTTCCCTAAAAGTGGAGTTTTCCCAAAACTTTGGTACCCTAAAGTCCTTTCAAAAAATCAAAAAATTCTCAAAATCTTGTTAGACAATTATCTTTCGATTCCATGTAGACATTTTTATATTTCCAAAAAAAAAAAAAAAAAAAAAATCCGGACAACCTAGTATGTACTTGTTAGTAATAAGTTATATACACTGGAAGGTTTAATTAATATCACAAAGAAAAATTAATAAATAAAGGACAATCAAAGGCCGATTAATTACTTTCCCCAAATCGCCAAAAAAAAGGACATGTCCTTTTAAAAAAGGACGTTTGGTCACCCTAGTTTTACCCATATAAAAAAATGTAAAAAATGTGCGCTACTCGAAGAGAAGCACGAAATCGTATAAAGCACTTCGGCTCGTTTGCTACACTCATCACGCATATACGAAACCGAACAAGAGAATCAGAAAATAGAAATTTTCTCGACTTTACTGCGTTGAAAACGCTAGACATACACACAACCTCCTACAAATATATGCATGCATACCGATTGATAAGTCCCGTTTATTGACAAAGCCAAAACGAACCAAAGGTTGCGTCAAACACAATTTCTTGTTTGATCAACCACATGCCAACCTAAAAAAGCGGTTTGAAAGCGGTTGTGAGTTATGTTCAAGTTGGATGTGAGCTATTGGCATAGTTTTGCAGGGCTACATTTCGTTGTATGAAATGGTATTTGGTTAGTGCTACAAGTTAACGTGATCGTGTATAGGCCGCTTAAAACGAAACAACCGGCTCAGGAGGATTTTTATGAAACCGTAGTAAGATGTCGCGAGTGTAAAAGCGCGTTTATTCCGATTCTAATATAAAATACAGGATACAATTGGAAGGCTAATCCCATTGAAACCCAGTAAAAGTAAGTCCTTAAGCAAAATTATTGACTATATACACACATTTGAAGTGATCTAAAGTAAAACGCAAGATCGACCAGACAAAGTAGAACGGATGAGATCAAATAGAGCAATAAGCTCAAAACACCGCGTGTTTTCCGCTTTTATTTTGAGGTTATGGCGAATCCTATTGCCGAACCAAAAAAACATATAGTAAGAATAGTGAGATCCCTGGGTACGAAAAATGGTCTCTACTTGCCGGTACTGCGCAATATAATATAATATTTTCATGTATTCATAGTGTTTTTTTTTTTTATTAAAGTTAATTTAGCTTTGGAAATTAATGCACTCCTGTTGTTGCATCAACTGCAGTTTGTTGTTGTTGCTGTTGCTTGTTATTGTTATTCGCTGAGAAGTCAATGCAAGCGCCAGAGGTGAGATCGATTTCCTCTGAGTCCGAACCGTCAGAACCATCGGACGTGGGGGATAGAGCCGCCGCTGCTGCTGCTGCTGCTGCATTGGCCATCAGGCGTTCGTCGGCCATTGCTGCCGCAGACATATCAAAGTGGGCATGCCGATCCTTATAGAGCTTCAGTTCGGTGTATGTTTTTTCGCATTCCGTGGCCAGTTTTGTTGTCGACTGCTCGTCAATGGTTCCATTGTGCTGTGTAGAGCTTGGATTTGAATCTTTCATCTCATGTTGATGTGACTGAAACGCCGGGTGCATCATTGTGAAACTATTGTTATTATTTGATATACTTGGGCCGCCGTTCATTGAGTGATCGGAGTCATTTTGCGCCTTCTGATAATCGGACTCTCGACTGAGGTTCTCGGCTATCGGTTCATGTTGTAGCATTGTAGGATGGGTCGATAGCGTCGAAGCTGTCTGTCCTGGTGGTGGCATGTTCGGGAGACGTCCACCTTAATGAAATAAAGTAAAGTTGGTCGAAAGGAATTCGTAGTGATCTTCTGGGTGCTTGCTTACCTGACGCTGCTGCCGCTGCTATCACTGGCGGGGTTCCGAGACTCAAACAACGCATCCGCCATGCATCCTGAAGGAGTTGCAGTCGCGCTTGCTTTCGCCATTTGGCGCGCCGATTTTGAAACCATACCTATTATGGAGGCATGGAGATGATAAGGTCGAGTTTTTATTTTGAAAAAGGAAGTTGATTTGAATGGAATGAAATTTGAATTTTTCTATAGCTTAGGTATCCTTGCAAATGTACAGCAAGCATATGGATCCAGTATTGATTAACCAGGAAGATTTTATTGTAAACGGTTTCATATGTTTGTATGTGTTGAATATTTGCAATATTGAAAATCATGCAATATCGATTGCCATCAATATTCAATTGTATTCTGAAGAATTGGGAAATTTAAGTAAAAATGAGACTTCTAAGTCAATAAATTATTCAGCTGATGAAGGATAAAAGGAGTTGACAATTCTGTGTTTTAAAGATCTCCGATCGTTGAATTGCGACAACAAGAAAGTTGATAATTTTTAACTTTTAAAATAAGACTGGAGAACTTTTTGAATGTGATTGATATAAAAATATAATCAAATCTTTTGGTTTTATAGATATTTGTATGGAGCCGTAGAAACTGTTTAATTTTCATCCACTCATTTACATTGAAGGACCAAAATAATTAACTTTTTGCATTGAAAATATTTCACCAGTCAACACTAGGTTTTTGACAACACACATATCCATGCTATTGATTTCCAGAGGGACGACCAATCTGTGTTATTAATGTACTCTTTATAACATAATTTTTTTTCAAGAGATCTCAATATACGAAAGGACTTGGCCTTTTTAATACGAAAAAAATATTTAAATTTTTAAATATAACTAAAAAAAAAAAAAAAAAAGAGATTTCAAGGGAGTGTAAACATTAAATTAACATATACACTGAGCGATTTTAAGTTAAAATTTTTAACCATGATTTTTTTTTTAAATGGCGCATTGTTATTCACAGTCCTTTTGATTTTCGAACAGAACAAAAATTTCAAAAGAAAAATTGTTGAGTCAACAACATTTTTGGTTGATTTGAAAGGAAATATTTTTAATTACATTTCTTTTCGTTTGGTATAATTCTCATTTGGTTTATAAAATAGGACATAAGATATTTAATCATCTTAGAACTTTTTAAGCATTGCGGAAGCAGTCACGACAATGGAGTGACAAAATCGGAAGTCCATCCGATGGCTATTTATTGGGGTTATGTTCAGCAGAGGGCTCTGTGGCCAATTTGCTTTGAAAGTTAATTAAATTTGTTTTGACATTTCTTTTTTATGGGTTTATTTAACCCTCTAGCTCCTGGCTCCGTCTCTAGACGGACTTTTTTCGAACAAATTACCAAAAAAAAAACTAATAATAACTATTTTAGATTCATGTTTCTCTAGCCAAAATTAGTCATATCTAAACTTTTTATTAAAAAAAATTTTTTTTGGCATTAAAGGGTTAAGAATTTTTTTTTTTTTTTTAAATTATCTTGTCATTTCAATTATGTCAGTGCTTAGTTCAACAATTTAAATTTAATCATTTTTGAAAATTATCATTTCAATTCAACCTGAAATATGGTTGATTCAAAAGGAAAATCTTTATTTTTTTCAACAAGAAAAATTGTTCAAATTAAAAATATTCCTTGTATGTTTTTCCTTTTGATTTCACCAGTTTTCTGGTTGATTTTTTTCTCATTTGTGGAAATCTCTGATTGTTTTTTTATCAATTTTTGTTTGGACATTTTGCGAGACTTTTGTGAAACTTTCTTTTGTAGTTAAAGATACGGTTCCGTCTCTGGACAATTAGGACTTAGTGCCAACCTTTATTAAAGTACGAGCTTTTAATTTGATAACGTCTATGGCCTGTGCATGAAATTTCGACGATCCCTGGATGCATAATTATTTCTTCAAATAAGAATGATTTTTTTCTCTGTGTATTTGTAGGGAAAATTCATCAATATTGTTTGTTTATCTATTTTTTTAATCGGCATCTTAAAAAATCGACCGGAAGCAAATACAATTTTTGTTGAATTTTTTGTTTAAAAGTTAGTTCCTTACTAAACAAAACGCGACATTAGTTTTCAAAATTTATAGATAAATAGCGAAGTTTTAATTTTATAAGTCTATAAGGCCAAAGTCCATCGGAAAATTTGCCGTGAGATCTCCTGAGAAATTCAAAAATAATTATTTTTGTAAATCTAATGTAATTATTTCTTCATTTTTCTAACAGCTATTTGAAGAAATGAAGAGTTAAATATACGGATCAGAGATTTATTAGGCTTTTTTTTGTGTTCTATATTCCGCGAAATGGACTTTTTTTTTTAAATGTTTTAAGCCGGAGATTTAATTAACTTTTAAAAGGGTTTTAAAAAATTTCCAATTCTTTTATTAATCGTGTATATGATTTAGATCGAAGTTCGCACCTGAACACGCGCTTCACTCAAGCTGATACGCAGCGCGACCTCTTCCCGGAGGAAAACGTCAGGATAATGTGTTTTCTGGAAGAGTGCCTCGAGTCTTCTTTGCGAATTGGATCTCTCACTTTTTCCCCTGAATTTTTTTTTTACTTTGAATTTATAGTTTTTCGGTCTTGCAATTTTCCCTTGAAGGTATTGATAAAGGGATGCCGCGTGAGTAAGACAATTCTATTTAACAGAATTTAATTGGCTTCATGGAATATGGAATATTTGTACGGCGGTATGAAGAAAGACGCTATATATACTTATCTGTATAAAGTATTGAGATATATTATAAATGATTTTTCTATGAGTGAAAAGGATCAGCCATTTTTATGTATTTAGAAAAAAATTTAATAAAGGGAGATATACAAATTAAATAACAAACTGGAGACAAATTAAATCCGAATAACACAGTCGTTCAACTGACGTTGAATTGGAAAAATGTTTATCACATCCTCCAGTTGCGAGAGAGCGAAAGAGCGCATTTTGTGCATCCTTCGGATGTCCTTCGGCTCTCTCTTTGCGACATTCGGAATATCTCTCATAGCTTTTTTTCCGCCTGAATTTTTTTTTTACTTTTTATTTTTTAGTTTTTTGTTCCTTGCTTTTTTCTCTTGATTTTGTTTGTGGGATGCCGCGTGGAGTGTGGACAATTGTATTTAACAGAATTTAATTGGCTTATGAAAAGTATGGAATATTTGTATGGCGGTATGAATAAAGACGCTATATTATATACTACTTATATTGTATAAAGTATTGAGATATATTATAAATGATTTTTCTATGAGAGTGAAAAGGTTCAGCCATTTTTATGTATTTAGAAAAAAATTTAAATAAAATAAAATAATAAAAATTAAAATAACAAACTAATAAAAAAATAATAAATAATATAATACAAAATGATATAAAATAATATAAATATTAAATAATAAAAAAATTAAGCTTATAATAAAAAATAAATAAAAATAGATAAATAATATAAAATGATATAAAAGAAAAAAAATAAAATAAAAAAATAATAAAAAAAAAATTAAAATAAATAAGTAAGTATTTAAAAATAAATACAAATAAAAAATTAAATTAAGTTAAATTCAAATAAATTTAAACAAAAAATAATTAAATCATATGAAATAACAAATAAAATATTATATAATATAAATCATTAATAAACAAGTAAGGGTGTTATAGTCAGGCGAGCCTGACAATAAAATACCCGACACAGACACACATGTTTAAATAATTTTTGAACCACGCCTAAAAAACAGGACCACTAAGTAAGAATATTCAAGAGGTTTTTAAGGCCATTAGGGGCCCCATATACCAACTTTTGTTAAATTTCTTTATGAAAACCGCCCTTTTTCCACGCCCACTTTTCCACTTTTTTTTTGCAATTCTAATCGGAGGCTTAAATATACACTCAAATTCTAAGTTTCATTGAAATATTTTGAAAAAGTCCGATTTTGAGGCAGTTTTGGGATTTTTTTGACAGACCCTAGTACTGGAGGTACCCTTAATAATGGACCGATCAAGAAATTTTTTTGGAAGGATGTTTATGGCTACAAAGGAAGCATAAGTGCCAAATTTCGTCCCATTTGAATTTCGGGTGTATGAGGCTATTTTCAAAAAACGGCCTTCTGCCACGCCCATTTTTCTAATTTTTGTAAGTCACATTAATTGGCCTAAGATATGTTCAAATATCAAATTTCATCAAAATATGTTGACAAACTTCGATTTTAGAGCAGTTTTTGTGATTTTCGTAACAGACCCTAGTACTGGAGGTACCCCTAAAAATGGTCCGATCGGGTCCATTCTCATGTCCCCGTGAGCACGCATACCAAATTTTGTCGCGATAGCCCAACTCCTTCGATAAGATAACTGTATACAGACAGACAGACGGACGGACGGACAGACAGACAGACGGACATGTCTTAATCGAATCTCCTGGTGACGCTGATCATTTCTATATATATTTTATATGGTCTATCTCGACTGGTTCTGGGTGTTACACACAACCCAACAAACGCAATATACCCTCGACACAGGTGTGTCGGGTATAAAAAATAAGTAAAATAAGTAATAAAATAAAATGAAATAGAAAAAAATAATAAAATTAAATAAAAACATTTCAAATAAAATAAAGGGAAAAACTTTTAAAGGTTTTAAAAAGGATAAAGCTTATTAAAAAATATTTTTTATTTAATAATTTTTGATCTATCATTATATCATTATATTTTATTTCAATTATTTTGTTCGATCTATTATGAGCAACTCCATAAAATTCATTTAGAAAAGACATAGAAAAAGGATATTGATTGGAACTTTCATACATTTGATCAATTCAAATATTTTTCCTTGAATAATTTCAAGGCTCATCCCATGCAAAAAATTTCGAAACCATTTACATTTACTTAATATTCCATCCACGTGGAAATTGTACGACCAACCACAATTCAATCGAAGGAAGGACGCACACAGCATCAAATTACAAAATTAAAAAATGGAGAATAGCAACAACAAACAGCAACAACAACAACAGCGATACAGAAGGCAACAACAGCAACAAGCAAGCGAAAACAATATTCATAATTTTAATGAGAAAAGTGCACACCGAAAAGCCAGCAAGCGAGCGATACCAACCACTTACCCAAACCGGAATTCATTGAAATACCCTCACACCAGGACACACCAGGTCCTTGCATGCGCACGCTCGGTTATGATTGGCTTCGGAATGGACGGCACCGCTCCGCCTATTGTGGCAGCTGACGAGAGCCCTGGTGTATTGCGGCTCGTTTCCTCCTCATATTCCTTTTGTGCGCCCTTCTCTTCTTCCACATCCTTCTTTCTTGTTCCTTTAAGCATATTTCGCTTTTTTGTTAAAATAATAAATAAATATAATTTTAGCGCAAGCGCTTGCTGCCCCCATCCCTGCACTGCACTGCACTCCACTGCACTGCACAGACTTTCCACACTCACAAAGGGGCGCAGAATGCTCGTTGCTCGCTGCTTGCTGCTCGTAAGGACGAAACTGTGTGAGAGCGATAAAAACGATAAAAACGACGATGAAGGGAAATCAACGAAACAAAAAGCGCGGTGCAAATGAGAAAATTACATCCCTTCATTTGTTTAGACTTACCTTTGGGAGGAATACAAACAACAACAGAAGCAAAAACAACGACAAGAATGCCATATGAAGGCAATGCTCCCTTTAGTTAAACGGGAACGGGAACGGAAACGGAAATAGAATCGGAAACAATGGCGTTGTAATTGCAGCAAACGGATGAGTCGACTGAGGATGAGATAATAAATACGATACAATATGGCGGTAAAAAAAAGTTATTGTGGGACCACCTTCTTCATTATTGAAATATGGTATACATATATCAATTATTTTCCCTCGAAGTTGTATCTTTATTTAAGGAAGACTTTTGAGAAGAAATATGCCCCTCCCAGGACCTCGGCTTCAATTATCTCACATCCAATAATTTTCTTTCTAATTAAATAATGGTCTCGCACTGCCCATCAACACTTCATTGCCCTCTATTTTGTGTGTGTTTGGAAATGCAATAAAAACCATAACGAAAATTAATTTAAAATCCTTTCAAATGCCTTTTGGAAAAATTGAATAATATTTTCCATTGAAAAGCCTCTGGAAATCCAATTCACATTCGAATGTTTCCTTCTTTAAATGGCAAAAAGGATTCGAAACGAAATTTGTAAAATGCATTTTATGCAGTGCGGTGTGCTCTCTTATACTCCTGAGAGCATTGATACTCGACAGGCATTATCGGTTATGAGATGATGAGGATAGAATGATGGAAATGCAATCAAAATAATTGATTCAATATGCAATGATGCGCTGCTGTACGCACCATCTCGATGGACTCTCAATGAATGAGTTTCGCATTTTAAAATTATTGCAATAATAAAGTTGGTGAAAAGAAAAGAAATTCATTCCACAAAACCACAAATGAATTGTAAATCGAATTGATTTCGTAGTCATAAATAAATTGATCAAGTTTGGACATGGGCGCCAATAGATAACAGACTTCAAATGTTTGGTGAGGATTATGATTTTCTCTCGAAAGACTTTCTCCTTATAAAATACTAAGCATTCATCACAAAAAGATGAATCTAATAGAAATGGAAACATTTAGAATATATGAACTGGAGGTTCAAACGTGTCTACATCTGCGAATGTCCTGGAGCTATCGGCTATCCTACAGTCAAAGGAGATATTAGAACTTCAACCACAAGAAACGGCTAGGTTGATTAAGAGCGGCAAGCTTTATTGGAGTACCTAAGATGTGCATCAAGTTAGCTTGCACTTTTTCCAATTTCCCGAAAAAAAATATTGTGCTGTAATGTGCCCAGTTTGTGCTATCATGTGCCGTTTCGAAAAAAAAAAAATCCTCAAGGGATGCAATTTTTATGAGGAGGTCCTTTTTTTCGTGTCAAGCTAGCTTGCACTTTTTCGAATTTAGCGAAAAAAAGTATTGTGCTGTAGTGTGCCCAGTTTGTGCTATCATGTGCCATTGCGAAAAAATAATCAACCAAATTTTTGTTCAAAATTTACTTTTACGAACTTTTCCCGAATTTCGTGATTTGTTTAAAATTTTTAATTGGGACAATTAAAAAAACCGATGAATCGAGTTTAACAAACGCCATTAATTGGAATTTTTCGTAGCCAGTTTTTCTGTGTATCAGGTGGATCTTATGGAGCTGGTATGGTTAATAATAGGTTCAGCAACAACCTGATCAGAATGGATAAGGCATCCTAAGCCTAAATGACTGCTGGAGAGAGCTCATAGGGGCATGCGACAGGATAAAAGGCACATAAATACCAGGACTCAGAACGGATATTATTCTAAATCTCAGTAGAAAGAACATTGAAGTTTACACTAAGCTCAAAACAGGGCATTGTAGACTTAATTATCATCCGAAGAAAATCAGGGTGATAAATGAGGATCTCTAGAGTAGGAAAAATCTGAACATTTCCTGTGCACATGGCGACGACTAACGTGTCTTGGTGCAAGGATACTGGGCCCAAAAGCTATTAGTCACTTGAGTTCGTTGGAAATACTGAAAGTAGTTTCAACCTATTTTCAGGCAACACGAGCTGTCCAAAGGATCTTTCAGGACTTCCTGCTTTTACAGCCTTCATAAAAATATTAAAAATAATTGCTCTTCTTATAGAGTTAAGAGAAAAGTTGGGGAAAAAGTCGGCGTATCTAAAAGTCCTCATCAAGAATAATCAATTAGAAGTTTTCATTTTCAGGAACTTTAATTAATGTTGGAGAAAAACTCAATATCTTATATAAATGCATTTCCCAAGGGACGAGAAAAATTGAAGAAGAATCTTCATATTTTTTTTTTTTAATGACCGCAAGGAGAATTTTCTGAAGCCCACAATAATACCCTTTCCCTTCCCGTACTCACAGTCATCTCATTCGTTCTTCTAATGTCCTAAACTTCGAATGAAGCATCATCATCATCATCATCGAATGTTGTGAAAACTGTACACGCCACCGCAGCGAGGACCAGGAAGAGGACTAGGACCACCACCCAGCAAGGAAGCTTGAAGCGGAAACAAGCGAAACAAACCTGATTGTGTAAGGCTGTGCGCGGTGTGCGGAAATCGCAAAAATTAATCAAAACATTGCATAAAGGCAAAAATAATAACAATAACAATAACAATGTAAAAAGGACGACAGCAAGAACAACGAAAACAACAACAACAAATGCAACAACACGATGACGGCTGACAACAGAAATAACTGTCGACAAGGATTTCATTTGTTATTCTGATTATGTTGGCGCTAACGCCAGCGCCATCAGCTCACCAACCTCATCAGGAGAACATCACCCACCAACTCACCAGCTTGCCATGCTCACCAACTTACCGAATCACCATTCCAGCGATATGGAAAACAATGCCTTTTTTGCATATGATACCAGCCAACGGAACTGCAGCTCCAGCTCCACATCCGCTTCCTTCCTCCACTTCGGTGTTTCGTTTTATTTAGTTTTTCTCTTCATTTTTGAGCTTTGTTTTCTTTATTTCTTTATTTTTTTTTTTTTTTCTAGCAAGCAGCAAAATGAAATGAAATCATAATAATCACGTTTTTATTTACCCGTCCTCGTCCTGGCCCACTCTTACCCACTCATTCCCATTCGTACCACGGCCAACATATCCCATGCAAGGATTCAGCACGAAGGAAATCGAGCTCAGTTGGAAAAATGATTTTTTTTGTTGTGTGTGTGTGTGTCTGTGTGAGAGCACAGGGTGCGATTGAGCTTGCGACTTTTTAATGCAGTCTGATCAGTATAAAGGCGGCCGATTTCTATTGTGAAGTATTATTTTGGACCTGGATATAACTGAGAGCATCAAGGGTACGAGATCACAAAGTGCGGTTTAAGTTACCCTCTATTGTTAGGATATTGTTTTATTAGGTGAAATGATTTTGTGAGCCTCGACTTTTGAAGTGAAAGAATTTCAAGGCGTGTCCTTTTCGCATGATCCTTTTCACAATTAGACTGTTTAAAAAAAAAAAAATGGACAGAAACAGGGTTGACCTTTTAAGCTCTTTTCCTTGCAAAATATTATTTTGAAATAATTTTTCCTCACCCAGTTAACCCACCTTCAATCCACGAATATCTCTCCTTGGCATCCGAAGTAAAGTAACTGAAGTTTAATTACGAAAATTATGTTTTGTGATGACAAATGTTCATTGTTCTGTGTCAACAACAGCAGCAGCAACGTTGACAGGTTCAGAACAAATGTTAATTTTACAGCGAGGAAAGTATGTACTCAGATCATACAGTGGGGCAAGTGGAAATATTTTCTCGCGAAAATTAATTTTTTCATGCATTTTAGATATCCGGCAAAAAAAATATCTTCAGTTTTCCTTTGCAATTTTTTAGATTAATACCAGAAAGAAACTTTAGCATTTAAAGGGTTAAACTAATAAAATTTGAACCTCCCCTGCAGGAAATGTCAATAGTGAATCTATACTCTTTCACTACTGACCGCGTCAACAGTACTACTGACCAGTTAAACCCGTCGCAATGCTTTGCGTTATTGACATTTAACATTGAGTTGTCATTGAATGTCAACAGTAGACCGAAAAACTATTGACGAACTTTTTGACGTCGGTACTATTATATAGACAAAATGAGTACTCTTTCGCTTTATAAGGAGACACGTTGTTGACATGGTCAATAAAGATGAACTATACCTCTTGACAGTACATTTTCTCTAATGACACCACCTATAAATACTGATGACTTGGAACTAGTTCTCTTGTCTATATTGACGTCAATGTAGACATGGGGCCATATGGCGACAGGTTTCCTGCAGGGTATTTAAACCTCTTTTCACCGACTGTTACTCTAAAGACACAAAATTAATTCATACAAATTTTGTTCATTATTTTGTTGTATTAAATACCAAAAGTATTAACACTTGACAAAACTGAAGTTTGAAATTTTTGAAAGTGCATATAAATATTTTTCTAAAATTCTCATTAGCTTTATGCGGACTTGCATACAAGAAGAGACAAAATAATCAAAAATTAGCTCACATATGTTTATGATGTTATAATGTATAATTATCTTCCGTAAAATGACTTTGCAGACTCAAATTTGTATTATGGAATATGTAGATGAGGCATTTTTTCCTTTTTTTATTTATTTAAAATAATTGGTTGATTTTTATTATACCCGACACACTCTGTGTCGAGGGTATATTGCGTTTGTTGGGTTGTGTGTAACACCCAGAACCAGTTGAGATAGACCATTAAAAATATATATAGAAATGATCAGCGTCACCAGGAGAATCGATTTAGACATGTCCGTCTGTCTGTCTGTTTGTATACAGTTATCTTATCGAAGGAGTTGAGCTATCTTCTATCAAAATTTGGTATGCGTGCTCACGGGGACATGAGTAAGACTAAGTTCGAGAATGGACCCGATCGGACCATTTTTAGGGGTACCTCCAGTACTAGGGTCTGTTCTGAAAATCACAAAAACTGCTCTAAAACCAGAGTTTTTCAAGATATTTTGATGAAATTTGGTATTTTAACATATTGAAGGGCAAATAATAGGATTGAAATAATTTGAAAAGTGGGCGTGGCAGAGGGGAGATTTTCGAATATTGTCTCTTACACCCGAAATTCAAATGGGACTTGAACGAATTTGGCACTTATGCTTCCTTTGTAGCCATAAACATCCTTCCAAAAAATTTTCTTGATCGGTCCATTATTAAGGGTACCTCCAGTACTAGGGTCTGTCACAAAAATCTCAATAGTGCCCCAAAATCGGATTTTTTCGAAATATTTCAATAAAACTTAGGATTAGAGCGTACATATATCTAAGCCTGCGATTAGAATTCAAAAATATTGGAAAAGTGGGCGTGGCAAAGGGGCAGTTTTCATAAAGAAATTTAACAAAAGTCGGTATATGGAGCCCCCTATGGCCTTAAACACTTCTTGATATTAAAAATTATTTGAACATATGTGTCTGTGTCGGGTATTTTATTGTCAGGCTCACCTGACTATAACACCCTTACTTGTTTTTTTTTTTTTTTAAGCTAAGCCAAAGCCAAAATTTAAATGCCTTTCTCAAGCGATCTGCTCCACTGTACCTCTCTGTTTATCACATTAATACCTGCAGGTGATTCGTTCATATGTCATTTTTATTCCTTTCGATGCACTCGGCGCCATTTTCATATTTATATTCCATATGTCGGCGGGAGGAATGTGTGAAATTAGCGCTCTCGACATAAGCCCAGCGTGCTTCGGTTATGCGACATTGTTATGCATATCCGAACGTCTTCTTGTGTGCGTGCGTGTGCTTGTGTGCTGTGCCTAAGTGAGGGCGTGTCTGTTGTGTTAATGTCGTATTTTAATTATTTCGTTCTTTTTTCGTATTTGCGGAATAGCAGCGGGCGGCGCGTATCCTTCCGACTGCTAACGTGAAACCATGAACACGTTGTCGTTAATGTGTTTGCTGCTATTGTATTTGTTATTATTACAGCAACAACAATACCAACTAGTGCGATAGCAATAGCAACAGCATCAGAGCAACAACAACAACAACAACAACAAAAATGGATTTTTTTTTTGCCATTTTTAATTACTTTTTTCAACTCATTTTCTTTTGTATCAAACCTTTCAACTGTGAAAATGCGGCGGGAACGGATGGAAGCTAGCCAGAACCAGAACCAGTACCAGATTCAGATTCAGAGTCAAAGCAAGGGCCAGAGTCAGCAGTGCTGTGGGGTGCGGTGGAGTACGAAGCGCAGCGGACCGGGGGTGGGGCGGATGAAAATTCGAGCGCCTCGATTGCTTCACGCCGCCAAGAAAAATAAGGTAGCCTCGCTTGAAGCCTGAATGGATGACTGACAGCGAAACTGTCGGACTGCAGCAGCTCTCGAAGCGCTGAATAGATGGGCGAAAATCGGTGAGAATAGAAGGGGGATAGAAGGATGCAGAAGGAGATGCTTGCTTGCATTTCATAAATTCATTTTCATCTCATTTTCATTTTGTGCTGACGTTCATCACACACTCAGAAGAGCGCAGACCGACAGCGCTAATGCTCCGGCCCCGTCCACGGCCCCGTCTCTGTCCGTGAGCTTTCACCGCACCCCGCGCACAGCTTTGATGGGTGCTTTTTAATAAAATGACATTGTGACTATGCAATTAGTATTATGAAAATAATTTTGTGCTTATTCGTAGGTGGCAGTCAGCCCGTCAGTCATTCCGTCAGTCCTCTTCGGCTCTTCTGCTATAGCAGTGGGCCGTTTGGTGGGCGGGCGGTGGATCCGTGCAGGAGGTCCGCGTTGGTTGCTGCTGGTGTTGGCTTTTGTGTAACGTTTGCATTCGGTTGCCGCCGTAGAGGGGCGGCTGCGGGGGGCTGCGGCACAAAAAAATGTAATTAAGTTAATGATTTTTTGAAAAACATAAATGAGAATTTTTCTATGCTTCACGCTCGCCCGTTCTCTCGTTGTTCTTCTTGTTGCTGATCCGTTCGCTGTGTCTATTGATAATTTTTAATTAGGCTAAAATTTTTTTAAAGTGCATTTCCACTGGCTGTAGTTGTGTATATGGTGTGTGTGTGTGTGTGTGTGTGTGGGGCTGTGCTGTGTTGTGGGTGCATCAAGGTTTAATGAAAAGATTTTTAAGTTAATGGAATTAAAATAAACCGATTCAATAATTTAAAACGGCTGAGGACATTATGAGATTATTGAGGAAGAAATTAACCCTTTAACGCATAGGGAACAGATGTGTTCCCGCATAATTTAACGATTTACAGAAATCAATTATAAACATAGCTATAAATCGTTAAACTGTATGTGGGCACAAATCTGGCATTAAAGGGTTAAGGATAAATTAAAGCTTAGATGAACTTGGTAAAGGGAAAATAATGCTATGGAAAGCAAGCAGTGCATTACATAAATAGATTAGCAATAAAATGAATAGAAGAGAAAATTAACCCTTTAATGCATAAGAGACAAATTTATCACAACATACGTTTTACGGTTTATGGTAACGGTTGTAAAGTGCATTTATATAGATCATTAAATTTATGTGGGAAAATTTTTTTTCTTTTGTCAAAGGGTTAATTGCACAGAAAAAATGTATATTTTATGGAAAATTTTGTAATTATTTTTACTCATTTTTAAGTACAAAACCTGTCAAAATCGTATTAAAATTTAGGAAAAAGGTTAACCCGCCATTAACTTTTGCAACTTTTATTAACCCTTTCGAGATTTTTGTCATCGCCATGATATCACAGATTCAAAAAATAAAATTTTAGCTGCACTGCGGTAACTCGGTAATACCAGTACGATAATACCTTCTCAATAGATCACTGGACCGGACAAAAAATCCGCAGAATGCGATTTACGCAGTACTCCGTGTCAGTCTCTCATGATGACACCACTGTTTTCGTCTACATGGACGTGAAAAAAAAATTAAACAAAAATGGTGGCTGAAATTTTTTATAGCTACACTGAGCGAACTTTACCATGATTTTTTTAAAAGGCTGCATTGTTATTCAGTCCTTTTTGATTTTCGAGCATGAACAAAATTTCGAAAAGAAAATTGATTATGTAACGAACAACTTTATTGCCGGATAAAGAAATCAGTTATGCGATTACGATATCCTTCGTCCTATAGATCCACTTGTTTGTACATGACGGACAAAAAATTATTCATGCTGAAATTTTTAAGCATACTGCGAAGCAGTCACCATGATGACAAAGCGATTGTATTCCATCCGGTTTTATTTTGGTTGATTTCAAAGGAAAATTTGGCCATTTTGTTTGATAATTAAATTTCTTTTCGTTCGGTATAATTCTCATTTGGTTTATAAAATACGACATATAAGACGTTTATTCATCTTAGAACTTTTTAAGCATTGCGAAAGCAGTCACGACAATGGAGTGACAAAATCGAATGAAGTCCATCCAGTGGCTATTTTTGGGGTTATGTTCAGCAGAAGGGTCTGCGGCCATTTGCTTTGAACGTTGACATTTCTTCTTTATGGGTATTTTAGAAATTTTTTTGTTATTTTAAAAATTATCTTGATTTAACCAGTTTTCTGGTTGATTTTTCTCTCTGTGTAGGCTTATAAAAATTGATGAAATTAAAAATACGATTTTTTTTGCACGCAGTTTATCTAATAAAAAAATTTCAAAAATGAAAAATAGTGATTTGTTTCGGACGTCTATTGAAGTTTTTGATAATGTTAGAAAAATCAAAACCAAAAAAATTTTTTTCAGTGTAAAACTGTTAGTAAACAAATAAAACTTCAATTCGATGAACTTCGTCACTTTTGATTTTTTTTAAATTTTTTTTCGAATTAAAGCTTAAAGTGTGAAGAACATGTCATGTAAGTTTGAAAATTGGATCTTTATTAGTTTAGGAGATAGAAAGCATTGAACGTGCGTACCCAGCATTTTTCCCCACAGTAACAACGACGTATGAAAATTTTTTATTTAAGTTCCCAAATATTAAGGTACTTTCTGGGGGAAAATAATAACATTCAAGCCAGTTTGGAGATTGATTCGTATGGGCATAGTTTTCCACGATTGTGTTTCGCTGTATTGAAAAGAAATAGTTCCACGTGCAATTCACCTCTAAATAGGGTCGTTGCGTTTAACTCCACAGTTGCTTGAATACCAGTATTATGCCCGGTCAGAATGGCAAAAAATACTGTTCAATCAATATTTTATGTACGTTGTTGAATTAACGTAACATAGATTCTTTATTACGTAGAAAACCTTCATGTCATGACTTCTTGAATTTACTACGTTTTTTTTATTATCCATTAGTTTATGGGAAAAATTTTCCAATTTCATAAAAAAAAATTTTTTATATTTGAGTACTGACTATTTTATTTTCATCCTTTCATTTCAGTAAAGAACCCAGATTTCAAAGATATGTAGGTTTATATCATCGCAGATCCCCAAGGGCCGAACGCCCGCCCAATGGGATGCGACAAAAATTTTTGCGGCTGCAACGCCAAGCCTAAAGCAGTGCTTAGCAAAATTCCGTTGTGGGGATGAATGAAAAAATAAACAGGTAAGAATATTATACACCTACTATATCACTGTTCAAGTTAGGCGAGCCTGAGAATAAGTACAAATCCCGATATTTAGATATGCTTGAATATTTTTAAAAATTTTCCTCAAGACCACCACTACAATTAAGATAAGATATTCGGGGCCCCATATGCCAACTTTTGTGACAATTTCTTTATAAAAACCGCCCTTTTGCCACGCCCAATTTTCCAAGGGGATGTTAATGACTACAAAGGAATCAAGACATGCCAACTTTCGTTCAAGCCCAATTTGAAATTTAGGTGTAGGAAAAAATTTTCGAAAAACGACCCAGACAGACGGTCATGGCTAAATCGAATCTCTCGGTAGCGCCGATCATTTCTATATACACAGAAAAACTAGCTACGATAAATCCCAATTAAAAATTTCAAACAAATCACGAAATTTGGAAAAAGTTCGTAATATTAAATTTTGAACAAAAATTTGGTTGATTATTTTGTTGTATTAAATACCAAAAGTATTAACACTTGACAAAACTTTTGTTTGAAATTTTTGAAAGTGCATATAAATATTTTTCTAAAATTCTCATTAGCTTTATGCGGACTTGCATACAAGAAGAGACAAAATAATCAAAAATTAGCTCACATATTGTTTATGATGTTATAATGTATAATTATCTTCCGTAAACTGACTTTGCAGACTCAAATTTTTATTATGGAATATTTAGATGAGGCATTTTTTCCCTTTTTTATTTATTTAAAATTATTGGTTGATTTTTTTTAATACCTTTGGTTGTTGATATTACAAATCGTTGTTTGAAAATATTTATTTAGTGTTAATATTTTGTGTTATTGTCAAAATTAAACGATTTCTTAATATAACAAAAATTGTGATAGGCTGAGTTTTAACAACGAATTTGTTATATTGATTAAAAAATTGGTTGTATTTACGCAAAAAAGTCTTTCTGTGTACTCAATAGAGTATTCGGATGTGACAAAGTCTAAAAAAAAGCTTACTTTTTTCTGGAAGTACGCAAATTTGAAAAACTCTGACAAATTTGATAACTCATATTTTCCAACAGATAAATTGAAATTTGAAAGAATATTATTATTATTTGAAATTTTGGTTAACAGGAGAGTGTAGGGAAATTGAACATCGACATTTATGAAGGGTCAATGTGATTTCTCTTCCACTAAAATGGCTTTTTCACTGCAGTTGAAACACCCCGCTAGGAGCGTTCTCTTCAGCATATCCATAAACAGATTTTAGATTAACTTTGTGGTATTTTAACCCACCCCGCCACCGCTGCCCCCGATGTCAAGGGCTGTGAATTCTCGCTATAGAGGAAATATGCCCACAATTCGCCAATGAGTGGTCGCAAAAAATATTTTATTTTCTCAATTGTGCAGCGCCAGGTCTAAAAGGTTTAAGTAAAAATATTTATGGTGTCTGTTAATGACTGTCAGTTCCCCTCCCGCCACGCGTTGCCAAACAAAACGTCCTTTGAAACAATTTTTCTCCTTTTTTTCCATCGGTTTTGGTTACTTTTCAAAACAAAAAAAAAATCAACTGCAACCAACAATTGAATCGCAGTTCATTAATGTAATTTTCCAACAAGAAGGATCGTCCGTAGAGGGACAAAAAAGCAACAAAAAAAAAAACAAAAAAAAATACGACAACAACAAATACAAGTTTCTCAATAAACTCCAACAAAACCGAAATGAACGAGCGTAATTAATTGAAAACTGATGATTTCAATCAGAAAACGGCAATGACAAGGCCAACCACGATGCACACAGCCAGATGGAAAAAGCCGTGTGTGTTCCTCTGCTGAATTATACATGCAAAGTGGGAGTGGTGAAATGCATGCTCGCATGTGTGTGCTACAATGGCTGTGTTTATATGTCAATGTGTGTGTGTGTGTGCTGAAAGAGTTTTTGCAGAATTTTTTTTTTGATTCGCTTTGTCCGAGAAGAGAAGTTTCCATGCAAAAAGATTTAATCAAAAAATTAAAAGTGCTCATGATAGCAGCAGCAGCAGCAAGAAGGAAAGGAGGAGGAAAGGCGACAGTCAATATCGTATGTAAATTGATAAAATTACATTTAAATGGCTTTAAGGGAAATTTAATCGATTTTTGTCCATTTCGATTAGTCTAGTCTTTTCATAATTGTGTGAAATTATGGTGAAATGATCGAAGAAGCTTTGAGATATTTGATATTTGTAGCTATTACTAGGTGGAGGTTTTGCGTATCAGTTGGCAGTAGAAATATTTTTCTTTCTAGTCTTGGTCTAAAAATTTGTCACAGATAAGCGAAATAACTTAATTCTCGGCCCCACTTTTTGAAATCGATTTGAAAAAGAACTGGAGCCAAATATGGGCAGTTAATCAGGGGTGTCACAGAATCCGATAGCTGTCGGAATCGGAATCAAAACCGATCGAAATTTCATACAGAATTTACAAATTTTGTGGTTTTTGGTTTTGAATTGAAACTATTATCGGTTCTTAATTGCACAGAACCCTATTTTATCCGGCTGTTTATGAAAATTATATGAAAATTCAGTCGACTAAAATTCCAGTTCCGACAGCTATTGGATTCTGTGACACCCCTGAATATAAGTTCCAAGTACTTTCAGCAATGGCAGCCAAAAGTTTGGGTTACATTCAATGACATCAAAAAAAAATGTCTCAGTATAATAATTAGAATATACCCTGCAGTAATGAGCCGGTCAGTTTTATAAGAAGGACTGGCCTTTAACCGGTCCAAATCCTACCGATTATATTATGGCAGTTCGTTCCATCGAATTCGGCAAGCAGGCGGTCGGTAATAAAGGGGTTTGTTTAAGGGTAGTCTGTAAATGACACTTTCATCAACATAGAATATATATATATAAGAAATTTGTTTTTTATTTTCCTCATTTGACTATCCTAAAACCAGACAAAATTACGACAATTGACCAAAAAAAGCAGCCGTTTTGCGGACTAGTCCCTCCCCAAGGACAGGCCCATGTTAAAAAGGTCAGTTGAATACATTAGAAGTGGAATTATGGGGGGGATTAGTACTAGTAACATGAAGGACTGACCGAGGGCTACACTTGGGTCAGTCGATATTACTGCAGGGTAACCACTAAATTTTAAGCGGACACCTATGGGATCGAAAAATATATTCAATATGCCATGTTCTATAAATCTTTAAAAACAACCTTGAAAAAATTCAAACATATCTGCACTACATATTTGGTTGAAGACGTGAAAAAAAGTAGAAGAAATTTTGGACAAACTTGAGAAAAAATAGTTTGAGGGTTCGCTTTAAGAACATTTTTTTTATTGAGGTGAAACCACAAACATGGTAAACAAGTAAGGGTGTTATAGTCAAGCGAGCCTGACAATAAAATACCCGACACAAACACACATGTTCAAATAATTTTTAATATCAAGAGGTGTTTAAGGCCATTGGGGCCCCATATACCGACTTTTGTTAAATTTCTTTATGAAAACTGCCCCTTTGCCACGCCCACTTTTCCAATTTTTGTTGAACTATAATCGGAGGCTTAAATATACGCTAAAATTTTAAGTTTCATTAAAATATTTGGAAAAAGTCAGATTTTAAGGCAGTTTTGGGATTTTTATAACAGACCCTAGTACTGGAGGTACCCTTAATAATTGACCGATCGAGAAAATTTTTTGGATTGATGTTTAAGGCTACAAAGGAAGCATAAGTGCCAAATTTCGTTCAAGTCCCATTTGAATTTCGGGTGTAGGAGGCCATTTTCGAGAAACGGCCTTCTGCCACGCCCACTTTTCTAAATTTTTGGAATTCACATTTGCCTTCAAACGCGTTCAAATGTCAAATTTCATCAAAATATCTTGAAAAACTTCGATTTTAGGCAGTTTTTGTGATTTTCGTAACAGACCCTAGTACTGGAGGTACCCCTAAAAATGGTCCGATCGGGTCCATTCTTGAACCTGTTCTTACTCATGTCCCCGTCCGCAGGCATACCAAATTTCATCAAATTTCGTCAGTATTTTTCTATATTTAAGACATTTTCAATTTGGCACTCAAAAAGATCCATTAAATTACATATTTACTACACAGAGAAAAAAAATCAAGCAGAAATCTGGTTAAATCAAAAGGAAAAACATACAAAACGGCTTCAACAAGGAATATTTTTGATTTAACAATTTTTCTAGTTGGAAAAAAGAACAATTTTCCTTTTGAATCAAACCTATTTCAGGTTGAATTGAAATGATAATTTTCAAAAATGGATTTAAATTTAAATTGTTGAACTAACCACCAGCGTTCCTACTTTGCTCCGATCGGAGTAGATTAACTCCATTTTTTGAAAAACTGAAATCTACACCGTCACTACTTTTCTATGCGAATCTACTCCGTTTTTAAATTTCCCAATCTATGAACTCTAGTTTACAAAATGTAAGAAGTTGGCAAAGCATTTAATACGTTGTTGGTGATGTTTGATAGTTCTGGTGATATGAAAAAGATAACATTGGACAATTTTTTAAGTTTAAGTTTCAATAAGGATACTGGAATCAATTTTTGTGTGAAAACTTTATTTGGGGCCTGTTTAATGTGATGCAAACGCTTTCTTTTTTTTTTAATCTTCTCCGATATTTTCACTTTTACTCCGTTTTTTGTGGTTGCTTACTACGGTTGTGTTGGTGAGTGGTGGGAACGCTGCGAACCACGGACGTAATTGAAATGACAAGATAATTTTTAAAATAAAAAAAATTTCTAAAATACCTATAAAATAAGAAATGTCAAAACAAATTTATTGAACGTTCAAAGCAAATTGGCCACAGAGCCTTCTGCTTAACATAACCCCAAAAATAGCCCGTTGTCGTGACTGCTTTCGCAATGCTTAAAAAGTTCTAAGATGAATAAATATCTTATGTCTTATTTTATAAACCAAATGAGAATTATACCGAAATTAAAGAAATTTAAATTAAACATATTTCCTTTCAAATCAACCAAAAATGTTGTTGACTCAACAATTTTTCTTTTAAAAATTTTTGTTCTGCTCGAAAATCAAGAGGACTGTGAATAACAATGCGCCCGTTAAAAAAAAAATCATGGTTAAGTTTGCTCAGTGTACGCTAGAAAAGGTCGGACAATTGGCTGAGGGAACCAACAAATAATAATTCCTAGGGGAATTCTTCAATAACAGCTCCCCTAAATTTTTTATGGATAGCTTTTCCGTGTCATAAACCTTTCGGGCCAAAATCCCCCATTGATTGTCAATGGCATTTAAGTCTGAGCTACTTGCGGGACAAGGCAAACCATTAATTTCAGGTTTATTTAAGCCACAATTTTTGATAAGGAAGCTCCCGTTTCAACATTTCCTTCAAAACTTGACCTTTTTGGCTATCAGAAAATATTGGAGGGCGTCCACAACGGTTCTATTAGCCCAAAAAAATTTTCACTTTCAATTATCAAAAAGTTGCTGACCACCTTCTGTGATCGAATAACTAAATTGCAATCTACCTTTGACTTTTCCAAATCGCCTCATTCTATTATCTGTTGTTTTACAACATCGAATTTTTTTTAGTTTTGAATGGGTATAGCTCCCTAATTCGTCATTTTACATAACGGTGTTTTGTGAAGAAGATACTTGGAGGCTATCTAGAGTATTGCCAAAAAATTTTACTAATATCAAATTTACACCTTAAAGCTTACAAAAATAATTAATGCAGGTTTGGGTTCATTATCTCAAACAAGGAATAAGTGGGCCTTTTGGGGGTACAAATGTTCTTCGTAAGGCCCAAAAAGGCGTTTTTTGAAATCGCATTTTAGAAGCTTTTCCGATAATGGTTTTTGGTAGAATTTTTGTTTTATTGTATAGAAAATTTATCAAAGTAAAACAACCGAAAAACAAAATCGGGTTTAAGTATCATCAATATTTTGTACGCTGTATGGAAAAGGTCGGTCAGAGTTGTGCCTTATGTGGCACTTACACTTACCTTACTTATCAATTAAAGCTCAATGATAATTCATTTTTAGCTTTTTTAACTATCATTACAAGCTTACTTCTAAGATAATTGATAATTCAATGAATTTAATGTCAGTCTATTGCCCAACCCTGTTCATTAATTTCAGGTTGTCTGCCGACATTTGGTGCTGTAAGGAATAGTTCAATGCCAGTTTGCTTACGCTTATTAAGGATAGTAGGCTTTTAGTAAGGGCGTCACAGTACGGTTCTAGCTGTAGGCCCAAAAGGAGGATTTTCATGTTCTTAATATAGTTAGTCGAAATTTAGTTTAAAGTAGAATTTAGTGTTTAGTTAAATTTATCATAACTAGCGAATATAAGGATTCGGGTAGTTACATTAGGTTACTAAGGTGTAGGGCCTTATGTTGAAATTACCTATTTTAAGCTTAAGTCTCAAGAATTTTTGTTTTGTTAAAAATTAGTCAAATAAGATAAGTTAAATCAATGTTATAGTTTCAATACTGTTCAGATACGATTGTTAAGTTAGGTAGTTAGGTAGTCTCATGGGTCGCTTAAGTTCTAAAGTATTTGGTCATGAAAGGTAAAAATAAGCGTTGCGTTAGGTATGGTTATCAAAATTTTTGGTTATGAATGACACCTGTCTTGTCGAGTGTGGTGCATGCCGTTTCATCGAGCAGACTCACCTATCTTTTGTATTGTAAGTCATACGTCAACGATTTATTTGGCAATCATGCACTCAGCGTCGAAGAATCGGATGTCAAAGACTTGCCATAGGGGGAGTTATCACTTTCTTCAACTATAGTAATAAGTCAAAATTTTATTAAAAGAAATTTAGTGCAAAAAGTGATAAAATTTACCTACTAGACTGTATGAAGATTCGCCGCAGTACTATGTACATATCCGTTCCTAGCGGCCTTGCACTGGAAGCGGTTAGGTGTCCAAACAGATCAGCTTGATAGCTTTTTTTTTTTCTGGCATTCAAATTAATGATCGCGCACTGTAAAAATTTGAATGACGAAATTTAAAAAGAAAAAACAAACGAACAATGAATTCAACGAATTTAATCACATAACGCGAAGAAATTTGCGAAAGGAAAGAAAAAAAAAAGCGATGTCCTTGTGTTTCCCTTTTGGTTTGAAACGCAATGCCACCTGTGCACATTTAGTTAATCGTTGCCGCCAAAAACAAATCAAATCGAATCAAGAGTCATAAATGAATGCGCGCCCCCGAACGCTTTAGTCAAATGCCAGAGATTTTCTGCCGAGCGCACAGAAGAAAAAAAAAAACGGTTCCGCCATTCATCGACATTCACGAACAAAGCGAAATTTCTTTAAAAAAAAAAAACAATTTTTTTTCTTTTCTGAATTGAATTGTGAATTCAATTCATCAACATCGCACACACCCACCTCACTTGTGTTCCTCTTTTTGGTGTCTTTGGGTGCTTTCGGTGGTTTGCGATCTGTTCATGTTGATGTTGGCTGTTGAGGCTGATGACGGCGGTATGGGATGCGCTGTGCATTGAAAATTCGCGTGAGCTTTTCATTTACAATTTTTGTTGCTGCTGTCTCTTTTTAATGTTTTTAGTTTTCTAAATTTATCAAAAGCGTCATCATGGTCATGGTCAAAGGCATTTAATTTTTTAATTACCTACACGGGGTAGTCGGTTAGATTTAGATCGAATTGTGCATTTAGATCGCGATGTGTGTAGTTTTTATAGCCCATTTTGGTTATTCTCTGGAAAAATGGTTGCCTTCATTTACAAATTTGTATTTAAAATGTCTAAGCGGTTGCCATAGTTTACCGACAGTAGGGTGAATCGAAAAATATCGTTCGATCTGACGAGCAATTTCGGAGCAAAGAAGCAAGTTAAGCACAAGAACTTAAAGCGAAAACGACAATCAAGCGGGCCACGAAAAAAAGGTCATGTTCTGAAAATTGTTCATAATTGGCCTTATTATACCTGTCCGTTTTTCGCCGTAGCCGCAATGGAGACGAGCCCTTATTCAGAACTATTTTAACGAAACTTTGCTCTCTCTGGTTCAACAGTTCGAACTCCAGCGAGAGCTCTTCTCTGTTTTTCCGATCGTCTTGGCGAACGCGCGCTGCACCGCTCCGCATCTTAAAATAAATAAAAATTCTAATCGTGCACTCCAACAAAAATTAAAACCCCAAAAATAGAAAAAAAAACCACCGAACATATAATTTAAGTGACTAAACCAAAAAGTGAATTCATTATAAAAAAGAACTAGCCAAGAAGGCGACTTTAAGTTTGTGTTTTCCTTCTTTTTTTTCTTTTTCGTAAATCGCCAAGAAGGCAAGTTTATATATTTTTTTTGTTTCATCAAATCCATTATAATCGAATTTTCGCGTCGTGCAATCCCATCACATCGGCCGGACATCAGTACGAAAACAAGCAGCGCTCCGGAGAAACACAGGTACGTCCCTTTCTTACTCTCCCTCACCTCAACAATACCTCTATAGGATATGAAGTAGGGTGCAAAAATTTTTAAATGTATCACCTTTAGTTTTCGAGATACAGTCGACTCTCGTTAATTCGAAACTCGAGGGACTCTTAAAATAAGTATAACGAATTATCGAGTTTTTTAATTAACGAGAGTCGAATTTAAAAAGATATTTTGTAGAGAGCTCGTAATCACTTTGAATCATATAGAGGTTCGAATTCTCGCAGGTTTGAATTAACGAGAGTCGACTGTACATATACACTGAGCGAACTTAACCATGATTTTTTTTAAAGGGCGCATTTTTATTCACAGTCCTCTTGATTTTCGAGCAAAACAAAAATTTCAAAAGAAAAATTGTTGAGTCAACAACATTTTTGGTTGATTTAAAGGAAATATGTTTAATTAAATTTCTTTTTGTTCCGTATAATTCTCATTTGGTTTATAAAATACGACATATAAGATATATATTCATCTTAGAACTTTTTATACCCGACACACTCTGTGTCGAGGGTATATTGCGTTTGTGTGGTTGTGTGTAACACCCAGAACCAGTCGAGATAGACCATACAAAATATATATAGAAATGATCAGCGTCACCAGGAGACTCGATTTAGCCATGTCCGTCTGTCTGTATACAGTTATCTTATCGAAGGAGTTGAGTTATCTTGACAAAATTTGGTATGCGGGCTCACGTCGACATGAGTAAGAACAAGTTCGAGAATGGACCCGATCGGACCATTTTTAGGGGTACCTCCAGTACTAGGGTCTGTCAAAAAAATCCCAAAACTGCCTCAAAATCGGACTTTTTCGAAATATTTCAAAGAAGCTTAGAATTTGAGCGTATATTTAAGCCTCCGATTATAATTTCAAAAAAAAATTGGAAAAGTGGGCGTGGCAAAGGTGTGGTCTTCATAAAGAAATTTAACAAAAGTCGGTAGATGGGGCCCCTTATGGCCTTAAACACCTCTTGATATTAGAAATTATTTGAATATGTGTGTCTGTGTCGGGTATTTTATTGTCAGGCTCGCCTGACTATAACACCCTTACTTGTTTTGCTTGCAGTTTATCTAATAAAAAAAAATTTCAAAAATGAAAAACTGATTTGTTTCGGACGTCTATTGAAGTTTTTTATAATGTTAGAAAAAACTGTTAGTAAAAAAATAAAACTTCAATTCGATGAACTTCGTCACTTTTGATTATTTTAAATTTTTTTCGAATTAAAGCTTAAAGTGTGAAGAACATGTTATGTAAGTTTGAAAATTGGATCTTTATTAGTTTAGGAGATAGAAAGCATTGAACGTGCGTACCCAGCATTTTCCCCCACAGTAACAAGGACGTATGAAAAATTTTTATTTAAGTTCCCAAATATTAAGGTACTTTCTGGGGGAAAATAATAACATTCAAGCCAGTTTGGAGATTGATTCGTATGGGCATAGTTTTCCACGATTGTGTTTCGCTGTATTGAAAAGAAATAGTTCCACGTGCAATTCACCTCTAAATAGGGTCGTTGCGTTTAACTCCACAGTTGCTTGAATACCAGTATTATGCCCGGTCAGAATGGCAAAAAATACTGTTCAATCAATATTTTATGTACGTTGTTGAATTAACGTAACATAGATTCTTTATTACGTAGAAAACCTTCATGTCATGACTTCTTGAATTTACTACGTTTTTTTTATTATCCATTAGTTTATGGGAAAAATTTTCCAATTTCATAAAAAAAATTTTTTTTTATTTGAGTACTGACTATTTTATTTTCATCCTTTCATTTCAGTAAAGAACCCAGATTTCAAAGATATGTAGGTTTATATCATCGCAGATCCCCAAGGGCCGAACGCCCGCTCAATGGGATGCGACAAAAATTTATGCGGCTGCAACGCCAAGCCTAAAGCAGTGCTTAGCAAAATTCCGTTGTGGGGATGAATGAAAAAATAAACAGGTAAGAATATTATACACCTACTATATCACTGTTCAAGTTAGGCGAGCCTGAGAATAAGTACAATACCCGATATTTAGATATGCTTGAATATTTTTTAAAATTTTCCTCAAGACCACCACTACAATTAAGATAAGATATTCGGGGCGCCATATGCCAACTTTTGTGACAATTTTTTTTATAAAAACCGCCCTTTTACCACGCCCAATTTTCCAAGGGGATGTTATTGACTACAAGGGAATCAAGACATGCCAACTTTCGTTCAAGCCCAATTTAAATTTTAGGTGTAGGAAATAATTTTCGAAAAACGACCCAGATAGACGGTCATGGCTAAATCGAATCTCTCGGTAGCGCCGATCATTTCTATATACACAGAAAAACTGCCTACGATTCATCGGTTTTTTTAATTGTCCCAATTAAAAATTTTAAACAAATCACGAAATTTGGGAAAAGTTCGTAATATTAAATTTTGAACAAAAACTTGGTTGATTATTTTGTTTTATTAAATACCAAAAGTATTAACACTTGACAAAACTTTTGTTTGAAATTTTTCAAAGTGCATAATATTTTTCTAAAATTCTCATTAGCTTTATGCGGACTTACATACAAGAAGACACAAAATAATCAAAAATTAGCTCACATATGTTTATGATGTTATAATGTATAATTATCTTCCGTAAACTGACTTTGCAGACTCAAATTTTTATTATGGAATATGTAGATGAGGCATTTTTTTCCCTTTTTTATTTATTTAAAATTATTGGTTGATTTTTTTTAATACCTTTGGTTGTTGATATTACAAATCGTTGTTTGAAAATATTTATTGAGTGTTAATATTTCGAGTTATTGTCCCAATTAAACGATTTGTTAATATAACAAAAAGTGTGATAGGCTGAGTTTTAACAACGAATTTGTTATATGATTAAAAAATTGGTTATATTTACGGACAAAATTCTTTCTGTGTACATATATTTTGTGTGGCCTTTCTCCACTTTAAAACCTATTACAAATAAGAGCCTATAAATCATCTATTACTGAAAACAGTAAAAATCATTTTCGAATTATTTCATTCGTAATAACTTAACATACATATTTTCATTATCGAACGTATTAAAAAAAAAAAAAAAAACTTTCTGGATAAAAATGCAAACAAAAGAAATTATTCGTAAGTGAAGAAAGCCGATTTTAATAAAGATTCGTTCGCATATGGAACATGGAAATAGCTGCACATGCTGCTCCACTCCACTGCACTCCTCCGCTCACTAGCTCTCGCCGGTCATACATAGCTGGGCGTTATTAATTTGAATACCCATTATGATTATTCTTGTTATTTTGATATGCGTCTCGGCACATGAGCGTGCAGGTTTCTCGGGCCGTTCTCGCTCCCTGCGTTCGACTTTCCTTTATCATTTTACATACTTAATATTCTCATTCATTGGATAACAATGGACGTCACTGGGTGGTGGATTCTAATTCCCATTCCCCTTCCCAGTCTCATATTCGGATGTGGATTTGCAATCTCAATTTGCCTGAGATGAAATAAAGTAAAACGAAATGAAATGAGCACAATAAGATTTTTTTAGAAAATCATTGGCTTTTTTTTGTAAGGCAGCATGGCTAGGGGCAGGGTTGGGTGGGTAGACAGACCATGGGCAGAATGCTCTCTATTCTTTCAAATATTTTAATATTCTTTAGTCAGTAATTATTAGCGAGAATGACTTAACCGTCAAAAAAAAAAAAATATTTCACCACCATAATTCTCCCTCAGCTTCGAAATGGGCTTTTATTTTGACCTTGAGATTTGTTAAAACTTTCTTGATTTATATTCACTGATTATTCTAATTAAGAGAATACAATTTCAATTTTATTACGTGCAATTTTTCAGTCAAAAAATTTTAGGGTTTAATTAAATTCTACTTTTGATATTTGTTTGTCTATTTTCGTTAGGCTTTTGTCGAGCTGTAAACTCACCTACACAGAGAAAAAAAAACAACCAGAAAACTGGTTAAATCAAAAGGAAAAATATACAAAACGGCTTCAACAAGGAATATTTTTGATTTAAAAATTTTTCTAGTTGGAAAAAATAAAGATTTTCCTTTTGAATCAACCCTATTTCAGGTTGAATTGAAATGATAATTTTCAAAAATTGATTTAAATTTAAATTGTTGAACCAACCATGGACATAATTGAAATGACAAGATAATTTTTAAAATAAAAAAATTTTCTAAAATACCTATAAAAGAAGATATGTCAAAAAAAAGTTTTATTAACGTTCAAAGCAAATTGGCCTCTGCTGAACAAAACCCCAAAAATAGCTATCGGCTGGACTTCATCCGATTTTGTCACTCCATTGTCGTAACTGCTTTCGCAATGCTTAAAAAGTTCTAAGATGAATATATTCTTTATGTCCTATTTTATAAACCAAATGAGAATTATACCGAACGAAAAGAAATGTAATTACAAATTTTTCCTTTAAATCAACCAAAAATGTTGTTCACTCAAAAATTTTTCTGTTGAAATTTTTGTTCTGCTCGAAAATCAAAAGGACTGTGAATAACAATGCGCCCGTTTATAAAAAATCATGGTTAAATTCGCTCAGTGTATGTATGTATGTATGTAGATAGATAAATGAATAGAGCTAAACACTTGTGTCAATTATATTAAGAATTTTTATCAAACTGATGAGCTATTTATTTTCATAAGTAGGTCTTTTATTTCTATATGAATGCATGTTTTCAATGCAAACATTCATCACTTACTGTAGGTACCAACAAATAATTTGGATGAAATCGGCCTGAGATCATTTTTCCATACATTTTGGGAATAATTCATGTCAGATTGATATAACATAATAAAATTATAAATTTAATTTTCTATCATTTTATATGACAATTAAATTTAAGGGTCAATTTTTGATACTTTTTAAACCATTTTTTAAAACCGATCTTAACCCTTTAACGACGCAAAAAAGACTCATTTGCCACAAAATAAGTTTAACGATTTGTAGCAATCCTTGTCTAAAGTAAATGCCATTAATAAAATCAAAATCATGTCGGGACAATAAGACCCGTTGACGTTAAAGGGTTAATTTAATGTAATTTTTAATTTATGCTGATGGGGAAATTGATGAGCGGACCGAAATGCATTTGAGAAATTGAGCAGAAATGAAATGAACAAAGAAAATATTAACCCTTTAAAGCACAAGCGACTACTATGTACTTATGTCCACACACAATTTTAACAATTTATAGCAATTTTATTAATATTTAATGCTATAAAATTACAATACATACATACAATAAATATATGTGAGGATGAATTGGTCCCTCAAGCTATAAAGGGTTAAATAATCTAAATTTCCACTTTGATGTACAAATAACCATAAATAAGAATCCAAATGAAGTGATTTTTTTTTTGCTTATTACCGATTGACTCAATTGGGGGAATCGACGCTAAAAAAAAAATTAACCCTTTCATGCCTGGCTTGCACAATTGAAGATATCAAATATATTTGGAACTTTGCTATTGAAATAAAATCCAGTCTAATGTCTCATTGACATAAGAAGCAACTAAAATCTATAACGAAAAATCAAGTGTGAAAGGGTTAAAATAAAGGCCTGGATAAAAATTAGCATAAACATGTGAAGTCTCCGATTTTTTTTTTTTCGTTTTAGAAAAAAATCAATTAAATTATTAAATTCTTTTAATCAATTAATCAGCTGTGATAATTAATTTAATTGAGTGACAGACCCAAATCAGTTGCCCTAATCATTCCAACAGCAACAACGCAGCATAATTCCAAGAATGCTTATCAACGAAAGAGAAATAAAAGAAATCAATTCAAAAAGTGCCCACATTGCGCTTGATAATAAATTTTATTTTTAGTTCACCCGACTCTGTTGCGGCGATTGTTTTTGCTTTTGCCTTTGTTTTTGTTTTTTTTCTTTTCTTTCATTTTTGCGCTAATTTTCTTTATACACATTTATCGTAGCTGCGTGGTGGAGATCCCCCTGCTAACATACTTAGTTTTCCTTCCTCGTGCACTGGGGCTTCAATTTTCTCTCATTATCACAAAAAAAAAAAAAGTCTTATTGGCTGGCCGCACCGCGCCGGATCGAGTGCAGCTGGCAGCTGTTTGTGTGTGTCTTTGCCCATAGCTTGAGCTCTGGACTTCCTAATGACGATCGTAGGCCCGCTGGCTTGGCTCGATCGAAAGCGACACTTGGGCTAAACGATATTCGGAATTCTATTCAGTTATGTGCAAAACGTCGAGCGTGCTGATCTGCATTGCACGAGCCGAGACCGAGACGAGCCGAGCCAGAGGTCCGCGACCACGTTTTACGTACGATCGCAAAAGAAAAGTGAAAATCGCGGAAAATCGGGCGAAAGTGAAATTCTCACCAAGAGACGCGAATTGAATTCGAATCGATTTGCCGCAAAAATATAAGCAATCTGTGAAAAAAAAAATACAAATTATAAGAAAGAAAAATATACCTACCGATAATAGAAATAGGTGAAGATCTTAAGATCCTAAATAATGTTAAATAAAAAAAAAAATCTATTAATAAATAAATCACAAAAAGATCGATCCCAGAACAAATCAAATCGACCCATAAGAAATAAATTGATAAGTATTTTGCTGACATAGGCCCACAGCAACATAAATTGATTTACCTAAAAAAAAAAAAAAAAATTTATTATAAAATCCAATTTAAAGAAATGGCAAAAGGTCACTTTTACTCTTCAGAAGCGCGCGTCAGACCATTAAAAATGAAATAATACGAGCCCCTCGATTGAATTGATTTCTGCTTTGAATATTTTATTCATCGCAGACAATGAAATTCCCGCTCATTTCTCGATCTCACGACTTTTGTTGATAAATCATCTTCCCCTAAAGAAAGATCATTCAAAGAAGAGAACAGGTTCTTTTAGTTTGTTTATTCGAGGCAAACCCGTATGTATGTATGTAGGTATTCCCACGTACACACACGTTCATATATGTCGAATTAAAAGTTTCAGTTTCACTAGAGTGTAAATATTATTAGGTACCTATATTTGAATAGCATTTTTTTTTTTTTTTTTGTAAAGGATATTGCCTCGTTTCCAATAGTTCAGCAATTCGTGAAAATATTGAACACATGCAAATATATGAAACTAGTTACAATCAAATAGATGTCGTGAAGTAAATGTCACTAGTTCTGAGGTCAATTCTGCAATGGAGTCTCTGTCACCGTTACTGATGACACACTCTGGTCTTGACAATTCATTCTCCTGTTGGCTTTTGGTATGAACGTACATATATGCGAGAAGATACCAGTTGCCGCTGGAACTAGTGACATTTCTTTGTGGTAACATAGTTGTCATTAGTAAAGACAACGGAGACAATTAGGTGCATTTCCTTTAGCGAGACCAAGGAAAAGTACATAAGCTTGGCCTGTCATAGCGTAGAACTCGAGAAATGAATTCTTTCTGTCTCAGTTATTGATTTATTGGTTCAAATTTTATTATTATGAAAATCAAAGCTTAATTCTTAAATTAAGAAGGGAATCGTGATTAGAGTTGCAACGGATATCCGGCCGCTATCCGGTATCCGGCCTAAAAAGGTCTGGCGGGTTGCGGCATCATGAAAGGAATTTTTAAATTTTGTTGATTTTTCGATACTACTTTTTAGACTTTTATTTTGAACGGTCCTTGATATATCCCTGAAAATCCTTTTTTAATAAGCCTTTTTTCAAAATTTTATATCTCAAAAACTAATTAAGATAAGAAGATGAAACAAACGTTGGCCGATTGCTAATATAACAGGAAATCAAAAAAATTTTTTTTAATTTTACACTGAGAAAAATTTTTCCACAAAACTAAAAACGATAATTTAACAATTTTTTTCAGTGTATTCCCAGTTTGCCGCCACTCTAAAATTTTTTTTAAAAAATACCTCTAAGTATTTGCTTTCAATTTAAAAAAAAATTTCATTCAAATTAAATGGCGCAACAGTGAGATATTCAAAAAATTACAAGTGCACATAGATGCTCTAGTACTAATATCCAGTACAAATGTACGAAAATGATACAAAACACATTACTCATACGGCATGTTTTTTAAATAATTTAATATCTCCAGAAATAATTAAGATAAAAAGATGAAACAAACGGTGACTTATTTTTAATAAAACAAGGAATATAGAAAATTTATTTTTAAATTTTACATTGAGAAAAATTTTTGCACAAAAAAGAAAACAAAAATGTAACTATTTTTTTCAGTGTATTTCAGTGTTTGTAAAACCTATTGAATGTTTTAAAAAAATACCTTGTTTTATTAACAATAAGTCACCGTTCGTTTCATCTTTTTATCTTAATTATTTATGGAGATATTAAATTTTTTTTTAAAAATACCGTTCGAAATGTTAGCAACCAAACGGCTACGCTCAGGATCATAGCTACGCCGTTCAATATGCCTTAAAACCGAAAAAATATAAGTACTTATAACAAAAAAATAAATAAATATCCGGCAGCCGGATATCCGGTTATCCGGCCTTTCAATCAGCCGGATATCCGGTATTCGGCCGGATACACTATCCGTTGCAACACTAATCCTGATACAATGAAAAAGGCAGATGGACTGAAAAGGAATCGAAAGGGACAAGATAATCATAAAAAATATTCTAATAGATTATTTGCAAGAGGAAGGTGAACCCCCTTTCTAATAGGATCCGATCTTGCTTAGATTTGTGGGAACTTTTAAAAAAAAAAACGTAGAATATTTCTTGATGCAATGTTCTCACTTTTCCACACCAAGGTATGAAAAAGTGAATCTTAAATCGACATTCGAACTTATTCCTTATTGCCAAAAATATACCTGACTGACTGACTGACAGTTTTAAACCCTCGAAGTAAATCATCGCAGCAATCCAAAAAAATTTGATAAGAAAAATGAAAAGAATATCATCGAAAATAATAATAATAATAATAATCGCAACATGGCTGTTTTGCTGTTCAACCGCTAAGTTCATCGATAAGGATAAGTAAGTAGGCCATCAGATAGAAAGCTTTTCGCTTTTATCACAGTGTCTGTACTTTGCTATTTATCACTTCGAATTTTCGTTTTTGAAGCGAAGAGCTCTGGATATGCAAGGAGAATAGTTTTTGTGTCTTGGATCCAACTCCGAATGTGGGCGAAATAAAGCGATTCGAGAGTCAGCATGACTGCCGCTTGTCCTGCGGTAAATATGGATCTATTTGGCCAATGCCGACGGGTGATTGCAACCTATCCGACGATCGTGTCCACTTTGATCCATGGAAAGTCCGCTTCAATGTTGTAGCGCCGTCCCACGGAACGACGCAATTCATACGGGAGACGAATCGCATCTTCCTGAGCAATATCATCAAAGAGTGCCTGAAGAATTGCACTGTACCCGACAGCAAGGAGATTCTGGTTAAGGCGACAGTGAACTCCAGCACCATTGCGCTAGATTGGACAACTGATGAGTCTTATGTAATTACCGTAAGGACAACTGGTGAGTACCAGAGGTCGTCGTATTCGTGAAAAAAATTTATATTGATTTTCCACACGCCGCAGCTATGGCGACTTTTGTTGATATTCGCGCTGAAACTATTTATGGAGCAAGACATGGGTTCGAGACTCTTAGTAATTTGGTAACAGGCTGCATAGGGTGAGTGGGCAAGCTGTTTCATCGATTCCACTTCTGAGTAACTTCATTATGCGATGATGTCTTCTATCGATAGATATGGTCTTCTCATAGTCAAAAGCGCCAGCATAAGCGATCGTCCTGCCTTCCCTCATCGTGGATTACTTTTGGATACGGCAAGAAATTACATTCCACTTCGAGTCATCGCACGAACCTTGGATGCCATGGCTGCTTCAAAACTGAATGTTTTTCACTGGCATATTGTTGACACGCACAGTTTTCCCATGGAAGTTATACGCGTTCCCGAAATGCAACGGTACAGTAGTATCTCTCCATTTTTTTGATTAAACAAAAAATTCTAAAACAAAGAAAATTTAAAAAAAAAAAAAAAAAAAAATACATTGTAGCTTCGGTGCTTATGGTGTCGACGAAGTGTATTCACGCGAGGATCAGGAAAACATCATCAAGTACGCCCGTTTACGTGGCATTCGGATTTTAATTGAAATAGATGGACCCTCACATGCCGGCAATGGATGGCAATGGGGTCCTTTATCGGGATTGGGGAATATGGCTGTGTGTATTAATCAGGCACCATGGAGGAAATTCTGCGTCCAACCTCCTTGTGGCCAGTTGAATCCATTGAATGAAAATATGTACTCAACAATGAAGGAGATTTACACAGATGTCGCCGAAATGAGTGCTCCAGAGGAAACGATCCATATGGGCGGCGATGAAGTCCATATACCCTGTTGGAATAATACCGTCGAAATAACGCAAAAAATGCAAGAAGCCGGAATCGATTTAAGCCTGAAGAGCTTTCATAAATTATGGTCGCAGTTTCATACGCGCAATTTGGAATCTTGGGACATGGTCAATCGTCAAGTACATCCGCGAAATACTGATCGCAAATCAGTGATCGTTTGGTCCAGCCATTTAACGGATCCTATCTTCATTGAGGAATACTTACCGCAAGAACGTTTCGTCATACAAACATGGGTTGATGGCGATGATCCATTGAATGGCGCATTGCTTAGCCGGCACTATCGCATCATCATCTCGACGAAGAACGCTTGGTATCTTGATCATGGTTTTTGGGGCAGCACAATGTTTTATAATTGGCGCAGTGTCTACAATAATCCAATGCCAAATAATAAACAAGTTCTGGGAGGCGAAACCTGTATGTGGAGTGAATACGTCGATGGAAATTCGGTCGGTATGTAGTCGAGCGCCATTAGATGGTCAATCTTTTCATTGAGAGATTTTTCCCCCCCCCCCTCCACAGAGTCACGAATATGGCCCAGAGCTGGTGCTGCCGCTGAGAGATTATGGTCAAATCCGAAGAACACTGCAACCTTAGTTCAATCGCGTTTCTATCGCTATCGACAACGCTTGATGGCGCGAGGAATACGACCCGATGCCGTGATACCCAAATGGTGTGTGCTAAATGAAGGAGAATGTTTTTAAAAGAGCTTTAATGAAAATTTCGGAGTGTTCGGTCAATAATTTGCTAAATTTGTTTTTAATAAAAAATTTTCTTAAAAGAACTTTTGTCTATCTTATATATCCCGAATCGATAGCATGCTTGAAGATCTGGGCAATGCGTTCTCTCTTTTTAGCTTCTTCGAATGGTTTGAATTTTCCAAACGTCGGTCAATACATCGTTTTCTTGAATCCCGTCCAGATCAGCAACTTCGTCGTCTTCAATCAAGGACATTGGCAGTGATTCGATTCCCATGCCACAGCCAAATCGAGCGTATTCCTTTAGTTCGTTGAGAAGGTCCTGCCAGGAAATCACCATCTCAGCATTAGCTCCCAAATCCGATATGAGTTCACAGGCGCTTTTGTGGTACTCCTAATGGTAAAAATAAAAATCTGACAATAAAATCCTAATCAAATTTTTTTTTGACATTACATTACCATTAATATGGTCTCGTAATGTTGATCACGCAAAGATTCGCTCGTGCATGAATAAATAAAGAATGATAAGTCCACAGCCAGCGAAGCATAACGAGCTAACTGAAAATCAATAATGGTGATAGCTTCTGGCGTGCCGGTTTCACTAAATCGTGTTAAAAAGTTTGGTGTCCAACAGTCACCATGGCCGATGACACTCAATTTGGCTGTAATAAGTTTTTTTTTTTTTAAATCAGATTAATCCATAAATCGGGCAGAATCTCTTACATTTGCTTGATACCAGGTGTATGAGGTCATCATAGAGGGTTTTAGCTGTCAGAAAATTGCACGATATTGTTTCATATTTCGTGCCTGGGTAAGTCTTTCTAACAGCATCTTTGGCTACATCACATGCTATGTTGAGAAAGCCTATATACCAAGAACGAAGCTTTTCGGAGTAGTAGGTTTCCTAAACAACAAGAAAAAAAAAAAAATAATATAAAGAACAACATTGTAATCGCTTTTGAAAGCATCGCACGTACCTCCAGTTGATTTGCAGCTGCTTCGAAGCCCTTAGGATCCATTGCTTTAAAGGCTAACGAAAGGCCATGAAAACGTCCGAGAGTACGCATCGTCAAAAGACATTCTTCTAATGTTATATATTCCTGTCTGCAACAAAGAGCAAAAGTTTCCTTCAGTAATACACATACATCCATAGTTTTTAAATAAGTCATTTATTTACCTATTGGGTGCTCCATAGCCAAGAAAACAAACATCTTCCAATGCTATGAAGTCATTTTCACCATCGCAATGACTGGCATAACATTTGGGATACTCTTGAAATGGATTTCTCGGCTTTCGTTCAGATTGGAATTTCTCCCAAGCAGGAATAAGTTTTGTATAGAAATTAATCTCATTGCGAAAGAAATCGGCAGAGCGAAAAACTTTACGCCTTGCGAGATTATCGGGCATCGATTTGACAATTAAATTCACTTCAATCGGTTCACTGTAGGACAATAAATTAATTAGTTAATTAATCGTTGTATATTTGCGCGCATTAATACAAAAAATAACTCAAAGAACTACATAATATAAATCATTAAAATAACATACATAAATAACATAACATAACATAACATAACATAACATAACATAATATAAACAATAACATAACATAACATAACATAATAATAACATATATACATAACATAAATAACATAAATAACATAACATAATAACATAAATAACATAACATAACATAACATAACAATAACATAATAATACATAACATAACATATAACATAACATAAATAAATAAAAACATAATAACATAACATAATATAACATAAATAACATAAACATAACATAACATAATAACATATAACATATAACATAACATAAAATAACATAAATACATAACATAACATAAATAACACATAACATAACATAAATACATATAATAACATAACATAACATAACATAAACATAACATAACATAATATAACATAACATAAACATAACATTAAAATAATAACATAACATAAATATATAACATAATATAACATAACATAACATAACATAACATAATAACATATACATAACATAACATAACATAAAAAAACATAACATAACAATAACATAACATAACATAACATAACATAACATAACATTTAACGTAATCGTAACGTAAAAATAAACTTGTCTCATTCACTAATGGCTCACGCTCATGTCGCGGAATCATGTGACGCCTAATTATAAGTTTTTCGCCTCTTAAAATCTACTTGAAAGACTCGCAACAATTCGAAGATTGTTCTTTTGATAAAAAAAAGTTTGAACATGTTTAAAAAAGATGGTAGGGCTAGATGTTTCTTACCCATTTTTTTCGTTGACTCCATAAACGCAGAGCCGGAAAACTCTGCTCAAATACGAATCGCCTTTTTTGAAACCTTTGCCGAATTTAAAAGAAGTATGATGCGTTCCTCCTGCTTTTTGAATTATGCCATCTAAAGTATTTTGATTGAATTCTTTTGAAATGTCGGATAACTTCATGATCAATTCCTTCTCGAAGTTTATTTTCGACTGAATACTGACTATCGATGCCGCTGCTGCAGCGTTGAAACTGTAAAATCGGCCGCGTCATTTTAATTTATATTAAGTAATGTCAATTGAGTTATGAAGTGCACTTGTGTTATCATCATATATTGTTTTGCGTGTGTTTGTAGGAAATGCATTCACAATGTCAGGGTCGGCATGCTACATATAGCCCTTTTGTGCTCTCTCATTGCGTACGCTTAAGCAGTGCTGTCGTTTTCAATTTTCGTTTAGTAGTATAACTTGCATTTTTTTTAGTAGTATTTTGGGGCATATTGTAGTACTTTTAGGAAATCAAATAAAATAGGTTGGAAATATAATATTTAACGAATGCACTTCTCTTAAAGACTATTTCCTGGATGAAACATAAATGGTACAACTGTATCCGAGTAAATTTTACGAAATGAAAAAAAAAATTTTTTTTGTATACCTGTCTTTTTTCATTTTTGAGAAAAAAATTTTTGACGGATACTTGTAATCTACTATACAGATCTGCATTTTTAGAGAAATGTAGTAATATTTCAACTTTAGTAGTATAGTAGTAAGGGTGATGAAAATGTAGTAAAATACTACAATTGTAGTAATTCCGACAGCACTGCGCTTAAGGTCTTCCCTAAGTTTTGGTGAAGAGCGAATAAGTGTCGCAATCAGTGCTGTCGAAATGCTACTATAGTAGTTTTTTTTTGCTCCTTTTTGTGTTGCCGTACTACTTTACTACTCCTTTCGCTAACGTACTACTATTTGGTTGTAAATCAATTTTGTTATAGCTTTGTGCGGTGAAAATTAACTGTCTGGCAATCCTATATATATACATATACTTTAAGTAACTAGAACATTCCATTAAAAGTGAAAAAAGCCTTCTTGGTTTACGAGTCTTCGAGGTTTTTAAACTAGCCTAACTACGTTTTCTTTTTCTTGTATTATTAAAAATTCCTATTTTTTAATATACTCCTTTTATTTTATAAAAACTACTATTTTAAAGACATTTTGCTATTTTCTGAGATACGAAAACGACAACACTGGTCGCAATAGTGCTGGGCGTGACAAAACTCGGAACAGGAAGCTGATATTTATTTGAAGAGCAGTAAGTTTGCTCGTCATTTAATTCTTTTTTAGCAATTTTTCTTGTGTTTTAGTCATATGTAGAACACATATCGCACCCTGACAACTAAACTGACACAACTCAAAATTTCTGAAATTCGAGTTATGCTATGAATCTTGTTCCCAAGTCATCCGTCTACCTACAGGAAAAATTCCATTCCATTTTTCTCATTATAAAAGACCGAAAAAAGCCGTAATGTCTTTTTTCCTGCTTTGATCGACACTGCGACGAATTTTGTTTATTCGCGTTTTCTGAAAAATGGCAAATTTTGAGTTGTGCCACTTTAGTTGTCCGGGTGCGATATGTAGTCCGAATACGATTAAGTTGGCATCACTGTTCCAAGCAGCCGGTTTTCCCTCATATTTTCAATTTACTTTATTAAGTGTTCTTTCCAACATCGCGTGATCACCGTCAAGTCTGAAATTCTCAATAAACCATCGAAGAGAGGTTGAACTGAGCTCGGATCAGGTTTTTTTTTTTTTTTTTTTTTACTAGTTTTTTGCTCGTGTTTTTGGATGTGAATGATGGGATAACTTTTAAATCTTAAGAAATGACAGGAA
This sequence comes from Chlorops oryzae, assembly GCA_020466095.1. Lineage (NCBI taxonomy): Eukaryota > Metazoa > Arthropoda > Insecta > Diptera > Chloropidae > Chlorops > Chlorops oryzae. Next base: position 1,256,161 of record CM035808.1, on the reverse strand, counting down.
TAATAAAGATATCTGTCTTTATTCGAACTAATAAACCAACTAATATCATTTTAATATATATATATAATGGGAGTACAAAATAATTCGGTCCATTTGAAAAAGATGGCTCCGTCTGCAAATTGCGGCCGATGATAATCTATTCCATTCCAAATGTTTCACATCTGTCTACAATAATTATTGTGAATCAGCTTCTGTCGGACAGACACACTTGTCTGTTGCAACCGTCTGCATGCGTCCGCGTGAAACTCACGCAGCTCGCGCGGTATTGGAAACATTGCATTAAAAAAAATGCCAGCCCTGCATTTCAATCGTTTGCATTCTTTGTTTGCAAATGCAACAAGTTTTTGATCGAAAAGAACAAAATTTCGGAATTGTAAATGAAAAACAATGAATCGGTATACCGTCAACTCGCTAATAGGCGAAGGATCCTTTGGGCGAGTGTACAAAGCCTACCACAAGGCTGACGGGCAATTGGTCGCAATAAAAATCATTTCGAAACGCGGCCGCTCAAACAAAGAGCTGAAAAATCTCCGAAGAGGTAAGTGAAAAAAGGGCTCCTTTTTGAAAATGGCGACTCTTAACAGTTATTTCTTCAATTTGTAGAATGCGATATCCAAGCGAAAATTAAACATCCCAACATAATAGCGATGCTGGAATCGTTCGAAACTAAGCATGATCTTGTTGTTGTAACGCAATTCGCTTACACCGATCTGCATCGCTATTTAGGACGTTATGGCGCTTTAGAGGAGGAGCGTGCTCAAGGCCTAATATGTCACTTGGTTTCTGCTTTGTACTATTTGCATTCGAATCGAATACTCCATCGTGATTTGAAGCCCCAAAATGTCCTTTTAAGTGAAGATCTTCATGCGAAGCTATGCGATTTCGGTTTGGCACGAAATATGACAATGGGAACGCATGTCTTGACATCGATAAAGGTACTACCTACTAACTATCAATTATATTTCTATATCAAAAATATATATTTATATAATGTACTCGTTAAATTTCAAAGGGAACGCCATTGTATATGGCTCCAGAATTGTTGGCCGAGCGCCCATATGACCATCAAGCAGATATGTGGTCACTCGGTTGCATATCGTACGAGTGCTTGGCGGGGCAGCCGCCTTTTTGTACCACATCCATATTGCATTTGGTTAAATTGATCAAATACGAGGAGGTCAAGTGGCCTAGTTTCCTAAGCAGTGATTGTCGCTCGTTCTTACAGGGATTATTGGAAAAGGATCCTACAATGCGTATAAGTTGGTCACAAATACTCTGTCATCCGTTTGTCGAAGGAAAATTGCTAACATCGTGTGTCAAATCTGACAGTTCGCCGTTTATAAATCCAGAAAAGACTTCCAAGGAAACGAAGGAAACGAAGAAGAAGGAGAAGCAAAGTCCAAATGAAACGATTTCGAAGGAACTATCTAAACAATTCGAAGCGATTGAATTGACGCAGAAAAGTGAAATAGTTACAGACAATTTGAGTTCATCTCGTGACAGTATTAACGCTATCGCCCACAGTGATGTAGAACAACTGGAAACGGATTTCGAAGACAATGAGAATACCATTGTAGTTCCATTCGCCGAGTGCTCTTTTAAAGGCGTGAATCGTCAGCACTTGGACTTGCAAAAATTAGCGTGCGAAGCGGCTGTACCTGTTGTCAATTCCCAAACTTGCTTCGTCAGTGGGAATAAGAATTTGATATTAAATCATTTGAATGATAATTTCCCAGCGACAGCAACAACGACAATGACTCCTCCTAACAACGAAAGCGTAAATAAAAATGTGGCCCAATTGAGTTTGAAGAAGTCGAGAAATAAGGATTTGGAAAAGCGCAAACTTAGCCAAAATCTGGACAATTTCTCTTTACGATTGGGACAAAGTAATGATGCCGACGGGCAGCAATTGAATTCACAACAAAGTCGCAAGGAAAGAGCTCGTGAACAAGAATGCTTAGAAGGCAAAGGGCAAAGCGTTGCATTGAAGACTTCCAAAAACTCCAATCAATCGGCAGACGAGAAACGCAGCACAGAGTGAGTAGTATCTCCTTTATTGGGGTTGGGGTAGGTGTGGTTTGTTTTTCAAAAAAGGCTGTTTTTTTTTTTAAGGAACTCTCCACCATGTCTTCTGCCTGGTTGGGACTCCTGTGACGAATCCCAAAATCCACCTATCGAAAATGACGAGTGGTTGGCCTTTTTGCAACGAACAACGCAAGAGATCTTGGACGGTGAATTGGACTCTTTGAAGCAACAGAATCTGGTAAGCCGAAAAAGTTCAAAGAAAGAATTTTCAATGTACATACTTTATTTTAAGGTCAGCATTATAGTTGCGCCGCTGCGAAACTCGAGAGCAACACCAAAAGTTATTGAAAGCGTTGCAATGCTGTTGGCGCTACCGTTTGCATTAAGTCAGTCCGGAAGTTGCATTATCGAACAAATAAAAACTGTAAGTTTTTGAATGACATTCACATTTCTTTTTCAAAAGCTTTAACAATTTATTTTTTGTATATTGTATTGAAAAAGGTCTACGCTGATGTGAAGTTAGTGCCGAATCTTATGTACGCATCGAAGCTTTTGGTTTATCAGAAGAGCACCGACGAATCTTCCGCGTCTATGACACAACAAACACGCACGCTTCGCAGTGCTGCTGAACTAAGTACAGAGGAAATTAGAACCCTGACAAGACTTTACGAACTGATCTGCCATTTGGTTCACCTCCGTCAGCAGTTCCTTTCGCAATTTTGTGATGCGGTTGCTATACTCGCAGCCAATGATTTGCTCATAAATGTACTCAATCACGGTTTGTCCATAAAAAGAAGAAGAAAAAAAACAAGAATCTTCATGTAATTGTTGTTCGCGTCCTTCATATATTTACAGAGTCCAAAAATGTATATGCAGTGCGCGCTGCCAATAGCATTGTGGCACTCTTTTGTGCGGTGTTGCGTGAACTGCCGGAAAATGCTGAGCTAGTAGAAAAGATCGTCTTCAATCCGAAGCTACAGTTGGCGAGTCTGCTACAGCATAGTTCGGATTTAATGCGCCTGCGCATGTGCATGCTCTTCCGGTTGTTAGCGCGTTTCAGTTTACGCGGACTCCAAACGATTTGGTCTTCCAAAATGAAGCAATATTTCGAGGCATTGGCTAATGATTCAAACAACGAAGTTCAAGATGTACGCATTCAAGAAGAAAAATAATTTTCATTCAATTTATTTCAATTTTTTTATATTTTTTATTTATTTATTTTTGTTTTACTTCTAGGAAGCGGAGCACACATTTAGGAGAGCTGCGGCAGTTTGCATTTTATTCTTAAGAAAAATAATATGATTATCCTCCCTCTTATATTTAATAATAATAAATAACTAAGGTAATAAGTGTTATTATTAAATTACTCCATAATTTAGAACCGAATTTCTCTGCTTTAAGGTCAAGACAATTCAGCCCAAGAAATCATTGAAGCTGCTATGAAAATAGCTGTTAAGATCGTTGAAGTATTTTTCCAATTTATCAAAAGTCAAGAAATAACTCGCGCTGTTGCAGTCTTCTTCGTACATTTCATTCAATTTGGAGACATCCTTCTTAGATAATCCATTGCGTTGTCCAAGCGTCGCTTCAGGATCCTATAAATACAAATTTCAAATCGATTGCGGAAATAGAAATCGATTTTCTTGAAACTTACCAAAGGCTCAATAGTTGACCGACCATTTTTAGTGAACGCTTTGGAACTGTAATGCATCACACTGAGATAATCATATTCCACGCCGAAATTCGTTATATGCGTTCGTGCGTATTTGTTGAAATTGTGTGCGTGCCCCTCAAGGATATTCTCCCAATTGATCTTAATGTACTCATCGCGTTCGGTTGCACTCTGTTGGTGATAGAAACCCAAGGCATGCAGAAGCTCGTGAACAATAACGCCGTGTTGAACACACTTCGGGGTGTTCAGATTTAGTACCTTTGGTGGGTGGCATAAAATATGGAAACGAGTGAGCAAATAGGAATATTATGTATAAGGAATTTCAAGATTCACCTGACCGCCTTGTCGGCGCCCAACACTTGACCAACAGCCCCGAGTAATTGCCTTTGACATGAATCCAATTTTTGTCGCCCTCCTCATATGGACGGAAGCGAATGCAAGTTTTTTCATGGTACTCTTTGAAGCCCTTGACGATGGTCATAATCTCAGTTTTATCTATTTGCAGTTGTATGAATGAGAAAATGAGAAAAATCAGTTTGGAGTAGATTGGAATAACAACGAAAAATCGATTCAAATCAAAGAGAAATAATTAATAAGGGGTAAGTGCTGAAGGCAATATCTAACAAAATTTCCCCCCTTATCAAAAGGAGTAGGAGGAATAAACAATATTTGAACCTTCAGCGATCGGACTACATTACATTGGGGTTTGAAGTGTTTACCCGACATTTTCATGAGGTATTTGACCCTTGTTGGTTAAATCTAGAACCAGTGATCATTGCAAGTGTTATGAAATGACAGGTACAGGAATTCGATTTAGCCAGATCCGTCTTTGGGTCGTTTGGATACAGTACTACGAAAGGAATATCGATAAATTAACGAGTCACGGAATAGTAGGAAAAGTTGAAAGGACCCGATCATCATTTTTAAGGGTACCTCCAGTCTAGGTCTGTTACAAAATGCAAAAATGCCTTTAAATGACTTTTTCAACTATTTTAATGAAACTGTAAATTTCGTATATTTAAGCCTCAGTTAGGTTATAAAAATTGGAAAATGGGTTGAAAGGGGATTTTTTTATAAGAAATTTCAAAAGTCGGTATATGGGTTATGTTTAAACACTCTTGATATTAAAAATTATTTGAATTGTGTTATTTCTATTTATTTAGTATATAACACCTTATTTTTTTTTTTATTTTTAATTTTTTTTAAAATTATTTATTTGGGCTTTTTGGTCCCAATTTTTGGCAATCGAAAAAATTTATTTTTCATAAATTGCCGAGAAGTGTGGAAAGCCGATACGACCGGTTTCGAACCTAGCTTTCAGGTTCATCATCAGTTATCTTTAACCAACACCTTAGCCACTCTGACCAAAAATGAAATATGGAGATGGTCAAAAATAATATCTGTTATTTTTTTATTTAGAAAAAAAAAAAAAAAAAAAAAAAACGTTCAATCCGAAGAAAGTTCGTTTCTTAAGTCTTTCGTTTTCAACGGCCTTTTAACGCATAGATACTTACTAAAGTCATCGCTGTCGATGTAGAACGGCACTGTAGCTTCCGGCCATAGCAATCCTTCATTCAAGAGTCCATTTCTAAACCAAGAACGATGGAGCATGATATCGCCTTCGAAAAGACCGCAGTGTTCCCATATATTCGTTCCGCTGTCCTCCGTCCAATAATCAAAATCGGGAGCTAATAAAAAAAGAATGACATTGAAGTGAAATTTCTTTTTAATTTCAATTAATTCACCTACTGTTTCGTCGACGTAGCATTTGCAGGTCCGGACCCCAACGTGGATTCGGTGGTTTAAAGGGGTTCCACGAAGAGCGTGTCAAAGCAATGTCGACGAGCAAAAGCGAAATGAAAAATATTATTAGATAATTTGGCAGCAACATTATCGACTAAGCAAATCAATCGGTATATATCTGGATATGTCAACCCTTTTGCAAAGTATTGAAAGAATTACTCTCATCGAACTATAAGACCAACGGCCGAGCAACTTTATTCACTTGCAATTGAAGCAATGGAAATACAAAAGAAATGGAAAAGAAATTAGCAACGCCTTTTATAGAATCGCCGCCTGTACGCACACCACAATGCAACATTTGGTCGAAAAGGCATGCAGAATATTAATTAGAACTCTTCGCCTTCAATATGGGAAGTTTTTAATTCACCATTAGCTGCAGTAGAAATTGCTTGTTAACAAATACATCAGGTGCTTTTGGGATTCGTCGTCACACGTACTTTGATTCAAAATGAAATTGGATTTCTGGGTTATTAAACTCACGAAACAAATGGCTGATTAGCATAAGAAATGGTGAGAGTGATTTAGAAGGAGAAAGATATACATATATATATGCATATAAAAAGACAGGCATGCGGAGAAAGAGAAGAAGAAGAAGCTAAAGAACATTTGAAAGTGACGCAAAACTCAGAAAGACCATTTGTGTTAGCTATTATATCGAAATGAACGATGATCAGTGAAAACCTCATATCTCACTCACGCTATTGAAAGAACGAGTTCTGGAGGCTTTTCCTAAACTGCCGCCAATGCAGATGCTAATTAGTTTTACGACATTTCATTTTTATTTCATTTCGAAAGCGATCTCCATGTGAAAGTTGCACTTTCTGCAGAGTTCTTTGGGATTTTTTTTTTTTTTTTATACCCGACACACTCCGCGTCGAGGGTATATTGCGTTTGTGTGGTTGTGTGTAACACCCAGAGCTAGTCGAGGTGGACCATACAAAATATATGTATATAGAAATGATCAGCGTCACCAGGAGATTCGATTTAGACATTCGTCCGTCTGTCTGTCTGTCTGTTTCCGTCGTCTCTGTCGTCTGTCTGTCTGTCTGTCCGTCTCGTCTGTCTGTATACAGTTTTCTTATCGAAGGAGTTGAGCTATCTTGATTAAATTTAGTATGCGTGCGCACGGGGACATTAGTAAGAACATGTTCGAGAATGGACACGATCGGACCATTTTTTGGCGTACCTCCAGTACTAGGGTCTGTTACGAAAATCCCAAAAACTGCTCTAAAATCGAAGTTTTTCAACATATTTTGATGAAATTTGATATTTGAACGCGTTTAAAGGCAAATGTGAGTTCCAAAAATTTGAAAAAGTGGGCGTGGCAGAAGAGCGTTTTCCGAAAATTCTCTCCTACACCCCGATATTCAAATGGGACTTGGACGAATGTGGGCACTTATGCTTCCTTTGTAGCTATAAACATCCTCTCCAAAAATTTCTTGATCGGTCCATTATTAAGGGTACCTCCAGTACTAGGGTCTGTCACAGAAATCTCAAAACTGCCCCAAAATCGGACTTTTTCAAAATATTTCAATGAAACTTTGAATTTGAGCGTATATTTAAGCCTCCGATTAAAATTCCAAAAAAAATTGGTAAAGTGGGCGTGGCAAAGAGGCGGTTTTCATAAAGAAATTTAAAAACAAAGTCGTTATATGGCCTTCAAAACCTCTTGATATTAAAGATTATTTGAACATGTGTTTGTGTATCGGGTATTTTATTGTCAGGCTCACCTGATTGTAACACCCTTAATTGTCTTAATTCGGAAATTCGTCTGTGTGTGTGTGTAAGAACTGTGGATCGATAGTGTTAACAGAACATAATATCCGAACTTTAGCAGTTTCTTTCAAATCATAATTAACGGTAGAGGCTTTTGGTTGAGAACCTATTGTATTTTGAAAACGATATTGTTAACAATATTGCACGTGTTGAAGCTGACTTCTACTGCATTAGTGAGTCAACAAAATGCTTTTTGAAACAGGAGTTCGTCCAGTTGTACACTGCGAAGATGTATGCGGAATTGCTACTTCAATAAGTCTCATACGTAAAAGCAATCGCGATTTTTAATTCGTAAAAGTACGTTCACTTGTGAGAAACCAATCATTACGCGATTTGTTCTATGTTCGATTTAATGCGAACGCATGAGCGAATGGCAATCGAATAGGAATATCGTGATCACTGTGACTTTCGTTGAAAGCAAAGAACTTGACATTTCATTTGACACGCATCGGTACCAAAAGCTCGGATGTATTGCCACTTCAACTCATATGGACGGATGGATGTATCACGCTGCGAGTTGAAGCTCTTCGAGTTGAAGAACTGCTCGATCACGTTTAGAAACTTTCACTGCGGCAGGCACCGATGCCTGAAGATACGAGTCAATGCCAATTTGTTTTTTTTTGTTCCACCAATTTTACGTGGCCACAAATGCACATTTTACGACCAAAAGCCAAGAGCCAATTTAGTGCTTCACAATGCGTCTTCCAGCGAATGAAACAACGAACGAACGGTAGCTGAGTGGCCAAGTATGTAATTGTAACTAGCTGCAGCATCATGCATGTGCATGTCAATGATGACTATGCGCCTGAGAACTTTTCACGGCAATTGGCAATTTTCATTTCTTCCGCTTCTGCTGCGCTTCTGCGTCGCTAATCGTCGATCGTTTATCTTCGAATTCAGATTCTTTTTTCTTTTCGTTGTTTTTTTTTCGTTTGTACATTTGCTCTTTTTCGGTTTTCTTGCATTATTTTTCTACCGGATGCCTTGGATTGACTTGCCAATTTGTGGAAATCGCATGCACACGAGTCAAAGTACGGCCATGGACCAGAGTCGCCGCTCGAACCGAACCGAATCGAATCGAATCGGCATCCTCGCTATCACTGATGTACTTGATCTTTGTCAAAACTTGACACACTTTCTTCCAATGAGGAAAATAACAACGATATACGATGCAATAACGAACAACAACAACAACAACCACAACAACAACAAAGCTAATGGAGTGGAAAATTCGAGGGAAATCTCGAAAATTGTCGGTGATATTCCTCCACATGGATTGCGTGAAAGTTGCAAAAATTTTTTCGCCTCGTTTGAAAGTCAAAAAAGAGGAAAAAGAAAAACAAGAAGAAGAAGAAGAAAAAAAAAAACAGTAGAAAAGAAAACCCATTCTAAAAGGCTTGAGATAAGTCAAAAAATTAATTTGACTCTCGTTGACTTCCCTTTTAGACCGACAGAGAGTGTACACATATCCTGCAATGGATTTTCTTGTGCCAATGACCCAAAAACATAACAATTCTCAATCAAAAATACTCGTATATCTTAATGGAAATTGTGCTAAGCGCTTGATGGGTTCCGCCCACTGTCGTCCAATGATAACGATCATTTCTGCGCCGGCCGCATTTTGAGTCGAAGGAAATCGAAGGAAAGTTTCAAATGCGCAATTTTTCGTTCTAAATAGTTGAAGGCGACAGACGGAGCAGCGGCAAAAGACTGGCACGAAAGTGGCATTTCGATATGGAAACTTTGTTGCAGCATGATCACCGATCTGCCTAACTCACGATCATGCGTGGGTGAACCGAACGCCTGCAATTGACAACTGGCTACGATCGAATGGTTTTAAAGCAACAATCTTTAACTTTTTTTTTCATGCAACTAGAACAATTGATTGGCAGCTGAAAACTTTCCCCGCCTTACATATACTTGGCCTTAGAATTGTGACCATTAAGAGATGTTCTGCAAATGAAATGATTTTCTTACACTGAGCGATTTTAACCATGATTTTTTTTAAACGGGCGCATTATTATTCACAGTCCTTTTGATTTTCGAGCAGAACAAAAATTTCAAAAGAAAAATGGTTGAGTCAACAACATTTTTGGTTGATTTGAAAGGAAATATGTTTAATTAAATTTCTTTAATTCCGATATAATTCTCATTTGGTTTATAAAATTGGACATATAAGACATTTATTCATCTTAGAACTTTTTAAGCATTGCGAAAGCAGTGACAGAACGGAGTGACAAAATCGGATGAAGTAGGGATGGGCAATATGAGAAAATACATCGATATAATATATCGTATCGATTTATTTAAAAAGCATCGGGGGAAAATATCGAGTTTTCGATATATCGACATTATAAATACCAATTAAAAATAACTATTGTACTGCTTAAAGGGAACCCTCCTAAGCGGACACTACTCTAAACTTACAGATTTCAGGATTTCTAGTGCTCCTGCTTCTCAAATCTTTCCTTTTAAGCGAACACCTCTGTTAAGCGGACAGATCTTTCGGTCCCGTAGGTATTTGCTTAAGACAGAGTACACTGTACATATTTTAGACAAAATTGGAGTGTACAAAAAGGACGTTTTCGAGTTCTCAGATGGAATGATAAGATATGATACGATAAGATAAGACATGAACGATTAATATGCCGCTTTATATCCAAGAGAAAAAAGTGTGAAGCACATGTTTACAACGACAGACATATACAAAATATCGCTTTCGATGTCGGGAAGAGTATATCGATGTACGATATATCGCCGAGCAAAAATATCGGCATAAATTTTCGATATATCGTTTTAAAAATATCGATGTTTTGATATATCGATGTTTTTTGCCCATCCCTAGATGAAGTCCATCCGATGGCTATTTATCGGGGTTATGTTAAGCAGACGGCTCTGTGGCCATTTGCTTTGAACGTTGACATTTCTTCTTTATGGGTTTATTTAACCCTCTAGCTCCTGGCTCCGTCTCTAGACGGACTTTTTTCGAACAAATTACCAAAAAAAAAACTAATAATAACTATTTTAGATTCATGTTTCTCTAGCCAAAATTAGTCATATCTAAACTTTTTATTGAAAAAAAAATTTTTTGGCATTAAAGGATTAAGAATTTTTTTTTTTTTAAATTATCTTGTCATATCAATTACGTTCGTGGTTAGTTCAACAATTTTAATTTAAATCCATTTTTGAAAATGCTCATTTCAATTCAACCTGAAATATGGTTGATTCAAAAGGAAAATCTTTATTTTTTCCAACAAGAAAAATTGTTAAAATTAAAAATATTCGTTGTTGAAGCCATTTTGTATGTGTTTTCCTTTTGATTTAACCAGTTTTCTGGTTGATTTTTTTCTCTGTGTATAAAAAAAAAGAACGTTGTCTGAAAAGTCGGTTTATGGACGATATTTTTTTTTTTTTCAATTTTTGATTTGGATTTTATTTTGCTTGGCTTTGTAAACTTTCGTTTTGTAGTTATGGAAATCTGTTGTTCCTTTGCTTATAACTTCTGTTGCCACAATTGGAGGACGTTGTGACCAACCCTTTCAAGTTAAAGATACGGAACCGTCCCATGGACGATAATAATACGTGATAACGTTATTGCGTGCTTTTTTTCGATTTCGATTTCGACATGGCATGGCATGAATTGACATTAGGTATTCACAAAGTGTCGAATATTATGATACCATCGAAAAATTTCTGCTAAAAAGTTCAAAGCTCCAAAATACATAAAAAAGTAAAAACCAAATTTAACAAGACATGAATTCCGATCGACTTCCACGTTTTAAGGACTTTCTGAATACCTATATCACAGATTATTTTCACACACACGAAATTATGTAAAAGTTCAAAGGCCCAAAATATTAAAAAAAAAAACAAAGCCTGAAATACGTTGACTTCTGAAAATCGATAGTCACACACACAATGCACTGCGTAGTGGTGTATGACGAAAAGCCATGAATGAGCACCAAAATCGTCAAGAAAGCCGCGTCGTCGTCGCTGTCACTCGTGGGTATGGCTTACTTTTCCTGCTATGCCTGAGCACTCTCACATAATTCAAGTGTCGGTGTCGTCTTTTGAATGCTGAAAAAACTGCAAGTTTCCGTTGTGGTGGTTGTTGCACATCAATGCATCCACATCTCATTCGATCAATTTTTATTCGCAATGTTTTCATTTTGGTTTCGAAACAAAAAATAAAAAAAAAAAGCAGCAAAAACTTTTCAAGGTTTCAGCTGCAGCTTTCTTCGGTCTTTTTGCTCGAAAATTTCTCCTGCCATGCTACTATCCATCGATCGCTCACAGTTCGTGATTTGTCGCTTCGCACTTCGCACTTCGGACTTTGCCAAGCTAATTCAGAGCTGCACAAATTTACACTCAAAGACAATATGGCATGCGAACTGCAGTTGTAAAATTTCCATGAGCTGGATGATTTTTACGTATTCAATTTTTTCCTCGCCAAGGAAAATTTCAATTGCCAGAATCGCCATTGACAGGATCGGAGGAAGTTTTCTACCTTCATGGATTAGAATGTGAAAAGCGATATGCAAAAATATAAATAAATAATAAATAATAAAAATAAAAAAATAAAACGGCACAAACTTTTATATGGCTTCCCAGTTGAATTTGTAAGCCCCATGCCAATATTAGACAAATGTGTGAGAGAGGAATGGCAAAAATGCGAAACATGCAGCTGCGGTGTATGTACATAATTGGAAAATCTGCTGCCAACGCTCGGGAAACAAAATGTGCGCAACACGAGAGCCAGTCACGTCAGTTTCCTTCCGGAATCTCGTCGATACAACAAATTCAGTAAAAATGGCGACAACAGCAAAAACTACAGCCCCACAACAGAGACAATGGAAGTTGTGTGGCGGCAATTTTCACGTTCATGGTCAGGGACTTCAGTGGCGATATTGGAATTTATATGGCACTGGTGTGTCGCCAGCAAAGTGGGTCGGTTATGTCGACTCGGATCGGATCGGATCGGATCGAGTTGTGTTGTGTTCAGGTTTTCGTATGTTTTTCTTTTGTCGACGACTTTTTGTCGTTTGAAGATTTTCCAAGAAATTTCTGAAAGCTTCCAAGCATTTTGGAATCGATTTAATTGGTGAAATTTTCTTTCAATTTTGCGCATGATGAAATTTTCTTTTCATCTTTTCGTCTCGCATCTTCTTTTGTTTTTCAACTGGCCCATTAGGAGTCGAATTGGATCGCCATTTTCCATTTGAAGAAGGTTGTTATGTCGATACAGGCGAAAGTGTATTTCTGAGAAAGTCGTGAAAGCAGCGCTTTAACCATTATTGCTTAAGTCCATAACAATGGGAGATGGTTGGGCGTAATAGAAATTTGCCATCATTTTCTAAATTTGCAACATTTCTAGTGGATTTTTTTGTGTGCGAATTTCAAGGAAATCGGGCTTAAACTGACAAAGAATCAGCGCTTCAAAGAGGGCAGCCCCAAATTTTGCATCTTCGAGAAAAAACTTTAAGGGGGTCTTCTCATTGAAAACCCGTTTTTTGGACCCTTTTTAAAAAAATTCTTATTTGAAAACGCAAAGAATAATTGAAAACTTTTTTTATTTATTGTATTACAAAAGGTTCAAAGTAAATAAAAAAATTTTTTTTTGCCTCGATACGTGGGCTGTTCAAAAAGTAATGAGACTTCAAAGTTGGTGGTGAAAAAAAAGGTGTCGTCACGGCGGCCACGATTCCGGGTCTCCGGAGCGTCCGAAATGGAAAAAAAAACGGGGTTATAATCAGTATAAATGTAATTCTCGGGTGAACCTCAAGCTTAATTTTGTGATTTTTTTTGACAAAATGGCGGCCATTCAAAAAAAAATTTCAATTTTGGGCTTTTTTTTTGTAGGGTAGTGTAAAAAAAAATAGTAAAAAATTTTTTAAAATTATGGTCGAGGTTCACCTGAGAATGGTAACAATTCTGCGTCGATTTCACTTTGTTTCATGAAAATCGGTTTAGTTGAACTGGAGATATCATGGCCGCCAGTTCGAAAAACGTGGTTTCGAGATAATCGCGTTTAAAGTTTGAAGCAACGCAAAAATTACTCGTTTTAGCGCAGATCTTGCTCGACAAAGAAGGCTATATCCTCTAAACTATTTCGAATTTCAAAAATTCCTTTTAGGGGCATATTTACAACTACCCAAGCTATAAATAAATGCACAAAAAAAAGTCGAAAAAAAAGTTGCTCAATGAGAAGACCCCTTTAAGTCGATTTTCTCGAAATAAAACGTTTTTCAAGTCGTCCTTTTGAAATTTTGTAATTTTTTTTCTACATATAAATCAACAGACCTGAAGGAAGAAATGTTTTGCAATTTTCTAATCTAATCTAAAACCCTCAACTTTATCGAGAACCTTACGCGCCCAGAGGCTCAAATCGTAGTTCCTTGTGGTTGGCAAGCCGCTCTATGAAGACAGAGTGAATCACCCGTTCGGTTCTCTCAGAAGAGAAATCTATGGTTTTTGCTTAACACCTCAATAAAGTATTCCAACCGAATCCGAGCAATGCTGAGCATATTCATTCTCCCAACTTTGTCCGAAAACACTCGTAGAATTTCCATACAAATTCAGTTCAAGAGAAATTGCCAGTATCATAAAAAATGAACTTGTCTGCAAAAAAGCCCCGGGACATGATCTTGTCACTCCAAAAATGTTTAAAAAAAATATACCATCCGTAGCAGTACAGTTTTTAACAGTCTTATTTAATGCAAATTATTGAATTCAGCTACTTCCCAAAAGATTGGAAACGGCCGGTTATTAAAATGGTGCCCCTAAGCCAGGAAAAGATCCTACCCAAACATCCTCTTATAGACCAATTAGCCTCCTGCCGTGTCTCTCAAAATTATTCGAAAAGTTACTCATAGCTAAATTAATTAGGGATGTGCCGGATATCCGGTAACTATCCGGTATCCGCGTATCCGGCTGGTTTTTAGATATCCGGCAAGCCCACCGGATATCACTACTATCCGGCCGGATACCGATACATACCGCAGACTTTGATTTGTCCATCTTTGAGTTTTGTTTTTTGTTGAACGTGCAAATTAAATCAGAACAGCTGATTATGCTAAAGCTCAAAAGCAGAGCTGCCCACCACTACAGGCGCAATGAGATTGCATGTATCTGTAGATGATACAACAAACACATAAATTAAAAAATGCTAGAGAGTAAGAAAAAGTCGAGCGACATAGGTCCTACCTCGCCGAAAGTCTATAGCATACTAAACTCTCAACGCACTCTAACTGAGTCAAAACAAAAAATTTTACGAAAAAAGGATTAAAAAATTAAAACAGAACGACACATGTCTTCCCTCTGCGAAGTTCATCATAGCACTGATTTGAAAGATTGACGTGACTTCGTTTTTTGGCTCGCTTCGGTTGTTCGCTTCGCTTCTCGATTACAAGTGAAATTTTGCTTTAATTTCGATCGTCTTTTATACTTTTTCATCTCCCGCTCACAGTTTCTATGCGTGTGAAAAAAATGCTCTCTTTTACGCTCATTCACACTTGGAGCTAACACTTTGGGCACCTCTGCTCAAAAGCAATCGATATTATCATCGATGGTATCGATGTTTTTAAATTTCTTTTAATAGATATTGATCGAAATAAATTAAGTCAAATTAACTTAAATTAAATCCTAACAAACTTAGTAGTTTATGGAAAAGGATAGACGGTCGTAGTATGAACTTCGATAATGCTTGAAATTGAGAAACATTGATGTTAGTTAGATACTTACAATCAGATTGTTGTTTTTTAATTTTAAGCATTATCCAAGTTTTTATTGCGATTGTCTATTTTTTACCATAAACTAGATTTGGTTATTATTTTTTGTGATAAATAATTAATTTAGTTTAATGAAATTTAAAAGCATCGATAATATCAATGGTGGAATCGAATGTTTTCCAGCTCTATATTATACCAATGAACGGCGTTGACAGAAAATCATTTATTTCGGACAATCTGTTCAATTGTGGCCAGCGAAAGTACAATTTCAAACAGAGAAAAAAATTTTCAGATATCCGGCCGGATACTATGTATCCGGCTACATATTTTTTTTACCGGATATCCGATATCCGGTTATCCGGCAAATTCACTATCCGGCACATCCCTAAAATTAATACCTTATCTGCAAGAGCAGAACATTATCCCTCCACATCAATTCGGGTTTAGAAAACAACCCGGTACTATTGAACAGATAAATCGGAAATTACAAATGAAATAAGACTTGCCTATGAAAATCGGGAGTACTGCTCTGCTCTGTATTCCTTGATGTGCAACAAGCGTTCGATAAAGTTTGGCATGACGACGGACTTTTATACAAAATCAGAAGATTACTTCCCTTTAATTTTCGCGCGATCTTTGAGTCATACTTAAAACATAGAACGTATCAAGTAAGACTAAGGAAACTCATTTATTACAAAAACCTTTCAAATAAACGCGGGAGTCCCCCAAGGGAGTGTTGTTGGGCCTTTTCTTTACCTTGTATACACAGCAGATATTCCAAATAACGATAGAATAATGATTTCAACATTTGCTGATGATACAGCCGTACTTAGTCGGCACAAGGACATAAGTATCGCAACTTCTCAGCTCCAAAATCTGTTGAGCGAAATCCAAAGCTGGTTATCTAAATGGCGAATCAAAATTAATGAGCCTAAATGTCAACACATTAATTTCACGTTCAATAGAAAAGCTTCTCCAGACATTTTCCTTAATAATGTACGCATCCCACAATGTAAGGAAGTCACATATCTCGGTATTCATTTGGACAAAAGACTGACATGACGTAAGCATATTGAAGCCAAGAGAACCCAAATGAAGCTTAAAGCCAACAGCCTGCACTGGTTAATAAATAGCCGCTCTCCTCTAAAGCTTGAATATAAAATTCTTCTATACAACCAAGTTTAAAACCAATATGGACGTATGGTTTACAATTGTATGGAAATGCCAGCTCTTCGAATATAGAAATCCTGCAAAGAGCACAGTCCAAGATCCTAAGGACTATAACAGGAGCTCCTTGGTTTGTGTTCGAATGAACGGATCCATAAAGAGCTCAACGTAGAACTGGTTAAAACAGAGTTCACCAATATCAAAGAGAAATACTTCAATAAATTGCGCAGACATGTAAATCCACTTGCCCGTGGATTATCGAACACATCGTACTCTTCGAGATTGAAATGGAATGATCGGCCAGCAATTATAAATCGTTCTACAACAGCAGGTGCACATCCATAAACTCAGCTTTCCTAGCTGATCGTCTACTCGGTGGGTGCACTCCATGCACAGCCTAGCTGCATAAAATCTTCATTTCCGTACCGTCAATATTACACGTGTTTCTTCACACATCAGCAAAGCCTAGTTTTCGGTATCCGAGGCCCGCAATGAACTAATTATTAAGTCATAAACTTTTCAATTAACAAAATGCTTTGTGATTTGTAATATTGTCAAATTAGGTGTAAGATTTAAAAACTTATTGCTAGACTCCTATCTTAGAGGAGTGATCCAATAAATAATAAAACGTTTAAAAAAAAAAAAAATTTTCCCCCCATATTTTAAAATAACAAAAAGGGCCTTTTTGAGTCACCGCCGGAGATTCGCTATATATCGATGATATCTTTTTTCGATTTTCGAAATATACTTAAGAAGCTTAACTTTAAGATGTGTATAAAATGAGTACAACGACATTATTCATATCTCTAAAAAAAAAAAAAATCATAAAATATGGCTCTTTTTAATTTAAAACCCCTACCATTCCTTACCCAGCAAACATTGAGGTTTGAGAATGATCTGAGCATGATTTGATATCGATTGTGTTTTTTAAATGTCAAGTTGCTTTCAAACCTTTTCTCGAGTGTGACTCGCAAGAGTTTAAGCGTTTCAAATTTGAGAACAGAAAAATCTCAAACATTTGAATTGTGTTTGCTGGGTAATAGGTGCGAAAGTTCGTTTCTTAAGTCTTTTGTTTCGACCATGACTCGTTAAGTTCGTTTCCTAAGTCCTTCGTTTCAACAGAGACTGCTCAGTTTGTTACTTCGAGATACTGCAGAGGAACACAATTCTAGAAATGTCTCAGGACTTCTTCCGATCTCTATGGAAAATACGTTTTTTTTTGCCATTTACGGAAATTTTAGTGAATTAAGATAGATTTCCGGTCTGGAACAATTGACAGCTTTTCAGTATCGGAATAAATTTTTCTTTCGACTATAAAACTTTTATTTATTCATTTTAGAAGACTTAAAATGTTGATAATATAGATGGGATAAAAATTTTTATATTCTTGCCTTTTTGAGGTTTGCCATACGCAGATACAAAATTCTCAGTATCGCTTGTGCGCATCTGAAGAATAAAATTCCCTATGTCTCTCAGAACATCTTTCCGATCCTCCTCCTTCTTACTATTTTAGTGATAAAATCTCATCCGTTCTTGATAAACCATCATCTATCTATAAGAACATCACAAATCGCTGCTTGACATGCAAAGAAAGCAGAAAATCCGCAAAGCCATTATCTTAATCCAAACAAGCACAAAAGCTCATTAACCCTTTCACGCAATTTATGTATATTCAAAAGAGTTTCCTCAATCGATTGTCCAAATGTTGCAAAGGCCAACGCAACAGCAATAGCAACAGCAACACATCGTGGCTGCCCTCTTATTAATATTATTTCAAACAAAATAAAAAACTCAACTAGCAACAACAGCAGAAATTACAACAACAACAACAACAACAACAACGTCAACAAGGCAACTGCAGAAGGCATGCTAAAAGTCGCCATTCACATTCACATTTCTCCGTTGCTTTGCTTTTTTCTTCCAGAAATCAAAACAACAGCACAACAATTGCAAGGGGAGCCTCCAAAGAGACAGGCAGGCAACAAAAAAAAAAAAAAAAAATCAATGGCGTCTACAGCATACAGCATATCCAAAACACTCACTCACAAGAGCGCTCACACGAGCCCACATTCACTCACACTCACACTCACACTCACACATTTACGTCAATTGACAACAACATGGCAACATTCACCGAAGATCGTTTCCGATCAGCTGTCTTTGCAGCCGACACGATCGTTGCCGTCGTTACCCAGTGTTCCACTTTCATAAAATATGGGTTAAATACGGAGCATTGGAGCATTGATTGCAGAGTTCATCGACCGATGGCGGCATAGCACAGTCGCGTGTGACGTCGCACATTGACGTGCCGCCGTTGGCGTTGTTGGCGCGCGCACGACTGCAGCCGGGCCGGCTCGACATCGCGTGTTCGATCGTGTCGCGATTTCAGATTGTAAACATTGGACGCAACATGTTCGAGACATCGTGCACCGAATGGATTTTTGCGGTCTTCCGTTACGATTTATCGGGCTTTCAGCTGTATATAGCTGCTTTGACTGATTCTCTTCAATTTTTGAACATTTTTATTTAGCTCTAATTAGCTGGTTGTTGTGGCCTTTTTTTTTTTATCGGCATTATCTATCGTTTAGGTAGTTCTTGGATCTAAATTTTTTAGGTTTCCATGAGAGGCTGCCAAATAATGCGGGTATTGTCATAATTCGTGCTGCACTGAAAAAATCCTTGGTGCGATTTCAAGAAGGGGTGTTTTTGGTTGGATTTTTTCCCTCATCTTTTACAATTTTTTTTTTTTTATCTTTTACAATTGTTCCTTGAAATCCATTTTTTCTTATGCCAAGTTGAAAGGAGAGAAATATACTAAGGTTATTACTTAATTACCAAGCCATCATCGTTTACGGAATGCGATTGCGTTTCTCTCTTTAATTAATTGCGATAATTGCACCGTAGGAGTGTTTTACAGTAAAGCTTTTCATTGTTGTAGTTGTAGCTGTCCGAATTGGATTTAGAGCCAATTTTTTTTCTTCCGGGTGTGTACGGACTCTCTTTCATCGTCTTTCGCCCTCTTTACGTATCTCACTCTGTAACTAATCTCTATCCTTCTATCCTTTTCTATTCTCTATCAATCTCGATCACACTTTCCTACTCTATCTCTCATTTTATCTCTCCCTCTCTGTTTCACTCTTCATCTGTCTCTTTATCGCTTTCAATAATTTTATATCTCTCATCCTCGTCTCTCTATCCATTCCAATACTTTTTTTTCTTCTATCTCTTACATTGTTCCTTGAAACTCTCTTTTTTCCTCTATCTCTATTAAAGGAAATCCTACTCGGTATCTACTCTATTCCAACCTCTATCTCTCTCCGAATGCTCTTTCTCTCTTTAATATTCCTAATTCACCTGTTTTCTCTCTACTTTCTCTTGTTTTCTCACCTCTCCATTGGTTTCCATCTTATTCTTCTCTCCGGTTGTACACTCTCTTTCTCTCTTTCGCCCTCTTTCTTCTCACTCTGTACTAACTTATCCTCTCTTCCTTTCTCTATTCTCTATCATTCTCGATCCTCTTTCCTCCTCTCATCTCTCATTTTTCTCTCCTCTCTCTGTTTCATCTTCTCTTCTCTTTTCCTTCAATATTTCTTTTCTCTCTCCTCGTCTCTCTTTCCATCATCTTTCTCCTTCTTTCTCATCCTCTGTCTGAAACTCTCTACCTCTATCTCTTCTCCCATACTCGATCTCTCTTTCCTAAACTCTATCTCTCTCCTAACTCTATTTCTCCTTCCCCTCTCTTTTTCTCTCTCCCTCTCTTTCTCGCCCTCTCCATCTCTCTCCTCCTTCTCTCTCCCCCTCTCCCGCTCTCCTCTCTCAATCTCTCTCTCAACTCTCTCTCTCAATCTCTCTCCTCAATCTCCTCTCTCTCAATCTCTCTCTCAATCTCTCTCTTTCCTCTCTCCCTCTCTCTCCTCCCTCTCATTTCTCTCCTCTCAATCTCTCTCTCTATCTCTCCTCTCTCTCTCCCTCTCTTCTCTTCCCTCTCTCTCTCTCCCTCTCTCTTCTCTCTCTCTCTCCCTCTCATTCCTCTTTCATCTCTCTCTTTCTCCTCTCTCCCTCTCTCTTCTCTCCCTCTTCCTCTCTCTTCTCTCTCTCTTCCCCTCTCTTCTCTCTTCCTCTCTCTCTCTCTCTTTCTATCTCTCTCTCTCTCCTCTCCTCTCTCTCTCTCTCTCTCGCTCTCTCTCTTCTCTTTCTCTCCCTCTCTCTCTTTCTCTCTCTCTCTCTCCTCTCTCTCTTCTCCTCTCCTCTCTTCTCCTCTCTCTCTCGCTCTCTCTCTCCTCTCTCTCTCTCCTCTCTCTCTCTCTCGCTCTCTCTCTCTCTCTCTCTCTCCTCTCTCTCTCTCTCTCTCTCTCTCGCTCTCTCTCTCTCTCTCTCTCTCTCTCTCTCTCGCTCTCTCTCTCCTCGTCTCTCTCCTCTCTTCTCGCTCTCTCTCCTCTCGCTCTCTCTCTCTCTCTCGCTCTCTCCTCTCTCCTCCTCTCTCTCTCTCGCCTCTCTCTCTCTCTCGCTCTCTCTCTCCTCCTCTCTCTCTCGCTCTCTCTCTCGCTCTCTCTCTCTCTCTCTCTCTCTCTCTCCTCCCTCTCTCTCTCTCTCTCTCTCCCTCTCTCTCTCTCTCTCTCCCTCTCTCTCTCTCTCTCTCTCTCTCTTCTCTCTCTCCCTCTCTCTCTCTCTCTCTCTCTCTCTCCTCTCTCTCTCTCTCTCTCTCTCTCTCTCTCCACGCATTGCGACAGGAGCTTATCCATACGAGCTTAAAAGGAAGGATAGTTATCCTTCGATTCTTCTTTTCAGTCTTTTGTCAGATTCTTGCCTGGTTCCCAATTGAGTAGGAATTCCTACAAATATACAATATATCCACACAAATGCATTCGATTCAAACTGGTTTCATATATTTGCGTGTGTTGAATATTTGCAAGAATTTCCACAAGCATCCAGTTGAGCATTTGGAGCATTTCTACAATCTCTATGGCTCAAAATTGTGTTTGTGGTTTAAAAAATCAAAATACTAAAAGTGTTAATTGTTCCCTTGGCATTAAATGAAGCAAATGAAAAAATTTTCACCAAACGCATTCAATGCTAGAGAAATCGAAATGTCTCTCACTATAGAGCAATGACCTCTGCGCCTGAGTTTGATGTACAATCGTGTACACGTGCCGTCATGTCACAAAATTTGACTCGGCATTTCAGAAACACGCATTTTTTCCGTCTCGCATTGAACTGAAGTTGTCGTCTGTTCTGTAATTTTTTTTTTTTTTTTTTTTTGGATTCGGAGAAGCTGCGCTGCATTTTCTTAAGTGAAAGCTTTCGAAAGTTATTCTTCTGGATTCTCTTCTCTCCATCTCGGGAGAAATTTTCAAATTTATGCTCACTCACTTAAAAAAGTATCATTCCAGTACCTACTACTAGGATATCGTGAAAGCAGCTGGAACTACCAAAACCCGATCTTCTCGCCTATTTCCAGAATCCGATAGTATGCGAAAAAAATAAAATAAATTAAATTAAATTAAATTAAAATAAAATAAAATAAATATGAAAAATAAAGAAATTCGTGTTAACGCGAGACCGCTTGAACAGAATTTCAAGTGTTTCGACCAAGCCGCTTAATTGACTGACTTTGTTTGTTGGCGAGTTGAGCTGGCGGTGTCTTGGTGTCTTGCCAGTTTGATTCGCCACGTCCAGATGCAGTCCAGCGCAGGGGGGTTAAAGTCGAGGAAGCTGATCGGCTTGGCTTGGCCGGCTGTAATTTGAGTTCGAGTTAAGTTGAGTTTTTTTTGGCCTTTTTCAAGTAACTCGCATTTGAATTTGACTTCAAGTAGGTGAAATGTCGTTGAACTCACGGCAACGAGCAACGCGCAACGATCGATCGATCGATCCCAGCGAGCCCCAGCGCGGTGAGCGGCGACCGGCGAGCGGTTAGCAGTGCACCAGTAGCAGCTGCCACATCGCACTCTTTTTTAACCACAACGAGACCAAAAAAAAAAAAAAAACTGCGCCAATAAGAACTTTCGCGCTGGAAGCCAATCGGAGTAGACGTTTTGGCGCATTCACAGCAAAATGTTTTCTTTCTTTTCCATTACATTACAGCTAGAGAGCAGGCGCAAAGTCGAGGGTGGAGTATGAAGCACAGTGGTGCAAAAGAATGATCACCCTCTTGCTTTTTTTTTTTTTTTTTTTTTTAAATCAAATTGAAAATCGAAAGAAATTTAACCTTAAAATTTCTTTAAATTAAAAAAAAAATTCTAAAAATAATAAATTTTTTGTTAAATTTGCACCACTGTGCAGTATTCAGTTGCTCCAAGTGCCAAAAATGTCTCTCATGTTCAGCGGTCGCATTAGCTGAGGCCACACCGCTGCACTACATAACTGTCGCAGTTGCCGTCTGCGTTGCCGTTGGCGTTCATGTCGACCGCGCAGCTGCAACAGAACGCAAGGCTGTACTGCGCAGCGCTGCGCTGCGTTGTACGGTCGTCAGTGACTAAAGTAGCAGCAGCGGCGGCGGCAGCAGCAGCAGCAACAGCAGCACAGAGGGTTCAATGCACCCAATTTGGCATACATTTGGCATTTTGTTATCATAACTTTTTTTTTTTCGTCTTCAGCTGTCGCGTGTATCGGCTCTCGGTGGTGTTGCTGCTCTTGTTGTTGTTGTTGTTGTTGGTGTTGGCTTTGTTGATTTTTTTGTTGTTGTGAATGTTGTGTTGCTGTATTTGTAGTTTTCATATTGTTATATGGTTTTACGTTTGCAGTTTTGATTCGATGTTTTTCTTCTTTTGTTTTCTTTTTCTTTTTCATTTTCAAGTCTCTTGAAGAGGATTGGAATCGGTGACGATGGCAACGACGATGGCGGTGACAACGGAAGAAGCAAGAAACAAAAGTTGAAGTTGAAGCTATGCGATAGCAATGTAGAGGCGATTTTTTTTCTTGCTTCACTGGATCGAAAGAAACCTCTTGCTTCTTGAGGAACATTTATTGCACATAAGAACAGCGCATAAGATGCACCAGTGGCACGAGCATCCAGAGTTCGGTACGTACCTACTTTTCCGATTATATTTGATTCTAGATTGTAGTCCTTTACAGTCCCTCCTTTTTATAATGAAAATTTTTATGATATAATTAATGATATAATGCTATTCTAAAACTCATTGTTGAGGGGTTGCTTTTGTGAAGAGGTGCAAGGTGCATGCAGCCAGGGGCGGTTTTAGGAGTTCAAATTTCCCTAAAAAACCTCCTCAAAAAATATCCAGTGGTATCACTAGATTCTATCATCTGATCCCACACGAACTCAGTATAAATGAGGATAAAATTTCGACCTATTACCGGAATTTCCTCTAAATTAAGGTGTATTTTTTGGTCTCTGAGATCAACCTGGTTGGTTGATTATTTAGTATGGCTGCCACAATTAGACCTCAAAAGGGCCCGAGCTGGGAGTTGAACCCAGAGCCTCAACCATGCAACGGTACGGATGTCTACGGGAGGAAATTTAAAGGATAAAATACTTTAGGATCATTTTTAGAAATTTCAAAATTAAATTTAAAGGAGTAATAACTAAACTATATACACTGAGCAAAATTATCCATGATTTTTTTTTTTTAAGAGGGCGCATTGTTATTCACAGTCCATTTGATTTTCGAGCAGAACAAAAATTTCAAGAAAAATTGTTGAGTCAACAACATTTTTGGTTGATTTCAAGGAAATATGTTTAATTACATTTCTTTATTTTCGGTATAATTCTCATTTGGTTTATAAAATTGGACATATAAGACATTTATTCATCTTAGAACTTTTTAAGCAAGGATGAGCAATATGGGAAAATACATCGATATATATCGTATCGATTTATTTAAAAAGCATCGAAAATGGAACGATACTATCGGGGGGAAAATATCGAGTTTTCGATATATCGACATTATAAATACCAATTAAAAATGACTATTGTACTGCTTAAAGGGAACCCTCTTAAGAGGAGACTACTCTTAAATGACAGATTTCAGGATTTCTAGTGCTCCTGCTTCTCAAATCTTTCCTTTATAGTGAACACCTCTGTTAAGCGGACAGATCTTTCGGTCCTGTAGGTATTTGCTTAAGACACAGTACACTGTACATATTTTAGACAAAATTGGAGTGTACAAAAAGGACGTTTTCGAGTTCTCAGATGGAATGTTAAGATATGATACGATAAGATAAGACATAAACAATTAAAATGCCGCTTTATATCCAAGAGAAATACCTTGTAAGTGTGAAGCACATGTTTACAACGACAGACATATACAAAATATCGCTTTCGATGTCGGGAAAAGTATATCGATGTACTTACGATATATCGCCGAGCAAAAATATCGGCATAAATTTTCGATATATCGTTTTAAAAATATCGATGTTTTGATATATCGAAGTTTTTTTGCCCATCCCTAGATGAAGTCCATCCGATGGCTATTTTTGGGGTTATGTTAAGCAGACGGCTCTGTGGCCATTTGATTTGAACGTTTAATAAATTTGTTTTGACATTTCTTCTTTTATGGGTTTATTTAACCCTCTAGCTCCTGGCTCCGTCTCTAGACGGACTTTTTTCGAACAAATTACCAAAAAAAAAAAACGAATAATAACTATTTTAGATTCATGTTTCTCTAGCCAAAATTAGTCATATCTAAACTTTTTATTGAAAAAAAAATTTTTTTTGGCATTAAAGGGTTAAGAATTTTTTTTTTTTTTTAAATTATCTTGTCATTTCAATTATGTCAGTGGTTAGTTCAACAATTTAAATCAATTTTTGAAAATTATCATTTCATTCAACCTGAAATATGGTTGATTCAAAAGGAAAATCTTTATTTTTTCCAACAAGAAAAATTGTTAAATCAAAAATATTCCTTGTTGAAGCCATTTTGTTTGTTTTTCCTTTTGATTTAACCAGTTTTCTGGTTGATTTTTTTCTCTGTGTACCGCTCTCGCCAAATACCTATATACATGCGGCGAGATTTATTGTGTATTTTGCATTGCAATTTCTTCCCAGCTTCAGCTTAGAATTTTCGGCTCACAATTTCCCCTATAAGTAAAAAAAAAAAAAAAAAAAATTGAATGACTTCCCCGAAAAAGGTAGGCCATGCTTTCGCTTTGCGAGTATCGTGAGAAATTTCGCTTCAGAAGTTGAGGATGATGCTGATACTCTGTATGCTTGCTTGCTTCTCATAATGCCAATGTTGACATTGTAATAAATAGTCAAGGAAGAGAAATTTTTCATGCAATACTTTGCGGTTTCATTGAACGGTTTTATTTCATCCTAAGTTTATTTTTTTTTAAATTTCTTTTATTTTTTTTTATATTTTTATTTTGAATTTTTTGTATAGGTTTAGGTTTATCTTATAAAGAAACCGAGTGACACTTTCCCTAATCCCCACAAGCTGCTTGTGATCTATAACTAGATTTTGATCGAAGTTTTATCCCAGCTGTCATGCTATGAACTTAAACGTTCTTATATCTGAAGCTTGCTTTCTAATTTTCCCCCATAAGCTTCATTGACTTGGTTGAACTTGTTTTCGACTGCTCCAATTCCAACTACAAGCTTCAATTGCCGTGCCACCGTCTCTGTATTGTCAGCAAGAGAAAAATTTTCAAAATCAATGATTTCGTTCCGCAACCTTCCGAAAAAATAAAAAAAATAAAAAAAAATTTAAGGCAAAATCTTCGTCGACAACTTTGACGAGGTCTTCTCCGCCACGACTCCAAATTGAGTTCGATGAACTTCTTTTGTTTGCAAAACGAAATGAAGGGGAAAAAGCTGCAGCTACAAACTAAAAAAAAAAAAAAACTATTAATAGACGAAGAGAAGTTGGAGTTTCTCAACTTGCGAGCGCTCTTTTCATGTCTTCTACTAAAGACTGATGACGACGACGACGGTAGGCAAACTTTTGTGACGTCACTTTGTCGCGCCGTCCTTTTGGGCTCTTTTCTGCTGTCGTCCGAGTGAAGGCAAAAGCAGTGGGCTAAGAAGAGGCCGATTACACACAAAGCATAACGCCACAGCGGATCGGCGGCGACATCGCAGTCGACGGCGATCATTGACTTAACGCACTACTAAACTAGGTGGCACAGTGGCGACTTTTTCCTGGTCGAATGCTCTGCCCACTTTGCTTTCATTGGATCATTTGGCTTTGGCTTTTTTTGGATTATTATTATTATTTTTTTTTTGCTTCGTCGGATCTATTGATCATAGAAACTCGCACCCCACGCTTAGAGGCTGAAATAGGCTCATTTTTTTTTTTTTTTTTTTTTTTAACTTTTCTGTTACATGAATTCGGGGGCCCTGGAAACAGCGAAACAGAGAAAGCCCCGCGATTCAAGAAGCCAATTCATATCACCGCAGATTCTGTTCACTGCCTCCACTGCCTCCGTCTCAGCAGCAGCTGTTTTTGATGGATATCGTATTGGATTTCGACTCGTTTAGGCCTAATGACATGCCTTTGATCAGCTGTTCAACTTTCACAAATTTCATACCACAAAACTTATGGAGGTCGAGCGCGTCGATGTCTCGGCTCTTCGCTTATGAATATACAATATGTATTCGGAAAGGCCTGAAAAGAATTGAGGTATTTTTTCTTTTTGAAAATTTCTTATTGGCCTTTACAAAAAAAAAAAAAAAAAAAAAAAAAGTAAAAAAAAACACTGAGAAAAGATTTGATCGTGATGAGATGCGGTGGTGTAGAGTTTTTTCTTGGGTAGAAAGCTGGAAAAAGTTCTGTGCCAATTTCGCGAAGGTCTGAACGAAGAACCAAGAATCATTTAGTGTTGTCTATTCCGTTAAATTTAAATTTACTTTTAATTGGGATTATTAGTTTTATAGAAATAGAAATCGGTGTGAAGCGAAGAAAGATGTCGAAAGAGATGATAATAAGAATTTCATTTTGAATTCTTTATAGTCTCAAAAATACATGAAGAAAAAACGAACCTTTTAATCTTGCCTCTATTAAAGCCCCGATTCTTTATCTTGTCCGGCTGGCGCCAGATCATTTTGTTTGACAATTTTGCACCAGACCACCAAACCCACAGACACATCCTCTCGCTCTCGCTCTCTCGCGCTCTCTCTCTCGCTCTCTGCAAGTCGATAGTGCAAGGTCGTGTTTCGCAAGAATTATTATCGGAAATATTATCAATTTTATTGACATTTTTCCATTGCGTTGAAGCGAATTGCGAATTTGATAATTCCCTTAACGAAATGACCGACTTTTCGGCTTGAATGCTGATTAAAATCGAGTGGCTCCACGATGAGGCGAAGCCACAAGGAGCGAGACACTCGAATTGGTCCTCTTTATGGAACGGTAAAGTTGATAAAGGCAATGAAATGGAAATGTTAAGGAATGCACTTGATAAATAGAATAAAAAGTGAAATGAATAAAGAGAATTTTAACCCTTTAATGCACAATTAAAAAAATTTGTGATCACATAATTTTAACGATTTGAAGCAATGTTGTTAATAGTAACAACAAATCATTAAATTTATGCAGACACATAAATTCTTCCCGAATGCGTTAAAGGGTTAAGCGAAAATTTTTTTCTGCTCAGGCGAAATTGGAAAAAGAAATGCAATGGAGTGGAAAGGTATTCAGTTGATAAGTAGCGTACAAATAAAGAAAATGGAGAAAATTTTAACCCATTAATGCCTGAGGCGAAAGCGAAAGTAGTCGTTGCAAGAATTGCGCAATTTTGTAAATAGCATATCTATAGGTACATCTATAAAATTATGTTGGAAACATTTTTTTTTCACCTTATTATTTAAAGGGTTAAAGCTGTGCCCTCATAACATTTTAATCGCCAAAATAGCTTTATAGGGCATTTACATATACGTTTTAGCGCTCCTTGTTTAAGCTAAAACGACTAAGTCAAAACAGGGTGTTTACATATGCGCATGTCGTTTTGTCATTTTGTGGTTATCTTTTGTTTGCTCAACACGTGAAATATGAGTGAATATTTTAATTTAGAATAGAAGCAATTATTGAAATTGCGTTCGTTTTCTACATTGGTTGTGGAAACAACCTCAAATTTTTTCAAAATAGGAATTTCAATGACCATATGTTTTGCATTTTTATAGTGATGACACTCAAATTTCGATATTTTTATCAGTTATAAGCAGGATTTATCTTGTTTAGCTACTTGTTTTAAATTAAAACAGGAAAATTTCTCGTTTTAGTTTTGTACGATAAAACGGGAAAAATCTAAGTTGTTTTAGTGCTAAAACGGGCAAAGTTGCTAAAACGCGAATAAAACGGCATATGTAAACGGCCTATTACTGAAAAATCCCGCAAAACTCTATTAGTATTTCGTTTTTTTTAAAACGATGAAAGTTTTGAATGTGTGCCAAATGACTTCTTGGCGATATCAACGAAGGCACGACTTTCGCAAGTTCAAGGCGATCGATCGATCGATCGATCCCACGGCGACCGAGCGACGTTTCAAAACTTCAAATTTATTATTATTTTTATACCCAGCGTAAGCGGGGTATATTAGTTTTGTGCAAATCTTGTAACAGGGAGAACTAAGCTCCGGAGATATAGAAAAATATATATAGAAATGATCAGGATCAAAAACTGAATCGATTTAGACATGTCCGTCTGTCCGTCCGTCCGTCTGTCCGTCTGTCCGTCTGTCCGTCCGTCCGTCTGTCCGTCCGTCCGTGGTCGGATCTCCTCCGAAACGGCTGGACCAATCAAGTCGAAATTTGGCACACAGCTATATCGGGATCCGAGTATGATCCTAAGTAAAAATGGGAGACATCCGCCCACAGCCACGCCCACAAATTAATATAATGTGTTTTCAGTAAAATGCTTGTAACTTGCGAACCACTCAACACATTCCATTGATATTTGGTGTACTGGTAAACTTCGAAAAGGGACATATCCTGGCAAAAAATGGACGCCGCCCTCCTCGAGCCACGCCCACAAATAAGCCCAAAAATAAGGGCTTATCGTAACTTGTGAAGTAAAAGGCGTAGAAGCTTCAAATTCGCAGCATAGGTTCACCAAGGCGAATGAAAGGTGTAGGAACAAAAATTTATGTAGCCCGCCCACTGACACGCCCACAAATGAAGATTTTTCGTAACTTCCGAAGTAAAAGGCGTAGAAGCTTCAAATTCGCAACATAGGTTCACCAAGGCGAATGAAAGGTGTAGAAAAATATTTTATGTGGCCCGCCCACTGCCACGCCCACAAATTAAGATTTTTCGTAACTTCCGAACTAAAAGGCGTAGAAGCTTCAAATTCGCAACATAGGTTCACCAAGGCGAATGAAAGGTGTAGAAAAATATTTAATGTGGCCCGCCCACTGCCACGCCCACAAATGAAGATTTTTCGTAACTTCCGAAGTAAAAGGCGTAGAAGCTTCAAATTCGCAACATAGGTTCACCAAGGCGAATGAAAGGTGTAGAAAAATATTTTATGTAGCCCGCCCACTGACACGCCCACAAATGAAGATTTTTCGTAACTTCCGAAGTAAAAGGCGTAGAAGCTTCAAATTCGCAACATAGGTTCACCAAGGCGAATGAAAAGTGTAGGGAAATAATTTGTGTGGCCCTCCCACTGGCACGCTCACAAATAGAGAAGCAAAATATAGTGCGCTGATAATGTCGGGACGCTGGGTATTTCAAAGTCGGGCTTGACCGACTTTAGCTTTCTTACTTGTTTTTTTTTAATCCGCTCCTAATGACTCCACTAATTAGTTTCTTTCGGCTTAGGCCTTATTTCCCCATAGAAGAAGAAGAGATTTGGCATAACGAAAACTTTGGGCCAGATCGATTAATATATAAAAATATGTATACACCGAGAGAAATAGCAACAGTTAAATCAACTACTTAGAACAGTTAAAGTAAGAGTGGTCAAATAAACTGTATTCCGCGTTAAATGCACTGAAAAAGGCAGTCAAATGAACAGTTGAAAAACAGTTACTTTTTATGTTCAAATTCGCTTTCGTTCACTTAGACGTATAAGTTCGCATTCTGATCAACCGTCTCCGGAGGTCTCGATAGCTCAGTGGTTTAAACTGTGACTCGACAGTCTTGAGCTTCGGGGTTCTATCCCTGCTGGCGGCGGGAATTTTTCTGGATTTTTTTTTTAATTACAGTTTTTTTTTTTTGTTCAGAGTGTAGTTGTTTTGGAAGACAAAAATTTTCTCCTAAATTTTTAAGATTTTAATTTATTTAATTTTTTAAATAAAGAAAAAATATAATAATTTAATAAAAAAAAAATATTAATAAAAGAAGATAAAAAAAAAGTCAAAGCAAAAAATTAATATTTTTTCCCAGTCGCTGGTGACAGTTGATTGAACCGCGAGACAGTTATATCAACCATCAGGTAGTTATATCCTTATTGACTGTGTTTGTACTGTTCAATTGACCGCTACTACACATAAGCTAACAATTAACGGTGAACTCGGTTATTTTTAACCTGCTTTTTTAGTTAATATAACTACCTTTTTCTCTCGGTGTAGGTATAAATAAAGAAACATATCGCATTCAACGAATTCATGAGAAAACCGTAAAGAAAACTGGTATTCACATAATTTTATGCACACGGCAGACGGCAGAAATAACGACGTAATCGCAATCGGAGTTCGTGAAGACTTCTTGTCATGGAGATTCGCCGCTGCGATTTGCAATGCTAATACGAATGCTCTGCTCATGCATCGATTAGTCTCTCTATCGCTATTCAAAAGCGAACTGTCGTCTGTCGTCGTCCATTTTCTATTCAAATTCATTTACAAAAATGAAGTGCGAAGAGCCGCGCATGCGCATGCCGTTAATAGATGCAGTTTCTATCGAAACTCGAAAAAGTCCCTCCAACATTCATGTCGCCATAAACATAATTTTTGCAATATTAATCTCATATAACAATACGAATTCGATTCGTTCGCCTTTTCAATTCAATTCACTTAATTCATTCGATCGTTTTGAAAATTCAAATGATCCCCTGAATTTTCGAGCTCGAATCATTCGAAAATGGCGGCCGAAAGACGCTAATAACTCGGCAAGTTTCATCGAAAGAAAATAAATTTACACTCCAAGCCCTTTCGATAATTGATAGCATAATTAAAGTCTTAAGCTGGCTGGCTGGCTGTTTCGTTTCCTCGAGATGTGATGAGTGGCCCAGTAGAGGTACTTATGACTTTCGTAAATTGTCTCAAGGGCTGTTGCGCAACACCGCTGATGGTTCACATAAAACGCAATAAATTCGAATGAAAAAAGGTTTTTCAAGTTTGCTTTGCTCATAACTCAAAAAAAAATATATTTAAAAAATATTTAAAAAATTTAAAAATTTTGACCACAGAGCTAATCTTGGAACTTGTTGAAGTACGAACACTAAAAAAGACAAAAAAAAAAACCTAGAGCCAAGGGCTATTGACCCAATTTTTTTTACGTAAGTACCCCCGATGCTCTGACGAACATATTGAAGTGCAGATAATGAGGTGAAACTTTTGCCCAAAAAAATATGCCTTTTTTTATTTGGTTTCCGTCTGAAGGTTCGGCTCATCGGCTAAAGGCAGTCAGCGCCATCGTGCCATTGCGCGACTCACCCGATCATAATTAAGTATAAATTTATTTAAATTTTTCTATCGAGGTCCGCATCTGCATTTTGTTTAACATTCGAATTGAATTTTTGAGGGTTTTTTTTTTTAGCGGACGCATATTTTTAACCCGTAATACACGTGCCCTTTATGACCTTAATTTTTTTTTATGAGATATTTTTCTGCCGTAAAGTACTGGATGCTGATTTCGAGTGGGGTTTTTTGATCTCAAAGAATTTCAACGATGACTTTTTGCGATTTAAATAGATTAAAAATTCATTAAAACCCTGTTCACACGATATGATTGCATACATTGAGTTCACGGACGTGCCTTTGCTCCTCTTCCAATTTCACGCAATAAACTCGCAAGAAAAAAATTTCATTAATTTCCGAAACTTCAATTTTCTTTGATTTGCAGTCTGAGCGAACTTTAGGGTCAGAAATTCGAATGAACAAAAAAAAAAACAGGTAATGGGAACGTGGCATGCGGTTCTTTGATCATTAAAATTCATGTTACTGAGCTCCGAAATTAGACTATAATTAGTGCTCATTCAGGTCAAAAGAGGAAATTTTTGGCACAAGCAGCTTTGAAATGAGAGTTGGACTAAAATTTCGGGAATTTCTCAAATTCCCAGCATCGAGTCATTAGTCTCATTTGGCATTTTTCGTTTGGATTCGCTTTAGAGGCCCATTTTCGAATGATCTTCCGAGAGGAATTTTTCATGTTTTTCACAAAATTCTGGAATTACACAGAAAAACTGGCTACAAAAAAATCCAATTAATGGCGTTTGTTAAACTCGATTCATCGGTTTTTTAATTGTCCCAATTAAAAATTTTAAACAAATCACGAAATTCGGGAAAAGTTCGTAATATTAAATTTTGAACAAAAATTTGGTTGAGTATTTTTTCGTATTAAATACCAAAAGTATTAACAATTAACAAAACTGATGTTTGAAATTTTTGAAAGTGCATTCAAATATTTTTCTAAAATTCTCATTTGCTTTATGCGGACTTACATACATTACATACAGGCATTTTTTTCCTTATTTATTTATTTAAAATAATTGGTTGATTTTTTTTAATACCTTTGGTTGTTGATATTACAAATCGTTGTTTGAAAATGTTTATTGAGTGTTAATAACATACTTCGAGTAATTGTCCCAATTAAGGGGGTCTTCTCATTGAAAACCCGTTTTTTGGACCCTTTTTAAAAAAATTCTTATTTGAAAACGCAAAGAATAATTGAAAACTTTTTTTATTTATTGTATTACAAAAGGTTCAAAGTAAATAAAAAAATTTTTTTTGCCTCGATACGTGGGCTCTTCAAAAAGTAATGAGACTTCAAAGTTGGTGGTGAAAAAAAAAGATGTCGTCACGGCGGCCAAGATTCCGGGTCTCCGGTGCGTCCGAAATGGAAAAAAAAACGGGGTTATAATCAGTATAGATGTAATTCTCGGGTGAACCTCAAGCTTAATTTTGTGATTTTTTTTGACAAAATGGCGGCCATTCAAAAAAAAATTTCAACTTCGGGCTTTTTTTTGTAGTTTAGTGTAAAAAAAAAATAGTAAAAAATTTTTTAAAATTATGATCGAGGTTCACCCGAGAATGGTGACAATTCTGCGTCGATTCCACTTTGTTTCATGAAAATCGGTTCAGTTGAACTGGAGATATCATGGCCGCCAGTTCGAAAAACGTTGTTTCGAGATAAACGCGTTTAAAGTTTGAAGCAACGCAAAAATTACTCGTTTTAGCGCAGATCTTGTTCGACAAAGAAGGCTATATCCTCTAAACTATTTCGAATTTCAAAAAATCCTTTTAGGGGTATATTCACAACTACCCAAGCTATAAATAAATGCAAAAAAAAAGTCGAAAAAAAAGTTGCTTAATGAGAAGACCCCCTTAAACGATTTGTTAATATAACAAAAAGTGTGATAGGCTGAGTCTTATAGCATGTTTCCACATAGTGCATTAACTATATGCATTAAAGTTAACGCATATAGTTAATCACTGTCGTTTCCACTTGCGGACTGTGCATTAACTAATCAGCTGATTTCGTCGGAAGCTGCTGTAAAATAAGTGAAAAATACCCTTTCTTATACTTTGCTAGATATAAACGATATATGTATGGATATATTACAATCTTCATTTGATTTCAATGTGTGAAATAGATTAAATATTTTTACTTATACCTTGGACTTGCCATTTTCAATTTGATTTTTATTTCAGCGGTTCTTTTGATTTGACAGAACGGTTGTTATTTTACGTACTTTTCTATTCAGTGGTGCAATTTTTCGTAACATTTGCAAGCAAGTCCAAATGCAACCATGCTGTTTTATCTGCGTTAAATTTTAATGCATGCATTATTGAGGTGATTAACTTGACATTTTTGTATGGGTAATCACATTTTTAATCATGCGTTAACGAGTTAATGCAGGTAATTGAGTTAATGAACTATTGTGGAAACATGCTATTAAAAGCTAAATTTGTTATATTGATTAAAAAATTGGTTGTATTTACGCACAAAAAGTCTTTCTGTGTAGAGAGAACTGTTGGCATTAGGGGAAACTCCGCTACCCATATTAGGAGAATTTTTTGGTCTTTTGAAACAGATTTGATTCGAAAAGCCTATTGAGAAATGCTTTACAAGAAATTTGAAATTTTCGCCATATATTGAGATATATAGGGGATATGTGCCGCCTTCTCTGGAGAGCTTCAAAAATCGTACCAATTTTATTTGAATTCTTTAAAATATTCTTTCGATAAACGAGTTAATAAAATATTTCTTTTTAATAAAATCGTTTTTATGGGAGAAAATTTTTTCAAGAATTTTATGATTATAAGAAATTTAAAAAAAAATCCAATTTCGCCTTTTTGGCAATAAAAACCTTAAAATTGTGCCTTTATTTGTTCGGCAAATGTTCGACCGCTCCATCCATTCGGTCTTTCTTCTTTCACTTAGCTGCGAAAGTGCTATTGAAAGATTTTTCGTATTGCATAAATCCCAATTTGCAGTGGCTTTTTGGGATCGGTTCATTTACAGCCGGTAGGGCT
Organism: Chlorops oryzae; assembly: GCA_020466095.1. Classification (NCBI taxonomy): domain Eukaryota; kingdom Metazoa; phylum Arthropoda; class Insecta; order Diptera; family Chloropidae; genus Chlorops; species Chlorops oryzae. The sequence goes on along the minus strand of CM035808.1, from coordinate 1,221,403 downwards.
TAATCCACTGCGTGTGTTAAAGTGGCTCCACTCAGTCTTGAAAGGAAATTAAAGCCAAATGACGTAGGCTAATTCCACAAGCCAAAACGAGAAACCACCTTTCATCGAGACGAAACGAAGAGGGAGCTTGTGTAAACTCCTTTTAATGTGAAGTGTTTTATTATCCTACAGTGGTGCAGGCAAGAGGATCGATATGCCCATTGTTGAGAGAATTTTAAAATGTTTGGCTGAATATTGGCTTCCTGAGTGGATTTTATACCCCGCATGTGTCACGTGAAGAGTAAGTGCGGCTCACGAAATTTCACGGTGTTGAAGAGTCCAATTTAAATACATACAATAATTCCCTTCAGTCTCTCGGAAATGAAAGCCCCGAAAAAAACAAAAAAAAAAAAAAATAAATAAAAAAAAAATGCGAAGAAATTAAAATTGATCTCGATGGAGCGATCAAAAAGAAACTTTAAAAGAAATTCGTCGTGGTGAGACGAGAAGAGACAGACGATTGGAAGATCAAAAAATAATGCTCTTCTTCATTCATATATCTTGTATTTGTACTTTCTCCGTATTTCGTTTCTCAGGCCCATTTATCATCTTAAGTTTCCACCATGCCATCCTATGATACGATCATAATTTCGAGACGAATGCTGCGAAATGACATCGAGTGTATTTAATATAGGTATCGAAATATTATCGATATGCTATTATTATCGAGTGTATACACTGAGAGAACTTAACCATGATTTTTTTAAAAAAGGGCGCATTGTTATTCACAGTTCTTTTGATTTTCCAGCAGAACAAAAATTTCAAAAGAAAAATGGTTGAGTCAACAATATTTTTGGTTGATTTGAAAGGAAATATTTTTAATTACATTTCTTTAATTTCGGTATAATTCTTATTTGGTTTATAAAATTGGACATATAAGACATTTATTCATCTTGGAACTTTTTAAGCATTGCGAAAGCAGTCTCACGACAACGGAGTGACAAAATCGGATGTAGTCCATCCGATGGCTATTTTTGGGGTTATGTTAAGCAGTAGGGTCTGTGGCCATTTGCTTTGAACGTTAATTAAATTTGTTTTAACATTTCTTTTTTATGGGTTTATTTAACCCTCTAGCTCCTGGCTCCGTCTCTAGACGGACTTTTTTCGAACAAATTACCAAAAAAAACTAATAATAACTATTTTAGATTCTTGTTTCTCTAGCCAAAATTAGTCATATCTAAACTTTTTATTGAAAAAAATTTTTTTGGCATTAAAGGGTTAAATTTTTTTTTTTTTTTTTTAAATTATCTTGTCATTTCCATTACGTCCGTGGTTGGTTCAACAATTTAAATTTAAATCCATTTTTGAAAATTATCATTTCAATTCAACCTGAAATATGGTTGATTCAAAAGGAAAATCTTTATTTTTCCAACAAGAAAAATTGTTAAATTAAAAATATTCCTTGTTGAAGCCGTTTTGTATATTTTTCCTTTTGATTTAAACAGTTTTCGGGTTGATTTTTTTCTCTGTGTAGTGCCATAGAACTTCTTGGCCTGTTTTGCACCAAACTATTTCTTTTTTCCTTTTTTGGAAATTGAAATCCTTCAGAGGACATGTTATAAAATTCCAATCAAAAGTTTCTGCGCTTTCCAAAAAAAAACGGCAAATTTTTTTGGGTGGCTGGTCGGTCGGAGGTGTTGTAAGAAGATAGCTTGGGAGTCAAAAATTATTCTTAATTGGAGTTTTAATTTTTTAAAAGAAGATGGCTGTTTTTGAATTTACTACTCGAAAACGGGTTTAAAAAAAAAGAGGCACTTAATAGGGGAAGACGAAGGCTTATATTAGTTACAGGAGCTTCGAAAAATGGATAAAAAATTCGAGAAAAAAAAAATTAGAGAAATTTCGAAAGTATTCATAAATTCGATAACATGGAGAAAAGAACATTGAAATGTACCGCTAAACAATCGGAGAAAACTTTCTCCCACCCCAATCTGGGAAAGCGCAGCGATAGAGCATTTCGAAGCTTTGAGCTGATCTCGAGTGTGTTTTATTGCTGAATGAATGGGACCGGAGCAGCTCGGAGACAGCTTTCTTTGCATTATACCCAGTTCCATTTTGCATTCATAACTTCTTCAAAAGCTTTAGATGCTGCTTCAGATACTATGGCGGCACTCCGCCATCGTCAACGGACACACGAAGACGGGCAAGTAGCCAGAAATAGTGGAATTAGTCGCTTGACTCTCTCCGTTGCTGCTGCTTTTGTCGTTGCGGTTCTTCGATTCTTTAGCGTGCATTCTCAGAAAGTTCGTTGACCGTTGAAGAGGAGTGAGAACATAAAAACGTGATTTCTTCCGACTATGATCGTTGGATCCAATGTGGAGAATTAAAATGCCAAATATGCAACCAGGAACTATCAATCAACAACAATGGAAACGAAGCACGAATGCGAGTGCGAGTGCGATCTCGATGGCGATCTCGATAGCAATCGGAATCGCGATCGCGATCTCATCCGCATTCGCATTTGCAAACGCGACGGAGTGGAGTGTTCATTCTGTTGTCCGACATTCATTCTGGCCTTTCCTTTGTGATCGAGCGTTGACCGAAATACTCGTTGAAATTACCTACTACCGACTATCGACTACCGACTATCGATAAATAAAACTCTCAAAGCGCCGTACTAAGTAGGAAATATTATAGGAACCAAGCACGTTCTATATAAATGTTCACTTGGCCTCTCGGAATTCAGTTCAGGTGTTTTCGATTTGATTAATAGATCCAAAAACGATCAGACTCTGTCATAGGGAGAAGAGTTCATTCAACTTGGATCAGGTTAATTGAGGAAATGGAATTTTTGTACTTTAAGAAACTATCCCAGGGGCATAGGCAGGGGTGTAACCATCATAAAACTATAAATGATGACCTTTTTTCTTCTTATCCCTTTGTGACTCTTCAGATTTCGGAGGCGGTCGCAACTAGAGTCCTTTCAAAATATGAAAATTTTTTGACAGATTTTAAGTCGTTGCGAAAAATCTTATCGAAAGGAGCAAAAATCAGGGCTTATCCTTATATTTGATTCTATTTAACCCTTTAACACATAAAGGAAATATTTTTCTTTACACATTTTTAAAAACTTACAGGAATTTTATTAACCACACCGTTATAAATTGTTAAAATTGTGAGGTTAGAAATTTATTCTTTATGCGTTAAAGGGTTAAGGAAAAATTTAATACGAATTCACCTTCGAAATTGGTAAGAGGACTCAAATCGAATAGAAGCGAATGCAGTCGATAAATAGGATAGAAATAAAATAGATAGAGTGAAGTTTAACCCTTTAAGGCATATGAAATAAATTTCTCAACGGATCAATTTAACGAATTCTATTAATAACATTGCTATATAAATCGTTCAACTTATGTGGAGACAAATTTTTCGCTTATGCGTTAAAGGGTTAATATGTTTTTTATTGCGATTCTTCTCACTTGGGAGCCTTCCACATGATCATATTTTGGTTCATCTTCCATACAGAGTATCATATGGAACAAAGCATTCACAAACTGTTTGCGATCCTTGACCCTCTGGCCATCGGGTGTGTCTAGGAAGTACTACTGGAGTACTACCTTCTATTTCCATTGACCTTGAATTAATATCAATGAATATTTTATAAGCACTCTGTGAATCCGATTGTGCATGCCCAGACCAGACTTCAGATTCCTGACGTGGGGTTGATGAACTCCCACATTAATCGAGATCGTTGAACGTACTTAATGTTTGTTTACACATCCGCTCAATACGAATCAAGTTTGAAGTTCGGCTCGCCAACTATTTTTAGTGTGTTTCACGTTTAGATATTTTTGGCTGCTCGATCTTCCGGGGCTGTGTATTGTCAAACGTTAGCAACCGCCGACGGTCAGATATCAACGACCTTTTCTTTCAATTGCTGCCATATTACAACATATGGCGAACGACGACGTCATCGATTGCGTCGATCGTTATTTTGTTATTCGTTATTGGTTATTGGATATTCGTTACTTGTTCCTTGTTGTGTTGGAGTGTGACTGTTATATTATTTTTATATAACAATTTTTAGTGATGATTTAGGAAAGCTTCTGCTTAGGGGTTGATAAACTTTGAGCGTCTACCAAATAATCAGCTGGTTGGTGGACTGGCCCGATGGCTTGCTGGCTGGCTGGCTCATTGGTTCATTGGCAAGCTGTTTCTCGACTCTTTGGGCTAATTGTTACGTAACGCCTCTGCGAGACGCTCGAACCTGAAAATAAAAAAAAAAAGATAAATAAAAAAAAAGCGCTTATTGTTGAAGTTCGACGCGTAAAGAGCGTTTTGGCTTTGTGCTGCTGAGCCAAGTGATGGCGCTGTGGCGCGGTGAGCCGAGCTGAGCTGAGGTGGCTGCGGGATTACGTTGCGTAGAGTTGATTGACTCGGCGTTTTCGATTTTCGGCTGAATGTGTTTTATTGTTGTTTTGATTATCAAAAGTTTTTTTTTTTTCGTCCGACCGACGATGAAAGTTTTCGACCCTCACCAAAAACAAAAAAAAAAAAACAAAAATTTAGAGAAAAAAAGTGCCTGCCAAAAAAAGGTTGATCGCTTTTTTTTCGGTGTGCATTAAAAAAAAAAATAAAAAAAAAAAAAAACGTGCTCAGCATGTGAGACGTGAAAGTTACGACATGTGGGTTGTTGACTTTTTATCCCGTGTTGTTAGGGTTGGTAATGGTTGTGCCGTCTGAAGTCTCTCAGTTAAGGATGTATTGTAATTGATTTCTTCCGATGAAATTCGATCGATTGTTTTTCCTTAATGAATTTTCATTATTTATCTAAATTTCGGGATCGAAGGAAGCTGATAAAAGTGCATTAAAATCGCGCTTTATTGTTAAAGTCCTCGGCTTATCCGATCATCTTGCCCTTTATCAAGCTAAGGGAAGAAGCTCTTCTGCTGTGGAAGTTCCACAGTGTAAGATTGATAAGCAATATTTTGAAGTCTTTATGGTTCATGGTGGTTATTCTTAACATTTTTGATAAGCTGTGAAAAAATTTCATTATGTTTAACCCTTTAAAGCATAAATGAAAATTTCTTTCTTATATAATTTGAACAGTTTATATGAATTCTCTACATAGTCATTGGTAAAAATCGTTAAAATTATGCAGAGAAAAATTTTTTCTTCGTGACTTAAACGGGTTAAGGATTATTTTCATGCTTCGACGAAATTGGAAAAAGAAATAAAATGTAATGGAAAGTAGTTCAGTACGTAAATGGAATAGAAATAAACTGAACAGAGAGAAATTTAACCCTTTAAGTCAAAAAAATAAATAAAACAATATAACGATTTATAGCAAAAATTTAAGCAGCATTTAAATAAAGCGTTAAATTTTTGGAGAAATATTTGTCCCCTTGGCGTTAAAGGGTTAAAAGAGAGAAATTTAACCCTTTAAGTCAAAAAAATAAAAAAAAACAATTTAACGATTTATAGCAAAAATTTAAGCAGCATTTATATAAATCGCTAAATATGTCGGGAAATATTTGTCCCGTTGGCGTTAAAGGGTTAATTGTGTTGAAGCAGGTATATTTTTTCTAAAATGTTGTTATGTTTAACCCATTTAAAGCCAAGACTTAAGAAGAAAAATCCTCCAAAATCGCATAAATATTTACCTACAGAAAAATGTTAACCTACCCTTAACTTTTGCACCTTTTTAAAGAAGAAACTCTTGTGAAAAGTGAACGGATATTGAACATCGAAAAAGTTCAAAAAACTAATCTTTTTTCAAAGGCTCATTTCTGACGATTATTCGAGAGTGCCGTTTTGATACGGCGACCATGAATGGGTTAAGAATGTTGTACAGAAAATTTAAAACAAAGGGAAATTTTTTTGGCATATGGCATGATATTGATTGGTCCCGTAAGGAATTTTGAGATTCCATATGAAAAATGAAACGTCCAAGTGCTATAATACGTACCTACCTATGTAGGTATGTAGCAAATTCTTAGATATTTTTGATTTTTAATTCCATTTTTCTAATGCTTCAAAGCAATTGCTATTTATTCTCAATTGAAAAAAATACAAAAAAAAAAAAAAATTAAATAAATAAATAAAACAAAAGTTCGCTCGAGAGTCAATGAACTACGCAAACAAATCGAAGAACTTCTGACCAGATCGCTTGAAAAAAAAAAAGCTGGCTGAAGTTGCGCTCTGCAAACGTTCTGCGCAGGCGCGCAGCTGTGAACACACCTCTGTATTTCCATCATGCACATGTGAGTGTATTAGCAGAGGTTTCGAAGTCGCGCTTGCGCAGTCGCGTTTCAACTCGCATACGCTCCGGTACGTTGGCACATTGTAATCGTATATGTAGGTCTACGCCCGAAATTACTTTCACTTTCGAAGGTGTACGAACTTTTCTGTTTACAAACGCATCTCTCTCGCATTAAGCTCGCTCGCTCTCTCTCTCTCTCTCTCTCTCTGTCATCTCTGACTCTTCCGTTTCTTTTGTTTCTTTCATTGCTTTCTGTGCTCCCGCTCGATGGCTTCATCGTTGATATTTCTTTCCTTTTTTTTATTATTTCTTTCTTGCTTTGGGGCAATACGGGAGAGCCGAGCCGAGCGCTTACGTTATATTATGATTTGCTCTTCCTGGTTCAAGGCTGTTGCGGGTTTTCTCCTTGAAATGGAGAAAGGTGTTGCTTGAGGAAACATTACTATTTGCATTCAATGCTTTTTTTCTTCCTTTTCAATTTTTTGTGAGTTTTTCGAATTGAGGAAAGAGGAACTCTTTCGATCGATCGATTTTAATGAATGGAGCTTTAAGGATTAGTTTTTGAACTCCGTGAACCGCTCCGCGAAATTAAGGAAATTCATTTTATGGACAATACAATACATAACATAAATTGCCGGAATATCCAGCGCTCGAACAGAATGACGGAGAATGCTCACCTGGAAATTGCTGCTGCAAGCAAACAGTTGACAAACTGCTTCAAGCATGCATTACGCTCGGGCGCTTGGTCATTGCCTGTGCTGTCGATGGGGGGAGAATATTCTCATTCAAGCGTTCGTTTCGATCGTGTGGGTTGTTCAACCACGTTTCTTAGTCGGTCGGTCATTGACCGTACGTAGCCTGCGGAAACCGAAGCAGCAGTAAATGTCGTTGTCGCTCATAATTATTTTCTTTCATTGTGCAAATTGCGGAATTGCATGCAAATGTGAAAAATCCCTATTTGTGAGAAGTTTTTGAATGGGTTTCTTTCAAGGATTTTACACTACGATTTTCATGGATTCATGTGGCTGCGAGAATTGAGAATAATAAAATGAAGTCCTTTCAATTTATGAAATTTTTTAAGCATTTTTTTTTTTCAGTGAGGAGCTTGTATGAATGCTTTGAAATCAGCGTTTACAGATCACTATTCTTGTCAAGCGAGAAAAAAGAAAAACTAGACAATGTCCTTTGCCCTAACAAAATATATTCATAGCCATTTTGTTTTTTTGTGCCTTCATTGCTCGATTTTCGAGATTTTGTATAACACCAACTTTCTTGACAGTAGCCCATCGAACATTTAAGGACTGATCATAACTATGATCTCTCTTGAAAGAGCTTATGAGCTTATGGGGCTCCCATCCAGGATCAGAAGTCACATATGGATTTCTTTAGGATTCAGTGTTGTGTTCAGGGTGGCAATACGAATATTTTTTGGAAGTTTTTGAGAAACCTTGCCCAAATATTTATTTGGGAATTACGTATTAAGGTGTGATATTTTCGAAATATTTGTAAAATATCACGATTTGTATTTCCCGGGGGAACGGAATATTTTGATGATCAAAATTGAGGCCTTATATTTATTTTATTTTGATGGATATTTTGAAGGATTTCCCACAATTTGGTGAACACGAATGTTAAGGGGACCTTCTGGTCTAGAGCACGAAAATTTAGGGTATTTTCATGATTTTTTTTTTGGTATTAAGCCAAATAAAAAACGATTTTCTAAGTATGCAGGCTTATTATATTCTTTATTGACAAAAAATAAAAAATGTTGTAATTTTTTTTTTTTTTTTGGTATTTTAAAAATGGCGTTGAAGTGGACCCTCTTTGAAAAAGTACCTCCGTGGTGTGAAAGATTTTGGCAGTTCTGGTAATCGAAAAAAAAAAATAAAAATATCTTATTAATCAGAATGAATGCGGCTATGGCAGGAACTAGAATAAAAAAAATTTTTTTTTTAATTGAAAAATGGCGCAATTTTTTATTTCAACCATCAAAAACTCCCCTTTTTTTGACCATTTTTTTGATGAAAAAATATGAAGTTCTTGAAATAAAAATTCGATTCTAGTTCGGGCCATAGCCATTGATGTTATGAATAATATATAAAAATTCCAGACAAATCGGTTCGATGGTTTTTTTGTTTTCATTCACACCAGGTCAAAAAAAGTAGTTTTGAGATAAACGCGTTCAAAGTTGCTTTGATCAAGCGCTCTGCCTGCTGTCTCCACCTTCTAAAAAGGCTGTAGCAAAACAAATATTGTCAATATCTTCAAGAAACTTTGCCAGCATATTCTTAAAAGTCTATTCTTCCGAAATATATAAAAAAAAAATCAATTTTCAAAAAATTCTAGACCAGAAGGCCCCCTTAAGGAAAGTTGAAATTTTTTTTTTCGTATAAAATTAAAAACTAATTTGAGGTCCTCAATACCCCAAATTCAAGCAACATAAAATGTCTTTTGGTGCTCTCTTTGTTTGATGATTGACAGACAAATAGTCTTGTCAGACACTTGATCATAAAGTGTGTGTTCAATATCGTCCTTCCAAATTGCGTTATTTGCCAACGTTATGTCAACATCTTGAGGGGCATATTTTCACGATTTCTTATGCTAATTGAACACAAGCTGCAAGTGTCGCATGCGCATGCGCATTGTGAGTGTTTGAAATTGAAGTGAAAGACAATCCAGTCGCGCGTATATGAAAGCCTTCTCATTGGAGTCAATGTACTCGACGATGAGCTGCTTGCTGCTTGAGGAAAATGTCACTTGATCATTAACGATCACGATCGGCCTTCCATTGAAGAGACGACGTCATCCATTGCAGTGCAAAGCAGAAGCGGACAGCTCCATGCACACACCTTCGGATTTGGGAATGCAGGTATTCCACTACGGGTTGGCATGCTTCATTCGTTTACACTTACACTTGACGCTTGCTGCCTCTCAGTAGGTGGACTTGCAATACAACGACGACGACGACGATCGGTGGGTGTTTTCTAATGCTTTCTTGTGTCCACGAAGAAGTGCAGTGTGCGTGCTGTAGAGCCGGTATGGCGGCAGTAGCAACAGCAGCAAGTTGTCGATTCAAATGCGGCACTCAAGGGGCATTGACTTGTTGCCATTTGTTGTGGTTTTAGCGTCCGCGTTTTACCCATTGGCATAGTGGCCGGGAAACTTGGTGACTTCATGACTGACTTTTCTTGTGATTCATACGCACATGCAGAAAGAAATGCCTACTTATGGACTTTTTCTTCGCGTTAATGGAGCAATGTTGCAGTCACATTCTTCTAGCATAAATGCCTTCATTGTGCTTCCTTTGAACTTCCTCGAATTTTGGAGGGCCTTTCATTATGAAACGAAATTTATATTGGAATGAGTGGGTTTATATTTTATTATGTTTTATAAGCTTTTATAGCTTTTATTATTCCTTGAAAAACATAAAAACTTTCAGCTATAAAATTGTTCTCAAGGCACATTTCCTTCCCTTTTAATATGTTACTGTTTTGTTGGCGTTATCTCAAAAGTCTATATAGGCGTCTGCTTCTGCTCTGTGTGTCTTCGCGGAGAAAGCACTAAAATTGTGTAAAAAGTAATTTCATTTTAATGTCTTTAAATCCAATCTCATTGCCGCACTCAGCAAAGCCTTGGCAAAGAGCAAAAAATTTCGACCGTAAGTCACACTACTGACCTGGTTTTTAACCCATTTCTACTTAGCACATTCGCTCCAAAAAATCAATTTGCCCCAATGTGCGTGTGTTCATTAAGATTTAATGTTGCAAAAAAAAAAAAAAATATATAAAAAAAAGAGAAAAAAGTTAATTGCGCTTGAAAGGCATTTCGCTGACTTAAACGAACTGAAAACATCGGCGGTAGTACGTTTTACAACCAGCGCCAACCGTTACGATTGCGCTGCAATTTTCTCAAAAACTTTTATTGGTCAATAACGCAGCAAATGCACAATTGCAACCCAAGCAAGATGCAGAACGAGAATCTCAACTGAGCATAATTGCATCGGCTCAATATATCATTTCAAGCTGTGTTGTGCCGGACGACCCAAAGACCAAAGACACCTGAATGCAGCGGATACAATTTTGGCCACTTTCAGTTGTCTTTTCGCAATTTTTTTTTTATTTTTATTTTTAATTTTAATTTTAGTTTTTTTTTTCCTCTCACCGCTGACACATATTTTGCGCCCTTTGGGTCGTAAAATCTCTCGGATATAATTCAAAAATTTATTTTTAGCAATTTTAAATTTTATTTTCGGCAATTGACCGACCGATGTCATAGCGTGTGAAGGGGTAAGTCGGTATGGCCACCAGCCATAAAATGCAATGCTTCGCTTGATTTTCTGCATGCTGCAACGTGGGTCGAAAATCGGAAAGGCTTGTTTTGGCAGCGATGCTGTGTAGTATCATACTATAGGAGTCCAAAAAACGTCAGTTTATAACGAGAAATAAAAATAAAAAAATTGAATAAATTTTTTTTTGTTGTTAAAAAATGAAAATTTTGTTTAATGAAAAAAATAAAAACTTTCGAAAAATTAACAAAAACTAAAAAAAATTTAAAAAAATTAAACAAAATTTTAAGAATTAAAAAAAATTAATTACAAAAAACTAATTATAAAAATTAAAAAATATTTTTAAAAAAATATTAGAAAAAATAAAAATATTAGAAAAATAAAATTAAAAAATATAAAAAAATTTCAATTAAAAAATTTAAAAAATTAAATTAAAAAAAAAATTTAAATTTAAAATTTTTTAAAATAGGAGTATTCACTAACACGTCGGAAAATAGTAAAGTCGGAAAATCTGAAAATTTTATTTTTAATAATTTTTTTTTTTGTAAAAAAATGAAAATTTTGTTAAATGAAAAAAATAAAAACTTTCGAAAAATTAACAAAAACTAAAAAAAAAATGAAATAAAAATTAATCAAAATTTTAAGAATTTTAAAAATTAATTATAAAAAATTAATTATAAAAAATTAATTACAAAAAATTAATTATAAAAAATTAATTATAAAAAATTAATTATAAAAAATTAATTATAAAAATTAATTATAAAAAATTAATTATAAAAAATTAATTATTAAAAATAAATTATAAAAAATTTAATTATAAAAAAATAAATTATAAAAAATTAATTATAAAAAATAAATTATAAAAATTAAAATATTGAAAAATATTTTTAAAAAATATTAGAAAAAATAAAAATATTAGAAAAATTAAAAAAATTTCAATTAAAAAATTTAAAAAGTTAAATTTCCAAAAAAAATTTAAAATTCGGAAAATAGTAAAGTCGGAAAATCGGAAAATTTTATCTGCTTAAAAGGTTGTTCAAGATACAAATTTTTTTAAGAAGTCGCAATTTTCCGACTTTCCAACGTTTTTAACACGCCTTTGTGAATACCCCTAACATAAAATTTTTAAAAATTTTAAATTTTGAATAAGTAATTTAAAATTTAAATTTTTTTTTAAATTTAAAATTTTTTTTAAAAATTTAAGAATATTAAAAAAGTAATAAACAAACTTCCAATAAACCTGAAAAAAATTATAACAATTTTTACAAATACTTATCTAATGCAAAAAAATTTTTTTTTTTTTTTAATTCAAAGAAACATACGTACCTACCTATAAAAAATTGAACAAAAAAAAAAAAAATCCCATGCAAAGGCGGTAAAAAGCAAAATTAATTAAAATGCATTATTCAAGTTAATGGAAAGTATAGACTTGAGATGAAAAATTCCTCTTCCGTTCATTGAGAATTTAAATTTACAATCGAAGCAAATTAGAAAATGAATTATCGCTTTTGACAAAAAACCCATTGCGATCGACATATCAAAATGTAAGTGCATATACAATACGGTCGGCGGGGTGCATATACATATGTACATTCAAATAAGTAATTCCGATCAATGTCGCTTGAAGGCACAAAACCTTACTCGTCAGTCTCAATTGTAATTCATTCAATGTGTCTTGATTTTCATACATTCGTTTGCATACATATGTATGAACGCATGGTAACCACTTTTCACAATGCACTCCTACATATATGTAAATATAGAAATTGACATGTATTTTTTATATATTTTTATATTTATATACAATATGCATACGATTGAGAATCAATTGTTGTAAGGAGTGTTTGTTGATGTTGTTGTAAAGCTTTATCTACAATCCAGAATAGTCCGATGCTGCCGAGCTGTCTCGTTTATCACATTTCATTGAAATTTTCCAGCAATACAAACTGACAATAAAGTGCATAGAAAATGAGACGGCAATCAGTCCTTGAAATTAGAAATTGCAAAAAAATTTTTTTTAATTCTATTTTTATTTCTATGAATATTTGATTGAATTTACTAGATGGATTGTGTATGGGAATTAAATTATAAAATTCGAAAGACCAGATCAGTGATGGAGCAATATGGCTTTAATAGAGGATCTAAAGTGATGGCGGAGGCACTTTTTGAGAATTCAACGTGTGCATGTGTATACTTGAATCTCAAAAATCGCACTCTGCCCCTGTGGAGTGTGGAAATAGAGTTGAATATTCCATAGGTCGATAAAATAGCCAAATGTCGAATATAGGTGCAATTGTCCAGGATTATTCGAATGGTATAAAGTATAAATATTTTCGATTTTATATAAATTTTCGTTGGAGGTCTTCATGATCCCATCATCATAGTTTGATCAACAAATTTGTATTTTAAATATCCGTATCAATATCAGAGGGCAATACAAATTAATTCAGATCACAGCGAAAGGAACACACAAAGCCTCAAAGGTCTCTTGATATCTAATTAATTTGAATACGCATTGGCTTAATGGTTAGCTTTGATCTTAGTGGCTTAAACTGGCTTATGGCCAATGGAAAATTGTGGAAGCATTTTACATTTTACATTTTACAGATACAAATTTGTGTACATCCGAATTTGATTAAGATTCGAGACCCAAAAAATATCAAAATGCGGAATTCCGCAATCATTGTTCGTAGTCGATTAGTCTCCTTGAAGGTGTGTAGTAGACTCTTCCGAGCGCTTTTGTCGTCATTGTCCTTGAGACTTAAATTCAAGAACCGTCATTATAATGGGAGTTCAATGCAAATGGCTCTAAATCTTTGATTACTATATGACAATGCCCTCCAAAAACTTTTGAATGCTCAATAACAGACTCCGAACGATGATGACAGGTCGTCGTAAAGATCGACGACGACAACCAGTTTGTCATTTGTTTGCCTTTAGCCTTAGGAATTGAAATTCGATTATAGATTATGGGCTTTTTGAATTATCGATCATTGTAGATCGAGGTGCAGTGGGAATATGTTTTGATCCCTTTCCTAATAAGCCATCGAACTGAAAAGCATTTCGCTTTTTTCTCAATTAAATCGATCGTTAACGCTTTGAAGGCCAATTTGAATATCAAGTTTCCGGTTCTTCCTTCTTCTGGTCATATCGAATTTCTCTGTTCGGCTAACCGAACGTCAACGAACGAAATTTCTCAATGAATATCATCAACAATAAAAAAAAAAAAAGAAATTCTTATTTTTCCCTTGCACTCGACGAAGCTTGTCCATTCTTATCAGTTTGTGGCGTATTCTTCCAAAAAAAATTTGTAATTCGGTAGCTTTTTTTGTCCTCATTTGTTTTTTTTTTTTTTTTTTTTGCAAAATTGCGAAATTTCTTCTTCTAGGGAACTCTTTATATGTCAAGGTTAATTCTTCAGTCCTCTTGTTTACAATTCCAGACATTTTGAGATCTATAACCTCTACTCTTCTTTATCTTTTTAATAAATTATTTTGAATTGCTTTTCGGTTTTTTTCCGGCTCGGATTTTTAAAACTTTTTGCTTTTTTTTTTTTTTTGGATTTTTTGGATTTTTTCCATTTTACTCCGCCGACGACGCTTGTTTTTGGGACATTGTTTGCGCGTATTTTGCCGATTCTGGATTTTTGCAAAAATTCTTGTTTTCTCTTTTCTTTCAAAAATAAATTTCGCTGACTTTTATTGACGGCTCGATTGTGTTTAAGATTTGTTTACGTTCTTTTCCGCTCGATGTAATTTAAAACCACTGTTTCAAGCAATGAGCGATGAGCGCGAAAAAATTTTCCAGGTGTTTTATTACAATTTCCCACGTGATTTTCGAGAAACGCAATATTCAAAAATTCATTTCGGAAGGCAAAAGAAATTTCCCTGATTAAGGGGCTCTCCCCAGTTCTGTCAGAAATGAAAAACTTCTTCTTCTTGCGTGTTTAACTATCCCGGGGTCCGCAAAACGCGACCAGTTCCTCCATTTTGTTCTGTCGGTTGCATCATCCGAGGTAAGTCCCACAGCCTTAGGTCCCATTTTATTGTGTCCATCCAGCGCTGTTTCGGACGGCCCCGTTTTCTGTAACCTTGAATTTCCACTGCGTAGCCTTTCTTTGCCAAAGTCTCCTCATTTGCTCTCAGGACATGTCTGGACAGATTTGTCCCTTATACGTTTAAGAGTGTATACTATAGACCGCAAAAGAAAGAGAGCAACACTCTCTAAGATCAGCGTTAATCAGGACTCATCCGATCTAAATCGGTGCTTGTAATAATTGTTTAAAAAAAATTCAATTTTTGCAGTGTCAAAACGGTATCCTCAGATGCAGTTTGTATGCCCCAAGAAGCTATCCAGTTTTGTTCTTCATTTTTCCTTTTCATCAAAAAATTCCCAACAAATTCATATCGGCCATGAGCCAAAAATGGCGTTATTCTACCCACTAGATGGAGTCTTTTCGGGTCACTTATTTGTACAATTCTTTTCTCCATGCCTGAGGCGAAAGCTTTGTTAAAGATAGTAAAAAAAAACTTAAGGGATAACGAGTTGCAGCCATATACAATTGCGCAACTTAATTCGCGGCCACACTCTCCGAAATCGATTTAAAACTGACTAATAGCGATTCTGAAAGAGACAATTAAAGGAAGTTTCTATATGTACCAAGTTCTTTCAAAAACTAAATTCAAAAATTTATTTATTTTCAATTTATCTATTCACCGTGTAATACTACACTGAGCGAATTTAAACATCATTTTTTTTAAAGGTCGCATTGTTATTCACATTCCTTTTGATTTTCGAGAAGAACAAAAATTTCAAAAGAAAAATGGTTGAGTCAACAATATTTTTGGTTGATGTAAAGGAAATATGTTTAATGACATTTCTTTAAATTCGGTATAATTCTCATTTGGTTTATAAAATAGGACATCTAAGATATATATTAATCTTAGAACTTTTTAAGCATTGCGAAAGCAGTCGCACGACAACGGAGTGACAAAATCGGATGAAGTAGGGATGGGAAATATGGGAAAATACATCGATATATATCGTATCGATTTATTTAAAAAGCATCGGGGGAGAAATATCGAGTCTTCGATATATCGACATTATAAATACCACTTAAAAATGACTATTGTACTGCTTAAAGGGAACCCTCCTAAGCGGAGACTACTCTTAAATGATAGATTTCAGGATTTCTAGTGCTCCTGCTTCTCAAATCTTTCCTTTTAAGCGAACACCTCTGTTAAGCGGACAGATCTTTCGGTCCCGTAGGTTGTTGCTTAAGACAGAGTACACTGTACATATTTTAGACAAAATTGGAGTGTACAAAAAGGACGTTTTCGAGTTCTCAGATGGAATGATAAGATATGATACGATAAGATAAAACATGAACGATTAAAATGCCGCTTTATATCCAAGAGAAATAAGTGTGAAGCACATGTTTACAACGACAGACATATAAAAAATATCGCTTTCGATGTCGGGAAAAGTATATCGATGTACGATATATCGCCGAGCAAAAATATCGGCATACATTTTCGATATATCGTTTTAAAAATATCGATGTTTTGATATATCGATGTTTTTTGCCCATCCCTAGATGAAGTCCATCCGATGGCTATTTATTGGGGTTATGTTCAGCAGACGGCTCTGTGGCCATTTGATTTGAACGTTCAATAAATTTGTTTTGACATTTCTTTTTTATGGGTTTATTTAACCCTCTAGCTCCTGGCTCCGTCTCTAGACGGACTTTTTTCGAACAAATTACCCAAAAAAAACTAATAATAACTATTTTAGATTCATGTTTCTCTAGCCAAAATTAGTCATATCTAAACTTTTTATTGAAAATAAAAATTTTTGGCATTAAAGGGTTAAGATTTTTTTTTTTTTTTTTTAATTATCTTGTCATTTCAATTATGTCCGTGGTTGGTTCAACAATTTAAATTTAAATCCATTTTTGAAAATTATCATTTCAATTCAACCTGAAATATGGTTGATTCAAAAGGAAAATCTTTATTTTTTCCAACAAGAAAAATTGTTAAATCAAAAATATTCCTTGTTGAAGCCGTTTTGTATGTTTTTCCTTTTGATTTAACCAGTTTTCTGGTTGATTTTTTTCTCTGTGTAGAGAATTTCCACTGAAATATTTGGCATATCTCTGGTTTATCAATCGATTGAATTCTACACTATAACTATATGCTTTCAATAGCCCTGGAGTTCCTGCAGATATTCAACACATACAAAGACATGGAAGCAATTTTATTAACTGTGTTTTTGATTGTAACTGCCTCCAAATGTTTGCACGTGTTGAATACTTGCAATAATTTCTGCACAATTATTTGTAAAAATTCAACACAATCCAATAAAAGCGAAAAAAAAAAAAAAAATTGAATGATCGGGACTTTTTCAAGCTTAGAAGTTTCATTATTCAAAATGTAGATACCTAAAAATTTTTTCTGGCACTAAATTATTCGTAATATAGAAAATTAGCATTCTGCACCACCGCCACCGCCACTCATCGACCGCACGCTGGGGCTTAGCTCATCGATTCGGATTCGTTGCGCTGTCGGCCGCGCATGCCAAATGTGCATTTCAAATGTCAGAACGAGTTAAGTGCATTAAAAAAAAACAAAAAATCTCAAATCAAAATTTGCATAAGCCAAAAAATGAGCTGAAAAATCCGTTGAAAAATCCCCGACTTTTCGAAAATTCCTGCTGCCGCGCCGCTTCCGAAGCGCGCCGCTGCGCCGCTGCGTCGTTCGAGAGTAAGTTAGTTGCATTAGACGGCTTGGAGGCTAGGCCCGCCAGTACACCAGCGCACCAGCACTATCGCGCGGCTGTAGTATACATACGTGTGGCATTCTTCTTAGTCGAGCGCACGACGTGTCCATGGATTCGTTCATGCGCAAGGTTTCTGCCGTTCGTGCGGTCGGCGCAGTCATAGCGAAAATGCCACGCGACGACGCGATCGCGATCTTGTCTCAAGAGACCTGTTGCGGCTGCGCAGTAGCTGCGACAGCGACGACGAAGGCTGTCAACGGAGCAAATTAAACTAAACTAAACACACAAAAAATAAGAAAAATTAATAAAAAATACATTTTTTTTTTAAATCTCAGCCTCAGGTGCATTGATCTCAAAATGGTGCAGAAGCCAATGAACTACGAATCGGCTCAGTCCACATTGGCGGGGCAGCATGAATCGCGGAGTCTGTGTGCGTGCGTGTGTGGAATGCCTCGCAATGCTGTAAGCCGGTAAGCCGTGATGAATGCGGCACGAAATTCTCTATTGCAGTAACGGCAGCGGCATCAGCTTCCGACGCTAGATCTCCCCCGCACCCCCCGTGATTAGCACCGATCATCGGATTATGCAAATTCAGAAAAAGCTTGCCCAGACACCCCTTCGCTGATGTGTTTTTTTTTTGTCGCTTTATTTTTGGACTTTTTTCTAGCGGTCCGTGCTTTTGAAATACTCGAATGTGTCGCGACGCAATGAAATAAAGCGCGGCCGAATGCACCGAAACGACGCGCCGCGACGACGACGACAACGACGACGACGACTTTTGAGAAAATGCTAATTTTGTGGTCGGACAAATCGCGATCAGTGGCGATCACCATCGCGCTATCAGTCTATCAGATCTTTTTTTTTTTCGGCTGCAATCGAGTGGAGCGTCCGGCGCCGCGCTACTACTACGCTCCTCCGTTCAGCGAGGGTTTGCTAGCAGCGACTCTTGTTGCTGTTGTTGCTGTGATTTGGGTTTAACGAACGCTCGCTGTGACTATGAAAGATGTCAAGGTATCTGAAATCGTATCTGCGGATTACGTACTCTAATCACACCTAAACATCGCATTGTCGCAATGCCGCATTGTCGTGCTTGACAAGAGCAATTTTCGCTCGATCGCAACCGAACCGCCCGCTCGGACGTAAGGACGTTTGACCAATTTAACACATCATTATGGACTTTTATGATTTATTTTATTCATATTTATTTATATTATTTTAAGATTACTTTTCGGTTTGAAGTCACTGAAACCGGAGTGTCATAGAATTTTCTTACTTGAAGCCTTGAAAACCTTTATTAGCAACAGATCATCGATCGATCGATCGATCGATCGGCGCGACATTTTTCGGCTCACTTCCGTAATATTTAAAATACTTTCCGAATGAAAGGCGAAAGGAAACAGGCTTACGGCATGTAAAGCAACACAAATCATGCCCATTTTAATTAATAAAAAAATTAAAAATATTTTTCTCCGAATCCGTTTCTCAAAATATAAAAATTTCGACAGCTCAGTCTGTGAGGAATTTATTTACACGTGCGAGTTTTTCCAGTTCTCGCACTCTCCCACTCTTGTTGCTTTTTCTTCGCACGGATGCGATTGAAGAGAACTGTAAATAGCCATTGATTCTCCGTACGGATAAAGATCAGCGGCGAGGCAATGAAAATTCAATTCCAATTCATTTAACTGATTTCCGTAGAAAACCTCATGCCAGTGGCAGTGACGATGACGATGACGCGTCGCGTCGCGACGTGATGTGATTGACCCCAAAATGGTCTGTTTATGCGAATAACTCTAGACTTAATGGTGCAACAAAAGCGAACCAGATAGTTAAGTGAACTGCAGAGCTGAGAAGAAACTAAAAGAGAGAACAAAGAATCTCAACGTCGCTGCAGCATTTGCGAAATGCAATGACCCCACAGTCATCCACAATTCCAGTGCACAGACCGATGCTTATACTCATACCAATTCCTATACCTATGCCGATGATCTCGGCCCTTTTCAGCGGACAATAGTCACCAGCTGCCCTTCAACAATTGAGTTCATTTACCTAGGATAAGCATGCGGTGCGAACGTAATACGGTTTTATGGAAAAAACCCGCAAACAGGAGCAGCACGTGAAGCGCATTCCTCGCTAGCCAGATAGCGCATCAACACGATCATTGGAGTCTGTGCGATCGTAGTCGATCTGAATTTTATATAAATCCTTGCAGCACTCTGCCGGCCTCAATATATTCACGCATGTAGATCACGCACACACTCACACAAACGCTTCACGATTGCGCTTATGATGTGCGATCGGTGATCGGCGATCGCTGATGATCGCATACAGTTCATTGATTTCTGCGGTCGACGAACCTTTTCCGCAAACACTGTTCCTTCCTCAACGTCATGTCGTGACTCCATTCACGCATGCTCTCTGTGGCCATTGTCCCTTGTGGCGCATGCGCTTTGGTGTTCGGTGTTTGGCGTTTGCCGATTGGCGTTTGCTATTGGTTTATTGCTATTGGTGTATTCTAAGCTGGGCCGTTTCTGAGGGGATCATTGAACGTTCTTGATAATGGATAGGGTTCAGTCATCTCTCGTCCTCGTGTTTTTCCTCACCTCCCGCTCCCATGTGCTTTTTTGAAGACATCCAGTCTTTTGACGAAGGTTCTCGAACGATATTTACTGGCAGCAGTCGCGAGTGCATCGCCCAACCTGAGGACTTAGAAATCTGAGCTTGAATTTTTTTGCTTTTGTTTAGCTTCTTGGATCGTTGGATCATTGCCCGCGCTGGCACTTGATGCTTCATGTCTATTTTTAGCTATCCATGTCGTTTTTACTACGTTTAACTCCTTCAATCCCTTGTTTAGATGCGCTAGTTCCATACAATGTTTTTGTTTTTTTGGGCCGTTGCCGTCTCCGATGTCGGATTCGATGCGTGTGAGCGAGCGAGTGAGGGCAATGAACTCTATGTAGTTGATTTGTTGGCAACTCAATCGAAGAGGCTTCTGTCCCATCTTAATACACTGACACTAAGGAAGGTAAAGATCAAGGCTAAAGTAAGAAAAACATCTAAATGTGTCGTTAGTTATTAAATAAATATTCAACCGTTAAGGACAGCTCACACACACACGCACATATATTATATATATTATATATCACTCCTCATCGTTTCTTTAAATCGAATTCGTCGTCATCTTCTTCCACCCAGGCGGCATAGCGCAGTGTCCACTCTTTAGCGATTTTCAGAGCTTTCCTCTCGTCTCTGAACCACTGAGCAGCGATTCTATTATTGGTCGGATCATGAGGATTTGGTGCACTGAGCAAGGCCTGAACTGAAAGCAACACAGTGCGTATCTGCATTGCCGGGCTCCAGTTGTGATGGAGCACGTCCAAGCAAACGCGTCCCTGATGGGCTATATTAGGATGATAAATTTTGGTTCGAAAATGAACTTTCGGCGGCACGAATGGATAGTTGTTCGGAAGGGACAGTTCCAGTTTGAATTTTCCGCCTTCAAAAGGCGATCCGCTGGGTCCGCTCAGAATGACATCAACCAAACGTAAATTTACTCCATCCCATTTTACCACTATACCTGGTATGGGTTTACTCAATAGAAGACGGATCTCAATTTTAATACGTCGAAGAAAGTCTGACATTTCACACAAGCAAAGAAAATATTTTAATTTCCATAAAAAATAAAAAAAAAAATAACCGATTACTTTGACAAATATGTACATATGTATATGTATATGAGTTCGAAATGAGTCCAAAATGAGTCCGAACGAGGTCCGAAATTTTTAAAACTCGCAGAGTTGGGAATGAGTCTGCAAATTTTTAAAAAGTATGAAAAAGAGTCCAAAAGAGATCCGAAAGGGTCTGGCGAGTTAAGCAAAGGCATGCGGCATCATGAAAGAAATTTTTAAATATTTGTTGATTTTTCGATAGGTGTCACCATCTAAAAACACTGTATTGTTAATAAAACAAGGAATATAGAAAATTTTTTTTGAAAATTTACACTGAGAAAATTTTTTGCACAAAATAGAAAACAAAAATTTAACTAAAACACCGTATTGTTAATAAAACAAGGAATATAGAAAATTTATTTTTAAATTTTACACTGAGAAAATTTTTTGCACAAAATAGAAAACAAAGATTTAACTAAAAACACTGTATTGTTAATAAAACAAGGAATATAGAAAATTTTTTTTTAAATTTTACACAGAAAATTTTTTGCACAAAATAGAAAACAAAAATTTAACTAAAACACCGTATTGTTAATAAAACAAGGAATATAGAAAATTTATTTTGAAATTTTACACTGAGAAAAATTTTTACACAAAATGGAAAACAAAAATTTAACTAAAAACACTGTATTGTTAATAAAACAAGGAATATAGAAAATTTATTTTGAAATTTTACACTGAGAAAAATTTTTACACAAAATGGAAAACAAAAATTTAACTAAAAACACTGTATTGTTAATAAAACAAGGAATATAGAAAATTTATTTTTAAATTTTACACTGAGAAAATTTTTTCTTCAAAAAATAAAACAAAAATTTAACTATTTTTTCAGTGTATTTCAGTTTTTGTAAAACCTTTTGAATATTTTAAAAGAATATCTTGTTTTATTAACAATAAGTCACCATTTCTTTCATTTTTTTTATCTTAATTATTTCTGGAGATATTAAATTTTTAAAAACATGCCGTATGAGTAATGTGTTTTGTATCATTTTCGTACATTTGTACTGGATGTTAGAGCATCTATGTACACTTGTATTTTTTTGAATATCTCACTGTTGCGCCATTTAATTTTGAATGAAACTTTTTTTTAAATGAAAGCAAATACTTAGAGGTATTTTTAAAAAAATTTTTAGAGTGGCGGCAAACTGGGAATACACTGAAAAAAATTGTTAAAATTATCTTCTTAGTTTTGTGGAAAAATTTTTCTCTGTGGAAAATTACAATTTTTTTTTTTGATTTCCTGTTATATTAGTAATCGGCCAATGTTTGTTTCATCTTCTTATCTAAGAACAATATATCCGTAAGATTGATGGAAGCTCACATATTAATATCAATTTTTTGTGTGTAAACTAAACATCTTCTCAAAACTGTTCTTTTTCACACCCAGTTTTAAATTTTTGGAATGTAATATTGAGACGATTTAGACAAAAAATGATCCAATAAGGGAAAATTTCGTACTCGTTCTTTTATGGTCCTTTTAAGTGGGTCCTCTCCACATTCTTCCCTATTTCTTTTTATTCTTCTTTTCATACAAGGCGGACTCTACAATCAGTTCGTAGTGGCTCGGCGCCCAGGTTATTCCGCACTCTCCCTCCATGTCAAGGTTCTCCTTAGTCTTCGGTGTGAGGCGCAACTTGAAGTTTGCGAAAATATACCCTGCATAGAGGTATAAAATCATTCGGGCCAGATCCTCGCCCATACACATTCGTTTTCCTTTTTAAAAAAGATAATTTCATGATTAAGAAAAAGCCATAAAGATACAATTAAAATATATAGCTCACCACTCTGAAAGGGCATAAATTGCTGAGGCTGTACGAAAGTACCATTTCCGGATCAAGGAATCTCTCAGGTCGAAATTCGTTCGGCTCGGGCCAGTACTTAGGATTCATATGGACTGCTTGGAGTAAAGGCATAACCATGCACTTAGCTGGCAGCTCATAGCCCTCGATTTTCGTTCGCTTCGTTGTTCCATGCGGAATTCCCAATGGGACAACCGAGCGTATGCGTTGGACTTCGGCGACGCATGCGCGTAAATAGTCGGTTGCCTCTAAACTCGCTAAATTTATATTGTTTTGACCGAACGAATGGAGCTCCTTAAGAGAGGTCGCAAATAAATTTTCTCTACAGAAAATACACAAAAAAAAAAAGGAATACAAACCGTTCGTAATTTATCCTGATATTCCGGATGTCTCGCCATATAGAGCAGCAACCATCGAAGTGTTGTCAGCGACGTATCGACGCCGGCGCCAAAAAGGTCCGCCAGCAAGTGCCTTAGCTGGATATCGGTGTAGAAGGTATCTACCGACGCTTTGACATCCGGGTCCTTGGACTTAAGCCGGCGACGCCTTTCTACTAAAAAATATTCAAGAATCGAGTTCAATTTCTCATCCTCGCTGCAGTGGAGTTTTTTCTCTGCCTGAAGCTGAAACTGCCGAAGTTGAATGATCTGATTATAGATACCGTGGGTCGCGGTCTTGCCCTCCAATAAAAATTTCAATACACGCTTATTCGATGGCAGAAACCTTCGAGAATGAATGAATGAATGAATGAATGAATGAATGAATGAAAAATGCCAGCTCCTCTCTTTGTCAGAAAACTTACCTTAAGAATGGCAAAAAGTTCACAACTCCCGAGACGCCAATTAGCTTGAGGCCTTCCTCTTGTAAACTTTGAAAGTACGTCCAGTCCGGATCGTCTCGTTTATAGCTGACGCCGAAAACCAATTCATTGATAATGTTGCCCAGCGTATGCTGGAGAACAGGCAGCGGGTCGAATTCCAAGTGATCAAAAGCGGCCGAATAGAAATCCTGAAAGTGAAAATTTAGCCAAATCAAATGATCAAATGATGAATAACCCGAAGTTCCGAGAACAGATGAATGGGCAAACTAATGAATGAATAAATGAACGAATGAAAGAATGCTCATTACGGTGAAGAACACGATGATGACGAAAGATTTCTTCGGAATTCAGGTATGAAAAGGAAAGTTAAAAAATGCCGCCAACAACAAGAACAAGAACAACAAAAAAGCACAGCCATGTGCTCCGGACATGCCATGGTCCTTTCTAGACTCGATGCAAGGACAATCGCATTTGCGCCTGCGCGCATTCACGGGGAAACGATAAGATCAAGCGCTGCCGTCGACGCGTCGGATGTTCACTGTCGCTGGGTGCGTGTTGGCTTGCTTAGGTCTCTTTCGCGCTTCGCCAAAAGGGTATCTTCATTCATACGCCTAATACACGAGAAAAGAGAATTTAATGACGACGACAGACGGTAGACGGCGGCGCTCTCAGACACCGGACGCAGGCCGTTTTAATCGCATGAGTCATTTGTTTGCGGAACTTCGAAGTCGATTCTCTGTCTGTCGCATGCAACACACTGTCGCTACCTACCGGCAGACATTCCATCACTCCTTTCATGATGCGCTTCTCAAGATCAGCACGTGTTTGCAAACACTTTTTACTCATGCCCAATCGTTTAAGCCATTCGATCGTATGGCGTCTTTGGTTCTTCCACAGTTCACCCTCAGCACAAATGATACCTGAAAGTAAATTTTTGCATATTCAAATCATCGATCTCAAATAGAATTCAATTATTAAAGAGAGAGCGAGAGAGAGAGAGAGAGAGAGAGAGAGACGAGAGAGAAAGTGAGAGAGAGAAGAGAGAGAGAAGAGAGAGAGAGAGAAAGAGAGAACGAGAGAAGAGAGAGAGAAAGAGAGAGAGAAGAGAGAGAGAGAGAAAAGAGAGAACGAGAGAAAGAGAGAAAGAGAGAAAGAGAAGAGAGAGAGAAGAGAGAAAAGAAGAAGAAGAGAGAAGAGAGAGAGAGAAAGAGAGAAAGAGAGAGAAGAGAGAGAGAAGAGAGAAGAGAGAGAGAAGAGAGAAGAGAGAGAAAGAGAGAAAGAGAGAAGAGAGAAAGAGAGAAAGAGAGAAAGAGAGAGAGAAAGAGAGAAAGAGAGAAAGAGAGAGAAAGAGAGAAGAGAGAAAGAGAAGAGAGAAAGAGAGAAAGAGAGAAAGAGAGAAAGAGAAGAAAAGAGAGAAGAGAAAGAGAGAAAGAGAGAAAGAGAGAGAAAGAGAGAAAAGAGAGAAAGAGAGAAAGAGAAAGAGAGAAAGAGAGAAAGAGAGAAAGAGAGAAAGAGAGAAAGAGAGAAGAGAAAAGAGAGAAGAGAGAAAGAGAGAGAGAGAGAGAGAGAAAGAGGAAGAAGAAGAGAGAGAAGAAGAAGAGAGAGAGAAAAGAGGAGAGAGAGAGAGAGAAAAAAGGCAACGTGTGTAACGTATAAAGGCGCTCGTGCTGTTAGCTCGTCGTGCTTCAAAAAATTTCGAATGATCTGTGCGTCCGCCAAGACAATAGTATCGACATTTCCCAATCGCAGCGAAAAGATCGGCCCGTATTTGAGGGCCAAATTCTGGAGCGTCTTATACGGCTTATGTGGATCGATAAATGGCAAATAACCGAAAATCGGCAAACCGCAAGGTCCGGGCGGAAAGTTTTTATACTTTTTAAAATAAAAATACCATGCCAAGCATATCAACGCGAGAGAGATGGCCAGAGGCACAATTAAATCCAAGAAATTCTGCAAAAATTTGTTTAAAAAAAAATACAATGTAAACTTAATGACGATCTTCGAACGTACCTCTTCCATAGCCGCTAGTCGAGCATTCTCCGAATGCACTCAAAGAATTTATTTTCTGATTTTGTTTACGTGGCTCAAAAACAGCGATTTGACACAACGTTTCGCTTGCCGCAGACGTTAGGAAACTAAACCTTAGAACGGGCCTTGAGTTTCAAAACTCCTGAGTACATTGGAATCTCTGCAGCTAATTTCCATATGGGGGAAATCAAAAGGAATGATTCAAGTCTCAAATTTTGTTTCAGCTCAGTACCTTCTTAATTCCAAGAATATATTTCGCGGGAAATTTGAGTCTCAGCC
Organism: Chlorops oryzae; assembly: GCA_020466095.1. NCBI lineage: Eukaryota > Metazoa > Arthropoda > Insecta > Diptera > Chloropidae > Chlorops > Chlorops oryzae. The sequence goes on along the minus strand of CM035808.1, from coordinate 1,195,449 downwards.
GCACGTTTTCTCTACGATTTCTCATGAAAAATGCATGTCCAGTTTAGAGGCAAAGCGTTGATTTGCATATTCGGCCTCACAGATTATAGCGGGTAGGTACTTCAAATCCATAGCTTCGTTTGTAACGTCTCTTTTAACCGCTCCGTCAATAAAATTAAGTCATTTGGGAGACAGTCGTTCTCTCCAGAAATGGACATAATAGCGATCGATCTTGGGTTTTTCTTAAGGACTGCTTTAATGCGTTTCATATGGTTTAACTTTGATCGGCTCATATGAGTGGGCTTTAATATTTTTTTTAACATTAACCTTTTCATAGCTGACGTGCACTAAGATTCAAATGAAATTTTTCGTACCTTTAGTCTGATCTTGTCGCTTATGGTCACCTATGGCACTCCTTTTATTTTTAGTTTTGGAAAGTAATCGGGGAAAAAATCGACATTTAAACATTTAAAAACAAAACACAGATATGGAAGGGTTAAAACGAAGGTAATTAATGTCACCCTTGAGTTTCTATGAGTTGCGAATTAAATGGGTCGGAAATGTCGACGTCGGAATATTATCGATTTTTAATAGTTGAAAAATCGTTTGTCTGGCTTTAGATCTGGCAGTTGATTGAAACTGCTTGCACATGTTCGCATATGTTGAATAGTTCCAGGAATTTCTGCTGTATTGGAAACCAGGCATAATCCCACCCAACATTTGGAAGACTGTTCTATGAGAAGATTCATTTATGAGTCTTCTTCGAGCCCCCTTCATGATTAAAAAATGATTGATCACATGCACGGTTAAAAGAAGACTCGAAAATGACTCTCCAATACGTTTCAAAAGCGATTCGCATTGAAAATACAAAAACAAAACATAGAGAAATCGCCAATTAATCACGTATAGGATTGAAATATGATCATTCAAATTGTAGCTGTCTTATATTTCACTCAATATTGGACTCAAAATTGAATTGAATGGAAATCGAATTTAAATTTATAAACGAAAAATTTCCATGGCTTTCGATTTGGAAAGCTTGGTGTCGACGTGTGAGCACAGGACTAGAAAACGAGAGTTCCTAGGTTCAAATCCCACATAAGGCAACGAAAAAAATTTTTTTGAATCTATAATAATAATACATATAACATGACATATACAAGGGAAAAGCCAAAAAATATGTATTGATTTAAAAATTTTTTATTGTTATTATTTTTGGAAAGTAATCGATTATAAATATGAGTCGTAGAAGACTCGAAAATGATAGCAAATATGAGTCGTAGCACACTCCAAAATGATAGCAAATATGAGTCGTAGAAGACTCCAAAATTATAGCAAATATGAGTCGTAGCAAGACTCCAAAATGATAGCAAATATGAGTCGTAGAAGACTCCAAAATGATAGCAAATATGAGTCGTAGAAGACTCCAAAATGATAGCAAATATGAGTCGTAGAAGACTCCAAAATGATAGCAAATATGAGTCGTAGAAGACTCGAAAATAGTAATAAATATGACTCGAAAACGACTCGCAAATAATATTAAATAAAACTCCCTAAGAAGAGTCGCGGCTTCGGTTCCAATATCTCCCTACAAAAGTATCATTTTTGATCAGAAAACGAGCGCATATTTGATCTTTTTAATCAGAAAGGCGACTCGAAAAAGACTCGCTTTTGATAAAAAATTTCAAAAAATTCTATCTGGGATGCTTTCAACAAAAGTACTCAAACATTTTCACTCAATCCCCTAAAAAAAATACTCAATATTTTTTTTTATTTGGCAAATTTGCTGAAAGACTTTGAAGAGACTTTGAGGAGAACCAAAGCGAATGAAGCAAAGAAAAACGCATTCATTTGAATTTGAAATTGAAATGAATATATTTTTTTATTTTTCACAATAATTGTTTTTTTTTTTCTTAATCAAAATTTTTCTTACGAACTAAAAATCCAATTATAAATTAAAATTAATTTGCATATTTGTTGAACTGGTTTCACAATTATCGATTTTAAATATTAATTAACAAAAAAAAACTAAAAACTTAATGTATGTATCTTTGCTTATGCTGTTCATTAATTCGTTAAAAAAAAAAAAAAAAAATTTGAAACACAGTTGGCACAGAAGAATCGAGTATGAACGTGTGAGTGTGAGCAGGCGTCAGAGCGGTGGACTGCTCGAATATATCGATGTAAATAATGGAGCTTCGATGTAATGATTTTGGCTGCCAAAAACGAAGAATTATTTACAGTTGTGAGCCATACTAATTTGATCATATATATATGTATGTATATATATATATACATATATATGCGAACTATGTTTGGGTATGAAGTGTGAGAAAGTGTAAGACTAAACCACAGATCGTCAACTTAAAATAATACTAAAAATTTGTTATTAAATTTATAAAACTTAACTTAGCTTAACCGATTAAATTATGGATTACTGAACACAGCGTCTTGGGGTCTTGTCAGAATAGAACTTGTCGATATTGCTGATCGCGTCGATGGATCGACATTCAAGTTGATTGTCACTTGGTATCTTAAATTCTTGTAGGCGATTAGAAGAAATGTTTAAAAAATTTTTATATAAAATTGCAAATTGTTTTTTTTTTCAATACATAGGTACATATATGTTTATATATTTTTTTTTTTTTTGGAATTTTTGAATCTTCTTAGTGCCTTTGAAAAGGGATTTTTGTACTTTATATACTGAAAATCGCTTTAAAAAATGATTGCAACAATATTCTATTCTTCCTACAAAATATGTAATTTTCTGATTTTTTTTTTTTAATTTTTATTAAATATTTTACTAATTACTTTTTTCTGTCTTTGCTCTTTTTGAATCTCTCTCCTCTGTTGTTGTTATTGTTGTTGTTGTGGCTTTTAACTTCAGCTTCGCTTTCATGCTTTCTCTTATGATTGATTCATCTTGTTTGCTGTTGTTGCCTGCTACTGTTTGTTTGTTTGTTTGTTTGTCGGTTGGTTGATTCGCGACTACAAGCCGCTAGTTTAGGAACAAAACCGTGCTAAGAACATTTTTGTTTTGTATGGCCAAGCGGTTCGAACTCATTTGGAGCCAACGTTGCGCAAATGATGCGGCTCGGCGACTGTGCTATTCAGATGGAGTGGTCGTGGCGTCAGGCATACCTTGAAGGCTTCCGGTGTTATTGTGGCACCAACATTGCCCTTGAGACTTGGCAACGGCTGTCCATCTGGTAACGTCATATCGAAGCAGTGCATGAACGAGGCGAAGAACAGAAATAGCTCCATGCGGGCGAGGACATCGCCCAGGCACATGCGGCGTCCAACTCCGAAGGGTATAAAGTATTCGGGCTTTTGGACTTTACCTTCGGCGTTGACGAAGCGACGTGGATTGAATTCTTCGGGCTTATCCCATAAATTTGGATCCATATGAACGCTATTGATCAGCGGAATGACATGAGAGCCAGCGGGTATTTTATAGCCATTCACCTCAACATCTCTGCAAGAAGAGAAGAGAAGAGAAAAATAATTTTTCGTTAGGTTTTTTCGATCAATTTTTCTTGATTCTACAAACAAATGGTTCCCCCTATTATTCATTCATTCATTCGTATTCACATTGAAAGCACTCGTAAATTTCCATTTCATTTTTTACTTAGATATGAACTAATTATTCTTCAATATTCAATGAGAATTTCTCGATTGAATGAATGATTTCTCGATACAATCTCGTAATGAAATGTTTAAGGTTATTCGTAAAACTTGTAGGACCGCGTGATTTGCATTCAAAATTCTGCATAATAATTTGCGAATTGAAATTTTATTGCAAACTACATTTTGGTGACAAGAAATCGATTCGAATTGATCGAATTGATCGCGCGAACATATGAGATCATCGTTTCGAAAACGATCGAGGCAAAAACTATCTTCGAAAGGAAACTTTCCGCTCAATTATATTAATTGAATTTTGACAGACTTAATTCTATATTTCTTGCTGAATTTTCGCGAGCATTTCCTCAAAATCCGCCGTCATTTGCAATGCGAAAAAAAGCCAACGCTCACCCTCAACTATGGCGACATACATTCTGAGAAAAGTTCATTCAACTACGTTGCTGCAAACCAGCTTTAAAAATAAATAAAAAAGAACAAATAAAAAAAAAAAAAAATTTAAAAAAAAACTACAAGCCGAATTGCAAACTCGTATCCACAGCCGTACCGTACAGCGCGTCGTATGTGCAACGTCTTGAACTAGGGGGAAAACTGCCAAGCCAAATGCATGTGTGTGCATATAGCGTATACGCTCACCATATCGCATCGCATTTGCACTTAAGCTATTTGACGAATTCATTGAAAAATTTAAATAAAAAAAAATTGTATATAAAATAAAATAAAAAGCCAAAGCCGGCCGGTCTAAGCGAGTTTATGCAGTAGCAAAACCAACGGCAGCGGCCACAGCATCGACATGAGCATGTGCACTCGCGAAGGGGCGAACGTTTATTATCACGTGCGATTTAGGCATTCATGTTGCATACTTAAATTATCGCATGCGATAAGAAAAAAAAAGGGGGAAAATCAATTTCTCCATTGAATTTTAAATCGCATGCTGTCACTGCGGTCAGATGCGGCGTGCGTAGGCAGCCACCGATGATAACACCGATAACGATGAAGACACCGCTGGGTTCTGCTGCAGATGCTTGCTGCTGCTGCTGATGAAAGTGGGACAAGCTAATGCGCCTCAGCGCGAACTACGTCTTTTGCGAATGACTCGGTGGCGCACTGGCTCACTGGCTTACTGACTCACTAACTTACTGACTGATTGGTTTGCTGGCTGAACAATTGAGGGATGGATGGAAGAACGCACTTGCACCGATCGCATGAGGACTTTCGATCGCGATAGCGCTGAGGTGACGCCATTCGTTCTGTTCTCACAAAGGAAAAATTCAATTCCGTTCGATCGGTTCGCGTTGAATGCTATCGCGTACGAGCGTTCGTGTTCGTGTTCGCACTTGCATTCGTATTCGCATTCGTATTCACGCGATCCGCGTCTATTATCGAATCAAGCTTTTGTCTAACAATGAAAATTTCGTTCACTGATACACGCTGCACGGTGGGTTAAACCGACGCTAGAAAAACTGGAAAACTGATATGGGGCCTGTGATAGGGGATGGTGTGAAGTGCGTTCAGCGGATCGGCTGACGCACTTTGGCGCAGTTAGAGGGCATCTAATTCAATGATCTCAATGGAATAATGTTGCAAAAAAATAAAAAAAAAAAGTGCTAAGCTCAACTTATTTGGAGGTTGCGCCAATGAACGTGTAGCAATGCTGCTGATGCGAAGTTGCTAGCTTAATTGCTGACCTTACGGAAAAGTTTCCATTGCTCTTTATGTGCAATAGGTTTGCAATAGAATTTGGAGTTAGTGGAGTGCACATACCTTGTTGGCGAATGTGTCGTCGCTAGAGGAACGATGCTCGATCGTCGCAGAGACTCTAAGATAGTCGATTCGGTGACTGGCAGATATTGCAGATCTTCGAATGATGGCAAACGATGACGTCCAACGACCTGATCGAGTTCCTCTTGAACCCGTCGCATAGCTTCCGGATTGCGTAGCATGAAAACATTTATCCACAAAAGAGTGGTCTTGATCGTTTCCATTCCAGCGGAGAACAAGTCAATGATCACTTGAACGATTTGTTCTTCTGTAAAATGCAAGAAGAAAAAAAAAAAGAAAATTGGAATTATTTTTTATTGTTTAATAAGCTAAAGAATAAGTTTAAAAAAAAAAGCGTTTAAAGTTGAAGGTGAAGAAATGCGGTAGTAGTTGGGGGTAGTTTGAACTCACCATGATTCTTGCCGTCGAAGAGCTCCTCGTCGCGGCCTTCATCTTTGGCTTTAGCGATCTCTACCAGATAGAAATCGACAAGATCTCGTACATTATTGGCATCGAATGATTTCTTATGCTCATCGATGACATCCTGATAGAATCTCTGCATCTCTTCGCGATTTTTCTCAATCTTATGCTTGGCCGTATTAATACTCGGGAAATACTGCACTGTCGGTATATAGTCGACCGTATGGATTTGACCAAAGAGACGCATACCCTCTTCGATGAGGAAATTGAAACGTCTGAATTTCGGATCGTCGATCGAGAAGCGAGTCGACATCATTATGCCGCAAATAACGTTGCTAACGGCCACCGAAATCGCTGGACCCATATCCATTGGCTGACCATCGGATATGTGAAGATTGTGAAGAAATTCGTCCACTTCCGTCTGTTAAGGAGAAATTGAAACAAAAGGAGTCAATTAAAATCTCAGTTATTCCGGAGTCAGTTGAGTGTCGTACAAATTAAATAATAATAAAAAATTTTTTATTAAAAAAAGCATGAAAAAATTTTTTTAATTAAAAAAAGGAATGAAAAAAATTTTTTAAATTAAAAAAATACATGAAAAAAATTTTTTTTAATAAAATATAAATAAATATAAATAAAAAAAAAATAAAAAAATTATAAAAAAATAAAAAAAAAATATAAAAAAAAAAAAATAAATAAAATAAAAAAATAAAAAATAAAAAAAATAAAAAAAATAATAAAAAATAATAAAAAAATTAAAAATTAAAAAATAAAAAAAAAATATAAAAAAAATAAAAAAAATATAAAAAATAAAAAAAAATTAAAAAAATAAAAAAAATAAAAAAAAAAAAAAAATAAAAAAATAAAAAAAAATATAAAAATAAAAAAAAAAAATAAAAAAAAAATAAAAAATATTATAAAAAAATTATAAAAAATAAAAAAAAAAATATTAAAAAATTATATAAAATAAAAAAAATTTAAAAAAATTATAATAAAAAATTAAAAAATTTATTTTAAAAATATTAACAAAAATTATTGAACAATCCAACTCACCATAATACGCTTCTCCATGACGTGCTTGCCGTTTCCCATGTAAGTCAGGCCGAACTGGCGCAGCTTGTCATGCAAAAAACGTCTTTGATCTTTCCACAATTTGCCGGTGCTATTGATAATTCCTGCAAAAAAAGAGAAATTATTTAAGTATTTTATTATTGTTTGCTTTAACGAAAAGTTTTCTTCAAAATCCGCTAAAATATTCCGCAGACCCAAAAAAAAAAAAAATAAAAAAAATTCAAAAATCCCCCAAGCCTTTTTTGAAATTTTTCCACGTTCAAAACCAATTCAAAAGCACCGAAAATTGCCCGAAATTAAGGAGTGCGACGAATTTTTTATTTATTAAATTTTTTTTTATTTTTTTTTTTTGAGAGTGTGCAAACATTTTTATTTAATTGAGGTAGGCTTAAAACACCGAAATTGTGGCTGCGGTCGAAACTCCGGCGTTGGCCCACTTAAAGAAAAGAAATTTACGTGCGTTGGCCAAAGAGCAAATGAAAAATAATAAAAAACAAAAATTAAATAAAAAATAAATATTATTAAAAAAAAAACACAAAAATCAAATTAAGGCAGCAAACCGTCAACTGTCTCGCAAGAAGAAACGTGATTCCAACAAAGAAGTCACCATAAAAACGTGATAATTTTGGGAAACGTATAAGTGGAAAAAGAGGCAGAAAAAAAATTAATAAAATTCGAAAAATCAACACAACTGATAATGAAGCGAGAAAAAGTAAGTCGCGTAAAAGATTCGGCGCATGAAGTCGTTAAATTAAAAACTCGCAAAGGAAAATTTAATTAAAAAATATTAAAAAAAAAAAAAAAATCAAAACAACGAATTCGCGCTTTTCTTGCGGATCTCGCACTTTTACGCGTAGTAAACTAAAGAATTTTTCAGATTAAATGCAATCTGGCAAATTATGTAACAAATCCCTAGCGTAAATAAATAAAAACTACACTTCTCCTTTCCCCCAAAACAAATGGAAGCGAAACGGAAGAGAAGAGAAAAGAGCAGTGAATAAGGCCACGCGTGGGAGTTGAGAAAATTAAGAAAAAAATACGGAAAATGAAAAAATCAACAGCTTGGCAAAACCTAGTGAGCTACTTCAATTCAATATTATGCTTCCTAAAAAAAAAAATCTCCACACTGGGCAGTAAAGAAAATTTTTTTAATAAAATAAATATTTTTTAAAAATGTTTTTGAGCTCAAAATTGAGCTGCTTTTGAGCTGAGCGCCTTGTGCTTCATTTAGTTTAATTTTGAATTTTTAAAAAGGTTAAAAATTTCTTCCTTTCCATCACAGCCATTTTCTTCTTTAACATTTTTGAAATGAAATTCAAACTGAGTCACTTTCTAATTAGAAAAAATGAATGAGTGAATGCTGCCGTACTCACCGAAACCATTTAATGTTTGCATGAACGGCGTGTCCGGGCGTCCGGTGAACTCCTCGCGCCGAAAACATTCGCGAATCATTTTATAATCACTCATGACCACCGTAAACTGATTGCCAAGGCGGGCCGAGAAAAGCGATCCGTAGCGTTTAGCCAGTTCCATGAAGCGTGTGTGCTTTTCGTTGCCCATAAAGAACAGATAGCCAATAACTGGGAGTCCCCAAGGTCCTGGGGGTAGTCTTTTCAGCTCCTTGTACAAATTGACCAGCCATTGCAGGACACTGATCACGCTTAGAATGCTTATGAATACGAAGAGCAAATGCTGGAAATCGTTCGCCCTCAATTGCCGTGCAAAGAACTTTATAATGTACGAATCGGCGATCATCTTCATTTTGATTGATTTGAGCTTTTTTTAAAATGTTCAGAAAAGTTTTTGTATTTTATTTTCAAAAAAAAAAAAAAAATTTCTTTCAAGTCTTTCGCCCTCTTCAATAATAATTGTTTTTTCTTCTTAATTCAATTTTTTCACTTGTAAAAAAATTGTTCTTTTTATTTTATTTTTTTTTTTTAAATAAAAATTTTTAATAATAATTTATCAATATTTTTATATTGATATCCTTTTTGTAAGTTCTTCAATTTTTTGAATTGTCTTTTTTGCTTCAAACGAAATTCACTAAGATTTTTCTTGTATGCAGTTTTCTTCTTCAGTTAATTTTTATAACTTTTTCAGTTTTCGCTTAATTGAATAAAATTTTTTAAATCTTGAATATTTATTTTTAAAACTTAGCGAGCTCTCTCGCCATCCGAAGACGAGCGTTAATTGCGAACAGCGCTCGATCCCTCGGACCCTTATATACACACACATATCCATGTGTCCAATGGATCCGCTGTTAAAGCGAGACTGAACTTGTTTGATTTGAGCTCAAATTCATTGGTGTTTGTGTTCGTGTGTTCGTGTGAACGAAGCCCGAGTGAAAGATAAGATTCCACTCCAAGCGAACTGAAAACACTTTGCGCGCTTATGTTTTGTTGTAGGGGGCGATTCTATCTGAATTGAATAGAAGAATAATTTTGGAATTCTTTAATCGAAATTTAAATGAATTTGATTTATTTCGCATTTATTGAGAATTTTTGAAAATTCTACTTCGATTGAAAAAGCTCGATGCAGCGTCATAAAAGCGCTCCGAGTTGTCGTTTTGAGTGTTTTTACTTGTTATCATCGAAATGCACTCAAGACGACGCAAGCTTTGAGTGTGAACCGCACGCTTTTACTCAATCGCCAAAAAGCGATCGATCGAACCTGCTGTGCGCCACTCAAACCGGGTCCCAAGCGAACCTAACAAGCCCCCCAAGAACCAAGTTCGGTTTCACTTTTTAACTCTTTGTTTTTTTTTTTTTTTTGTTGTTGTTCGATCTCGAGAAGCTTGGAAGCCGGCTTATTCTCTGTTTACGTTTTTTTCACTAAAGCGTGGATCGCATCTGACCCGCTCGCTCGCTCTCTCTCTCTTGGTGTCAGTTTTCTCTCTTGAGCGCTTGTCGAAATCATATCATCGTGGTCTGAATAGTTTGATTTTTGTGGCGCGGGCCATTAAAGGCCTTTGGTAAAAGCAAAATAAATTCACTTTTTCCTACAAATTTACTCATGAATTTCGTCATTTGCGAAGCTGCATGAATCCCTCGATTATTTGGAAGTTGCTTCTGTTTGTTTTGCTTTCGATATTTAAATTCCATGCCAATGACGAGGTCTGAGGTAAATTATTGCCTCAAATTTAATGCAATTTAACCTTAAGAGTGCAGTCTAGTCTCAAAGAGTCTCTGCGATATCGGAAGAAAACAAAATTCCAATCGTTTCGATGCTGATGGTTGGTTTTGTCTTTCGGAGAAAAATTAATTAAGAAATATTTCTAGAAATCCCATAAATTTATCTTTTGAAGAAGAAAAGGTCATTCTTGATTTGAAGTTAATGATGACATTGAAAGGCAGATAAATTTTTGGAGAACTGACAGCCTATAAGAGCACGTCCGCAATTTCGCTTGAATCTGAAGGATATTCGCAGAGATGGCGCATGGTGTCCCCTTATCGTTTTTGGAGCCATCAATTAATAAGATTAAGATTGCATACAATGTTCAAATGGCATTTTTGGAGCGTGCCAAAAGATCACCTCAAACGCCGATAAGAGCTCAGACACACATGGCTCTATTAATTATGTCAGTTATCGTTTTTGTTATCGTTATCGTCAGTTTAGTGATTTGAAAGAATCTCTAAAATTTTTCGGCGCCATAAGAGCTTCAACTAAAAACGGCAATGACTAAGAGCTAAGGCACTACTATAATTAGAATTAGAATACCCGCTTTTTATGCGATCTTGCTAATTTTGTTTTGGGTCCGGACGGCCTCTCGGATTTATTAGGCAAAAATATGCAAATCTCTTCATCGATCGCCGGAGCTCTTGAGAGCCCGCGTCATTGGTTGTGAGTCGTCTTAGTTGTCTTGAACTTCAAAATCATCTCAACTATAACAACTCCGACCTCAAGGGGGTGTAATTCGAAAATTCAGAAACATTTTGTTTTGATGTCCGTAACGAAGAAAAAAACAAAAAACTTAAATTAAAATAAAAATGCAAATGCATCGATTTTCAGGGTGAATAAACTAATAAACAAAAAGTAAAAAAAAAAAGTAGGAGCTACCAAAATTGTTTCTTGTTGCTGACGGCAGAGTTTGTAGGCGCTTATGGCTTTATTGGCGCTGATACCATTTATGAATGTATAATATTATTAAATTGTGCTGCTCGAATTACGTTTGTTCCGAGCATACTCAATTTTAATGGCGGGAAAGTCCGGAGTGTGGTTGCTATGAATGAAACATTTGCTGAATCCAGAATCATGGCTTCTCAGAGAAGTTGAAATGCGCTCCTCCAGACCTTAGAGCATGAAGCTCTTCACGGAGCACCCTTCTTAATTGAGACATGAACCAGTGAATTGATTTCTTCAGGGAACATAAAGCTTCAGAGGTAAAATCCTATCTCCTTATATAGTGGATCGTTTTCTTCAAAGTACCACTCGAGAAATTCTGGGCGCTATACTCGGATAAAGGAATTTCAAATATATGGATGGTAAAAGGGAATACTTTTCATTCGACTACTGTACGAATTGCCAATGCTTCAGTGTACACTCTCCGTAACCTGTTTGCATTGTTGGAGCTTTTTTTTTTTGAACTTATTAAACTGTTTCAGCCTGCTGACCTATAAAACCAGACCGCCAGCCAGTCTGTGTAACGATCGCGGCCGTGAAAAAAGAAGCTTTTGTTTTTGAAATGTTTACGTAGAGATCGTCACGTCCGTCGTTGTTTTGCTAATTGAAACCGTAACGAAATTGACGAAATTCCTCAAAAAACAAAAATGAAAAACAGAAACATTAAGGAGCTTACGCGCATGCGCAATTCAAACACGCAAATTTCGAATCAAAACACAAGAAAATTTATCTGTTTGTCTCGAACGAGAATTCATTAAGAAACACAATAAAAAATACAAAGAAAAAAAGCCCGAAAAAAATTGGGAAAAATTTCCAAAGGCGCGATTGCGTCTTAGAACGATTCTGTGTGGAGTGGAGTGGAGTGGAGTGGAGGAGTGTGTTGTCGTGCTGTCTGCCCGTCGAATGACGAGATTGATTTTGCACTTCTCAAGGCCAAATCTGAGTTCCCATGCAAGCGGTAATTGTCGTGCGTAATTATCATATGGTGCTTCACCGTCACCGTCATCAATTAAGCAATAAAAACATTAATGTATTCGCAGATCACTTGTGGCGACGATGCACGACTGTGCACGATCGTTACAAATTCATCGACAATTTTGTGGAAGGTTTGGGGATTTGGTTTTGGGGAAGCAAGCAGTCACGCTATGCGCCTTTGATTGAATTATAATTATAATAGAATTTCATTTGATCAGTCATTTCCGATGATCGGTCATTCTTGTACTTAAGACTTAAAGAGGGGACGCAATGATGGGGAAGGATAATATCCCCCGGCATGGATTGTGAAAGGCCCGCGAATGATAAAAAACAGAGCAAAGCAAAGAGAGACACGCTTCAACGACTGAACGTTTCATAATAATTTATCTAGAATTGGTTATTAATTCTTGTTTTGATCTTGATCACTCGCTAATGCAATTCAAATGTTCTGGGCCCGCTTAACTCGTTCGATTAATGGCGTAGTCTAACGATCGGTGCCTCTGATCTATGCAATCGTATCCTGTTTTGGAGCGAGTCGCAGTCGCATTATATTTTCGCGATCGGCTTCGGATTCAGTCTGTTTCGATCTTTCGATCTTTCGATGTTTCGATCCGATTGACCTTCGTTTGGAAAGTCATTCACATTACGCTTTCTAACAAGAGCGAGCTCAAGAAGCCGATCGCGTAATGCTGTATACTTATCCGATCCAGCTTATTTAGCATGGAACGTGTGCTGGACTAAGCTATGCTGGACTTAATTTATTTCATTGATTTGTATTCTTAATTCGTGCGGCGGCCTTGGAGCTGGAAACTTGTTATATGATCTCATGGAGCAAATACACCTCATGTGGAACAAATAGATCTGCTCCGATGCATAAATAAAGCATTTTTTTGAAACAAATATTTCACTTACATTGCAAAAATGTGTCATTTTTCTAAAGATACAGGCACTCTGTTTGATCTAAATTTGTCATCATTTCGGTTTTTGTCTGTGCTATGCCATCGAAAATCCTTTTGCTCAGCTGCCAATGTTGAAAGCATCGATCGAATATTGATGCACCAGAAAGGTCGTTAAACTGTGTAACTAACAAGTCCTCCAAAGTCCTACTGTACCTACATGAAATCCAGCAATGTGGCGCTCATTTACAGTGTCGGATTACAGAATTCAGGACCTATCCAAATTGTGTGTGGGTGCACAGTTCGAGCGCACAACAACAGCATGGAAAGTTATGAAAGAACTTTCCCGCCAAAAAATCAGAGGATCATCGAGAAAAACAAATCACTAACACAACGAGATCACTTTGGAATGCTGCATAAAGTCAATGAACTATTATCGCCAACGTGATGAGCTACGCCGAGATGTATTGTGATTTGTGATCCGGAGCTGCCGAGACACTTGAAGAGGTTAGTAACACTTGAGCAGAGACTGAAACCGACACCTAGTAACTGAAAGTGAGGTATGTGCTGCACGCCGACTAGAATCTTCTGAAAGACAGGCGGGCACGCAGGCAGGCAGGCAGAACGGCGCGCATGCGCACAAGAGTTCACTGAACAGACGAGCGGCGACAGCATATTCTGCAGAGCACGTTGTGACTGAAAGAAGGATACTTTTCTGGAATAATCGTACGAATACACATGTTCTACGGCCAGCATCGCTTTGTGTGTCTTTACTGTACTTGTCGGATTAGAGAGAGAGAGAGAGAGAGAGAGAGAGAGAGAGAGAGAGAGAGAAAGTGAAAATCGAATTTCGAATTTTCCAGGAACACTTAAGGTGCAGGCCTTGGTGCGGGACATTGACCTAGTCTTGTTATTGTGTTGAAGCGAACAGGAAGCCAGCAGCTCAGCTCAGCTCAGTTCGGTTCGGTTCAATAACTATCGATTGCCTTGAAAAGGTCTTTGACAGTGCTGTCTGAGTGGCTTGTTCTTTTCTGGAATTCTTGGAATTTCGCTCTTGGAAAACCCTAAAATTTGTGTGAACGCGAGTCCAGCGTTGTTTTCGTAGTTGGCTTTTTCCTGAACTAGACATCTGCGCCAGAGGCGAGAGTCTGAGAATATTTGAGATTTATGTATTATTTCTCATCGTTGCCATCAATTTCAATTGATAGTACAGTTTCAGATGATGCAATCCTTGGATGATCTCGGCAATTTTCGTGTCCAGTGTCGGTAGAAGGCAACTTGAGTTCTTTGAGACTGAAGCCTGAATCGAGTCTATTCGAGTGGTCGGCCGCTCATGGAAATATCTGAGTAGTATTTATATATAAACTAGATTCTCTGACTCAGTCCTTCAGTTATTTTTCCCTTGAGCAGGTGAGGTATTTCCTGTTATCGATTTAGAACTCAAAGGAATCGCCTCAAGCTTCTCGTTTTCGCTTTTCTGCATGCTGCATGGATCGACGGTGCGTCTGCCTGTGACTCACAGTCCAAGCGTCATCCATTGATGACGTTGAAACTCGCAACGACTGAGCCTGGCTTAGTCCACGCAATCCAACAAGACCGCGCACGATTTTATTGACAGCACGCGCCCGTGGCATGGACTTCGGACGTGATTGTCGATAAGAATAAGGTGTTCTGCGCTCAATATGAGTTCAGGCATATTTACCGCTAATTATTTAATGGCTACGTATCATTCGCCGATCAATCATTCGTTCATTCGTTCATTCGTTCATTCGATAATGAAATAATTAAAGGAAATTAGCGGCGATATTTGGAGCAAGAAATTTAACTTATTAAGTGTTAATTTGTACTTCCTTTGACTATCTATTAAGCTTGGAGCATTCATTAATGATTAGGTGTGAGGGAATCACGTTAAGAAAAAAGATTTAGTATGCCTTATCCATAATATGCGGAAAGCTTCTCATTAGAAAATCGATTGAATCGTCCGAAGAATTCCGCAATTTTTGTATTCAAACCGATTCGATGGGAAAATTTTGCAGCAGCATTTTTTCGAACAACAACAACAACAATAGTTTTCTAATAAGAATTTTCCATTATTCGGAAAGGTTCAACGAACCGAACCCCGTTCACGTTCACGTTTAAGAAATCATTTAAGCTTCTAAAGCTCAACACGAATAATGCATAACTTTGTGCAAATACTTTAGTAAAATGCCGACGTACGGTTTCAAGGTTATGAGAATCTATAGTAGAAGTAAACGAATATGAATTCCTATAAACACCAGATCGTAGTAAGAAAACACATCGGGTACTACGCGAGAGAATTCTTGTTTCGGAATCGACTTGTGAACAAATTGACCAGAATGAGCATTACAAATGAACAAATGAGTGAAACAAGTAAAGTAGCAACAGCATTTAACAACTTTCATAAAACACGACAAATGTTCGGCTAGAAAAAAGTCGTTTAATAACTTTAGAGTTCATTGCTACCGCAGCCGACAGATTGAGAAACCGAAACAGAATCTTGTAGTACTATGTTAGAGCGTAGTAGGACTACTCCAATAGGCAATTAAATAAAATAAAAATTGAAAGAAAAATAGAAATAGAAATAAAATTTAAACTGGATTCACGCAAGCGAAACCTTAAATCAGAAAGGCCGTAGTAAAAGAATTACCATTTGAATCCCTCTTGTTTTCATTGACAATGGCTCGGTTTTTAGATCGCCTTCTTAAGACGGGTGTTTTGAGCCAAAAAAAAAACAAGCACCGAAGCCGATTTAAACCTGAAAGAATCGAAGAAACAAAAATGTGCGCGTTGGTGACGCAAATAATCGAGAGGAGAAAAAGTGATGAAATTGAAATAATTTGGACTGGCTGATGTGATTATGGGAGATTTCTATTTGAGGGGTTAGAAAAGGCGCCTTTTATTTGTCGATAATTTCTGTTTTATATGACATCGAATAATTGATTTTTATTTATTTTTTTCAGGTCCAGGATAAATGCCAAAATGAAATGCTTGTGAAGACGGCAGCATCCTTGAAATTATTATCACTCAGTCGTCTAAAAATGGATTACGTTAGATATATGAGAGAGATCCGATTGAAAAAGAGGCGGCTTTAGCGATCCATCGAAAGACGTCTTATACCGGGTAAGTGAGAAATGAAATCGATCTTCTTAGATCAGAAATGTGTAGGTATATATATCTCCTAACAAGAAAATTATGTTTCAAAAATCCATTACTAAAATTTTGGGGGGAAAAATATAGTTAAGCAAGTAAAGCTTCCTGATTAACACTATTTTTTGAGTCTCCCCCTCCCTTTTTATCCCTCTTCATCACTCATTCACCTTATCCTATTTCCCTCCTCCCTTCCTTCCCTCCCTTTCCCTCCCTTTCCCCTCCCTCCTCCCTTTCCCCTCCCTCTTTTCCCTCCCTTTCCTCCTTTCCCCTCCCAACCCACCGTCTCTCCCTTTCCCTCTGTTTACCTCTTTTCCCCTCTGTTCGCTGTCTTTACTGCGATTTCCCTCTCTTTTTCTTTCCCTCTCATTCCCTTTCCCCCTCTCCTTCTATGCCTCTCTTTCTCCTGACCTCTCTTTCACTTTCACTTTCCGTTTCACTTTCACTTTCCCTCTCTTTCTCTTTCTGTCTCTTCCTCTTTCCCGCTCTTCGTCTTTCCCTCTCTTTCTCTTTCCTTTCTCTTTCTCTTTCTTTTTCCTTTCTCTTTCTCTTCCTTTCTCTTTCTCTTTCTCTTTCCTTTCTCTTTCCTTTCTCTTTCCTTTCTCTTTCTCTTTACTTTTTCTTTCCCTCTCTTTCTCTTTCCCTCTCTTCCTCTTTACCTATCTTTCTCTTTCCCTCTCTTTCTCTTTCCCTCTCTTTCTCTTTCCCTCTTTTTCTCTTTCCCTCTCTTTCTGTGTCTCTTTCTCTTTCCCTCTCCTTTTCTTTCTCTTTCCCTCTCCTCTCCTTTTCTTTCTCTTTCCCTCTCCTTTTCTTTCTCTTTCCCTCTCCTTTTCTTTCTCTTTACCTCTCCTTTTCTTTCTCTTTACCTCTCCTTTTCTTTCTCTTTCACTCTCCTTCTCTTTCTCTTTCCCTCTCCTTATCTCTCTCTTTCCCTCTCTTTCTCTTTCCCTATCTTACTCTTTCCCTCTCTTTCTCTTTCCCTTTCTTTCCCTATCTTTCTCTTTTCTTCTCTTTCTCTTTCTCTTTTCCTCTCTTTCTCTTTCCGTCTCTTTCTCTTTCCTTCTCTTTCCCTCTCTTTCTCCTTCCCTCTCTTTCTCTTTCCCTCTCTTTTTCTTTTACTTTCTTTTACTTTCTTTTTCCCTCTCTTTCTCTTTTCCTCTCTTCACCTTTCCCTTTCTTTCCCTCGCCTTCTCTTTCCCACTCTTTCTCTTTGGCTTTTTTTCACTTTCACTTTAACTTTCCCTCTCTTTCTCTTTCCCTCGCTTTCTCTTTCCCTCTTCTCCCCTTTCCCTATCTTCCTCTTTCCCTCTCTTCCTTTTTCCCTCTCTTCCTCTTTACCTTCTTTCCTTCTCATTACCTTTCTTTCCTTCTGCATTCCTCTCTCGTTCCCTCTGCTTTCCTCTCTTTACCTCTTCTTTGCAACTCTTTTCCTCTCTTTGACTCTCTTTGACCCTCTATCCAACCATCATTGCCTGGCAAAAGTCTAAAAAATTAGTTTCAAGCTTCTAGCTTTAAAAATTGCGTAATTTCCATACCAACTGTCATCCCCTAATTTGAACTCCTTACAGCCCCTTTTTCGCATTAAAAAGCAGCCTATATCCTTTCTCAGGCTCTAGACTATGTCCGTACCTATATTTTATTCAAATCGGTTTAGTAGTTTAGACGTGATTGCGTCAAACAGACAGACAGAATTACTGTTACATTTATAATATTAGTAAGGAGAAAGGATATACTGTTGGAGCTTTTTATTATTCATAAATTCGGAAAACATTTTTCCCCGATGTATTTAACCTTTTGTTTGAGCCTTTAAGCAAGAATCGTGCTTTCATAACGTCATTTAATTGAAATAAATTTTTAAAATCTTGAATATTTATTTTTAAAACTTAGCGAGCTCTCTCGCCATCCGAAGACGAGCGTTAATTGCGAACAGCGCTCGATCCCTCGGACCCTTATATACACACACATATCCATGTGTCCAATGGATCCGCTGTTAAAGCGAGACTGAACTTGTTTGATTTGAGCTCAAATTCATTGGTGTCTGTGTGTTTGTGTGTTCGTGTGAACGAAGCCCGAGTGAAAGATAAGATTCCACTCCAAGCGAACTGAAAACACTTTGCGCGCTTATGTTTTGTTGTAGGGGGCGAATTCTATCTGAATTGAATAAGAGAATAATTTTGGAATTCTTTAATCGAAATTTAAATGAATTTGATTTATTTCGCATTTATTGAGAATTTTTGAAAATTCTACTTCGATTGAAAAAGCTCGATGCAGCGTCATAAAAGCGCTCCGAGTTGTCGTTTTGAGTGTTTTTACTTGTTATCTTCGAAATGCACTCAAAACGACGCAAGCTTTGAGTGTGAACCGCACGCTTTTACTCAATCGCCAAAAAGCGATCGATCGAACCTGCTGTGCGCCACTCAAACCGGGTCCCAAGCGAACCTAACAAGCCCCCCAAGAACCAAGTTCGGTTTCACTTTTTAACTCTTTGTTTTTTTTGTTTTTTTTTTTGTTCGATCTCGAGAAGCTTGGAAGCCGGCTTATTCTCTGTTTACGTTTTTTTCACTAAAGCGTGGATCGCATCTAACCCGCTCGCTCGCTCTCTCTCTCTTGGTGTCAAATTTCTCTCTTGAGCGCTTGTCGAAATCATATCATCGTGGTCTGAATAGTTTGATTTTTGTGGCGCGGGCCATTAAAGGCCTTTGGTAAAAGCAAAATAAATTCACTTTTTCCTACAAATTTACTCATGAATTTCGTCATTTGCGAAGCTGCATGAATCCCTCGATTATTTGGAAGTTGCTTCTGTTTGTTTTGCTTTCGATATTTAAATTCCATGCCAATGACGAGGTCTGAGGTAAATTATTGCCTCAAATTTAATGCAATTTAACCTTAAGAGTGCAGTCTAGTCTCTGAGAGTCTCTGCGATATCGGAAGAAAACAAAATTCCAATCGTTTCGATGCTGATGGTTGGTTTTGTCTTTCGGAGAAAAATTAATTAAGAAATATTTCTAGAAATCCCATAAATTTATCTTTTGAAGAAGAAAAGGTCATTCTTGATTTGAAGTTAATGATGACATTGAAAGGCAGATAAATTTTTGGAGAACTGACAGCCTATAATAGCACGTCCGCAATTTCGCTTGAATCTGAAGGATATTCGCAGAGATGGCGCATGGTGTCCCCTTATCGTTTTTGGAGCCATCAATTAATAAGATTAAGATTGCATACAATGTTCAAATGGCATTTTTGGAGCGTGCCAAAAGATCACCTCAAACGCCGATAAGAGCTCAGACACACATGGCTCTATTAATTATGTCAGTTATCGTTTTTGTTATCGTTATCGTCAGTTTAGTGATTTGAAAGAATCTCTAAAATTTTTCGGCGCCATAAGAGCTTCAACTAAAAACGGCAATGACTAAGAGCTAAGGCACTACTATAATTAGAATTAGAATACCCGCTTTTTATGCGATCTTGCTAATTTTGTTTTGGGTCCGGACGGCCTCTCGGATTTATTAGGCAAAAATATGCAAATCTCTTCATCGATCGCCGGTGATCTTGAGAGCCCGCGTCATTGGTTGTGAGTCGTCTTAGTTGTCTTGAACTTCAAAATCATCTCAACTATAACAACTCCGACCTCAAGGGGGTGTAATTCGAAAATTCAGAAACATTTTTTTTTGATGTCCGTAACGAAGAAAAAAAAAAAAAAAAAATAAAATAAAAATGCAAATGCATCGATTTTCAGGGTGAATAAACTAATAAACAAAAAGTAAGAAAAAAAGTAGGAGCTACCAAAATTGTTTCTTGTTGCTGACGGCAGAGTTTGTAGGCGCTTATGGCTTTATTGGCGCTGATACCATTTATGAATGTATAATATTATTAAATTGTGCTGCTCGAATTACGTTTGTTCCGAGCATACTCAATTTTAATGGCGGGAAAGTCCGGAGTGTGGTTGCTATGAATGAAACATTTGCTGAATCCAGAATCATGGCTTCTCAGAGAAGTTGAAATGCGCTCCTCCAGACCTTAGAGCATGAAGCTCTTCACGGAGCACCCTTCTTAATTGAGACATGAACCAGTGAATTGATTTCTTCAGGGAACATAAAGCTTCAGAGGTAAAATCCTATCTCCTTATATAGTGGATCGTTTTCTTCAAAGTACCACTCGAGAAATTCTGGGCGCTATACTCGGATAAAGGAATTTCAAATATATGGATGGTAAAAGGGAATAATTTTCATTCGAATACTGTACGAATTGCCAATGCTTCAGTGTACATTCTCCGTAACCTGTTTGCATTGTTGGAGCCTTTTTTTTTTTAACTTATTAAACTGTTTCAGCCTGCTGACCTATAAAACCAGACCGCCAGCCAGTCTGTGTAACGATCGCGGCCGTGAAAAAAGAAGCTTTTGTTTTTGAAATGTTTACGTAGAGATCGTCACGTCCGTCGTTGTTTTGCTAATTGAAAACGTAACGAAATGGACGAAATTCCTCAAAAAACAAAAATGAAAAACAGAAACATTAAGGAGCTTACGCGCATGCGCAATTCAAACACGCAAATTTCGAATCAAAACACAAGAAAATTTATCTGTTTGTCTCGAACGAGAATTCATTAAGAAACACAATAAGAAATACAAAGAAAAAAAGCCCGAAAAAAATTGGGAAAAATTTCCAAAGGCGCGATTGCGTCTTAGAACGATTCTGAGTTCAGTGGAGTGGAGTGGAGTGGAGGAGTGTGTTGTCGTGCTGTCTGCCCGTCGAATGACGAGATTGATTTTGCACTTCTCAAGGCCAAATCTGAGTTCCCATGCAAGCGGTAATTGTCGTGCGTAATTATCATATGGTGCTTCACCGTCACCGTCATCAATTAAGCAATAAAAACATTAATGTATTCGCAGATCACTTGTCACGACGATGCACGACTGCGCACGATCGTTACAAATTCATCAACAATTTTGTGGAAGGTTTGGGGATTTGGTTTTTGGGGAAGCAAGCAGTCACGCTATGCGCCTTTAATTGAATTATAATTATAATAGAATTTCATTTGATCAGTCATTTCCGATGATCGGTCATTCTTGTACTTAAGACTTAAAGAGGGGATGCAATGATGGGGAAGGATAATATCCCCCGGATGGATTGTGAAAGGCCCGCGAATGATAAAAAAACAGAGCAAAGCACAGAGAGACACGCTTCAACGACTGAACGTTTCATAATAATTTATCTAGAATTGGTTATTAATTCTTGTTTTGATCTTGATCACTCGCTAATGCAATTCAAATGTTCTGGGCCCGCTTAACTCGTTCGTTAATGGCGTAGTCTAACGATCGGTGCCTCTGATCTATGCAATCGTATCCTGTTTTGGAGCGAGTCGCAGTCGCATTATATTTTCGCGATCGGCTTCGGATTCAGTCTGTTTCGATCTTTCGATCTTTCGATGTTTCGATCCGATTGACCTTCGTTTGGAAAGTCATTCACATTACGCTTTCTAACAAGAGCGAGCTCAAGAAGCCGATCGCGTAATGCTGTATACTTATCCGATCCAGCTTATTTAGCATGGAACGTGTGCTGGACTAAGCTATGCTGGACTTAATTTATTTCATTGATTTGTATTCTTAATTCTTGCGGCGGCCTTGGAGCTGGAAACTTGTTATATGATCTCATGGAGCAAATACACCTCATGTGGAACAAATAGATCTGCTCCGATGCATAAATAAAGCATTTTTTTGAAACAAATATTTCACTTACATTGCAAAAATGTGTCATTTTTCTAAAGATACAGGCACTCTGTTTGATCTAAATTTGTCATCATTTCGGTTTTTGTCTGTGCTATGCCATCGAAAATCCTTTTGCTCAGCTGCCAATGTTGAAAGCATCGATCGAATATTGATGCACCAGAAAGGTCGTTAAACTGTGTAACTAACAAGTCCTCCAAAGTCCTACTGTACCTACATGAAATCCAGCAATGTGGCGCTCATTTACAGTGTCGGATTACAGAATTCAGGACCTATCCAAATTGTGTGTGGGTGCACAGTTCGAGCGCACAACAACAGCATGGAAAGTTATGAAAGAACTTTCCCGCCAAAAAATCAGAGGATCATCGAGAAAAAACAAATCACTAACACAACGAGATCACTTTGGAATGCTGCATAAAGTCAATGAACTATTATCGCCAACGTGATGAGCTGCGCCGAGATGTATTGTGATTTGTGATCCGGAGCTGCCGAGACACTTGAAGAGGTTAGTAACACTTGAGCAGAGACTGAAACCGACACCTAGTAACTGAAAGTGAGGTATGTGCTGCACGCCGACTAGAATCTTCTGAAAGACAGGCGGGCACGCAGGCAGGCAGGCAGAACGGCGCGCATGCGCACAAGAGTTCACTGAACAGACGAGCGGCGACAGCATATTCTGCAGAGCACGTTGTGACTGAAAGAAGGATACTTTTCTGGAATAATCGTACGAATACACATGTTCTACGGCCAGCATCGCTTTGTGTGTCTTTACTGTACTTGTCGGATTAGAGAGAGAGAGAAAGAGAGAGAGAGAGAGAGAGAGAGAGAGAGAGAGAGAGAAAGTGAAAATCGAATTTCGAATTTTCCAGGAACACTTAAGGTGCAGGCCTTGGTGCGGGACATTGACCTAGTCTTGTTATTGTGTTGAAGCGAACAGGAAGCCAGCAGCTCAGCTCAGTGCGGTTCGGTTCAGTTCGGTTCAATAACTATCGATTGCCTTGAAAAGGTCTTTGACAGTGCTGTCTGAGTGGCTTGTTCTTTTATGGAATTCTTGGAATTTCGCTCTTGGAAAACCCTAAAATTTGTAGTGAACGCGAGTCCAGCGTTGTTTTCGTAGTTGGCTTTTTCCTGAACTAGACATCTGCGCCAGAGGCGAGAGTCTGAGAATATTTGAGATTTATGTATTATTTCTCATCGTTGCCATCAATTTCAATTGATAGTACAGTTTCAGATGATGCAATCCTTGGATGATCTCGGTAATTTTCGTGTCCAGTGTCGGTAGAAGGCAACTTGAGTTCTTTGAGACTGAAGCCTGAATCGAGTCGACTCGAGTGGTCGGCCGCTCATGGAAATATCTGAGTAGTATTTATATATAAACTAGATTCTCTGACTCAGTCCTTCAGTTATTTTTCCCTTGAGCAGGTGAGGTATTTCCTGTTATCGATTTAGAACTCAAAGGAATCGCCTCAAGCTTCTCGTTTTCGCTTTTCTGCATGCTGCATGGATCGACGGTGCGTCTGCCTGTGACTCACAGTCCAAGCGTCATCCATTGATGACGTTGAAACTCGCAACGACTCAGCCTGGCTTAGTCCACGCAATCCAACAAGACCGCGCACGATTTTATTGACAGCACGCGCCCGTGGCATGGACTTCGGACGTGATTGTCGATAAGAATAAGGTGTTCTGCGCTCATTATGAGTTCAGGCATATTTACCGCTAATTATTTAATGGCTACGTATCATTCGCCGATCAATCATTCGTTCATTCGTTCATTCGTTCATTCGATAATAAAATAATTAAAGGAAATTAGCGGCGATATTTGGAGCAAGAAATTTAACTTATTAAGTGTTAATTTGTACTTCCTTTGACTATGTATTAAGCTTGGAGCATTCATTAATGATTAGGCGAGAGGGAATCACGTTAAGAAAAAAGATTTAGTATGCCTTATCCATAATATGCGGAAAACTTCTCATTAGAAAATCGATTGAATCGTCCGAAGAATTCCGCAATTTTTGTATTCAAACCGATTCGATGGGAAAATTTTGCAGCAGCATTTTTTCGAACAACAACAACAACAATAGTTTTCTAATAAGAATTTTCCATTATTCGGAAAGGTTCAACGAACCGAACCCCGTTCACGTTCACGTTTAAGAAATCATTTAAGCTTCTAAAGCTCAACACGAATAATGCATAACTTTGTGCAAATACTTTAGTAAAATGCCGACGTACGGTTTCAAGGTTATGAGAATCTATAGTAGAAGTAAACGAATATGAATTCCTATAAACACCAGATCGTAGTAAGAAAACACATCGGGTACTACGCGAGAGAATTCTTGTTTCGGAATCGACTTGTGAACAAATTGACCAGAATGAGCATTACAAATGAACAAATGAGTGAAACAAGTAAAGTAGCAACAGCATTTAACAACTTTCATAAAACACGACAAATGTTCGGCTAGAAAAAAGTCGTTTAATAACTTTAGAGTTCATTGCTACCGCAGCCGACAGATTGAGAAACCGAAACAGAATCTTGTAGTACTAGAGCGTAGTAGGACTACTCCAATAGGCAATTAAATAAAATAAAAATTGAAAGAAAAATAGAAATAGAAATAAAATTTAAACTGGATTCACGCAAGCGAAACCTTAAATCAGAAAGGCCGTAGTAAAAGAATTACCATTTGAATCCCTCTTGTTTTCATTGACAATGGCTCGGTTTTTAGATCGCCTTCTTAAGACGGGGATTTTGAGCCAAAAAAAAAACAAGCACCGAAGCCGATTTAAACCTGAAAGAATCGAAGAAACAAAAATGTGCGCGTTGGTGACGCAAATAATCGAGAGGAGAAAAAGTGATGAAATTGAAAAAATTTCGACTGGTTGATGTGATTATGGGAGATTTCTATTTGAGGGGTTAGAAAAGGCTCCTTTTATTTGTCGATAATTTCAGTTTTACATGACATCGATTAATTGATTTTTATTGTTTTTTTTTCAGGTCCAGGATAAATGCCAAAATGAAATGCTTGTGAAGACGGCAGCATCCTTGAAATTTTGATCACTCAGTCGTCTAAAAATGGATTACGTTAGATATATGAGAGAGATCCGATTGAAAAAGAGGCGGCTTCAGCGATCCATCGAAATGACGTCGTATACCGGGTAAGTGAGAAATGAAATCGATCTTCTTAGATCAGAAATGTGTAGGTATATACTATCAACCCAAGGTGGTCTTAGATCACAATTTATATATGTATAGAGATATATTTGTTTTGGTCAATCATTGTCATTGCATTGTATTTTCTTCGATGCGCTTTTTACATTGATATACAGTCAAATTTCCCTAAGCGAACTCGTCTATACACAGAAAAACTGGCAACGAAAAATTCCAATTAATGGCGTTTGTTAAACTCGATTCATCGGTTTTTTAATTGTCCCAATTAAAAATTTCAAAAAAATCACGAAATTCGGGAAAAGTTCGCAAATTTAAATTTTGAACAAAAATTTTGTTGATTTTTTTGTTGTATTAAATATCAAAAGTATTAACACTTAACAAAACGTTTGCTTGAAATTTTTGAAAGTGCATATAAATATTTTTCTAAAATTCTCATTAGCTTTATGCGGACTTGCATACAAGAAGAGACAAAATAATAAAAAATTAGCTCACATATGTTTATGATGTTATAATGTATAATTATCTTCCGTAAACTGACTTTGCAGACTCAAATTTTTATTATGGAATATGTAGATGAGGCATTTTTTCCTTTTTTAATTTATTTAAAATAATTGGTTGATTTTTATTAATACCTTTGGTTGTTGATATTACAAATTGTTGTTTGAAAATATTTATTGAGTGTTAATATTTCGAGTTATTGTCCCAATTAAACGATTTTTTAATATAACAAAAAGTGTGATAGGCTGAGTCTTATAGCATGTTTCCACATAGTGGATTAACTATATGCATTAAAGTTAACGCATATAGTTAATCACTGTCGTTTCCACTTGCGGACTGTGCATTAACTAATCAGCTGATTTCGTCGGAAGCTGCTGTAAAATAAGTGAAAAATACCCCTTTCTTATACTTTGCTAGATATAAACGATATATGGATATATTACAATCTTCATTTGATTTCAATGTGTGAAATAGATTAAATATTTTTACTTATACCTTGGACTTGCCATTTTCAATTTGATTTTTATTTCAGCGGTTCTTTTGATTTAACAGAACGGTTGTTATTTTACGTATTTTTCTATTCAGTGGTGCAATTTTTCGTAACATTTGCAAGCAAGTCCAAATGCAACCAAGCTGTTTTATCTGCGTTAAATTTTAATGCATGCATTATTGAGGTGATTAACTTGACATTTTTGTATGGGTAATCACATTTTTAATCATGCGTTAACGAGTTAATGCAGGTAATTGAGTTAATGCACTATATAGTGGAAACATGCTATTAAAGCTAAATTTGTTATATTGATTAAAAAATTGGTTATATTTACGCAAAAAATTCTTTCTGTGTAAGGAATTTCTCTTAATAGGGAAGCTTCTCAAGGCATATCCGCTACATTTTTAGTTCCTTTTTTTTTCTCCTTATAACGAATTCTCTCCATAAGAAATGTTTTCCTTTCCCTTGAAATTCGAAATATTTTTTTTCCGATGTCTTTAACCTTTTGCTTGGGTCTTTAAGCAAGACCGAGCTTACATAACATCGAAAAATGAAAAAAAAAAATAATATAAAAATTGCAGTTTAAAGCAAGTGCAACGACGCCGACGATGAGCAGTCAAAAAATCCAAATTTGAGTTCAACGTCTCGACGCCAGAATTTTCACATGAAAATGTGTGTGCGTTTGTTTTTCTGGCCGGCCAGGCACTGAAAGCCTTTTTCGCAACTGTCGTGGCCATTGTTGTTTAAAGAAAATCGTCAAAGTCCGAGCCGAGTCAGCAGATTTGAAAGAGTTATTTTCGCTTTTTCGGTGACAAACAACAGCGCGAGTCATTAACACCTGTAGGCACTGC
Organism: Chlorops oryzae; assembly: GCA_020466095.1. Taxonomy (NCBI): domain Eukaryota; kingdom Metazoa; phylum Arthropoda; class Insecta; order Diptera; family Chloropidae; genus Chlorops; species Chlorops oryzae. Next base: position 1,168,696 of record CM035808.1, on the reverse strand, counting down.
ATGTTAAGACACGATCCGCCTTAAATGCACTTCGCTTGGCTTCGCTTCACTTGGGTTTGGAGTCGAGCACGCAGTGAGCGTATGACTTCCCGCTGAATTGATGACTCAATCGCGAATTTTTTGGAGATCTCGGCTCTATTTCGAACAGCCTCTTCTAAGAAGACACAACTCGAAAATTCACATTTTTCAGAAAACGCATTAAACAAAATGCGTCGCAGTGTCAATCAAAGCAAGAAGAAAGGAATTGACGGGAATTTTTGGGCTTTTTTTTTTGTAGAGAGGTGAACTCCGAGGGCGGTTCAATAAGTACCCGTGTTAGAAATGAAGACGACACCATTTTTTTCTCGTATGATCAAGTTCCATATGTTAACTCGAAATTCTTCAACTTTGAAGAGGTTCTGCGATTTCTTTGTGTTGTTTTCTTTCGTCTAATCAAGGCTTTTGAAACTTTCCCTTAATTTTTTTTGCTTCAAATTCTTTTTCGGTCTTCGATGGAAGAATTGAAATTCATTCAGACTGTCATCGGCCGTAATTGATGAACTCAAATTTCGCATTCCTTACTTTATCGGTTTTTCTTTTCTTCCTTTTTGTTTACGTAAATGTGAACTTGACACTTGTTGACTTTTTCTTTTTCACTTCCACTTCTTCACTTCATTCTTCCCATTCACAAGTTTCATCATGATGAAATCGAACAATTTCAAGGCCAAACAGGACCGAGTGAAGAAGATTCTTACTCGTTTCTGTTATTCTTTTGAGTGCTGAGATTTTTTTGGGCCTCTTTTGAACTTATTCGCAGAGTTTCCAACGTGCAGAAATGCGTTCTGTCATCATCCACAGAACTATGAAAGAATCTCTTCCATAGCTACAATTTTTTTCTTTTTTTTTCTCATCTAACGTGCTTTCGAGCTGAGAGACTTACTAGAATCTTTCTTTATCTCAAAATACTGTGGAAAACGTGCCGGAATCTTTCTGAGCTGAAATTCGTTTTGAATTCTATTTTCTGGAGTGTGTGGGTTTCGTGTTTCAAGAATGAACGTGTAAATTCTTCTATTTTGTTGACCTAGAAATTCATTTATACACAGGGCGTGAAGTGGAGTGGAAAGTAAATAGATTTTAGGAGGGAAAAAAATTAATCAAAAAAGAAAATTTCAAAAAATACTTATTTGAAAAAAGGGTCTGAAATCGACTATAGAGTTTTTCTCGTAGAGAAAATAGTGTGGAGTATTGAATTTACGATTCTACAGCCGTCCACATATTTAGAGCAGAGCTCTTCTATGTACTGAACGACTGTTTATTAAAGTCCCAAAGGAATCATAATGACTCCTTATTCGGAGTGAAGCATTCATAGTGAGTTCTGTTAAGAGCACTTTAAAGGCTCCAGCATTTTAGATAAATAATGCCGATCCCTTAGATGACATCCTTGACTTACAAAAGAAAAAGCCCCCTAAACCTACTCTTGCACTTTTTGAGAACAAAATGGGAGGGGACTCGAAGTCATGAGACCAAGTGAGAGGTGGAGGTTCAATCGTCGATCTGATAATCTATAATATGTGCCATCCAGTGGCATGCATTTTTGTCTGAAGAATTGATTTTTCCCATTAAATGAGATAACACTTCGCAGATGAGTTTGAGAAAAAAAATGTCAACACTCCTGAGTCACAGTCTCTATGATGAATTGTCTTGTTTTGTTTCGAGCTGTCACGACGATTTGCCCGCAGACTGTTTACAATTCTGTGATTTACTCCAGTAAATAAGACACGTATCTCTGTAAATAAAGGTGAAGGAGCGACCTTTGTCCAGCAAGATCGCAAAAATCGTCCGAACGGGTATCCGCGGTATTAGAGATCGATCGATCCACAAAAGCATTTCGCTTTGGATTATTTATTTATTTATTAATTTTTTTTTTCTGTATTGTTTTCGAGTGTGTTTTAAAAAAATGAAATTTCACAAATGAATAAATTAAAAAAAAAATCTTTTTAGCAATAATTATGCAAATTTCTCGAATTTGATGCAAAATTGTCACCAAGCAGAATTCTTGATGTGCTTCAAAAAAAGGAGATGGTTTACGTCAGTCGTTTATCGTCACTTTGAAATGGTACAGGGTTAGATCAGCGGGATATATTACAACAATGTTGTTCGAAGAAATACTTCTAGGTACCTATTAAAATCCCTCAAAATTAATTGGGTGAAAAATTTAAATCATATAGAGAAAGGGTAATATTTAGTTTTTCTTCTGGCTTTGCCGTGCTAAAATAGAATTAAGGAGAATCCGAATGCAGTAAGTGTGTTCCAAGGAGTTATCCAGTTATGTTTTCTCTTTATTCTAGTATAAAAATTGTATTAACCCTCATCGGTTCCCTCAAAATGTCGTCGAATTGGTTCTTGTGTATACGTCCGTATACACAAGTATTTTTACCCTTAAAGATACTACAAATAAAAAAATTTGACCGATTTTCAGTATATTACATTGTCTAGTTGTCGTTATATTCCATTTGAAAGTTAAAAATTGTATACGATCGTATACAAGGAACCGATTAGGGTTAAAACTCGTACAGGTCTGGGGCCTATGGGCCAAGAAATGGTAAAAAAGGATGAAAAAGTTTGAGATTTATGCTCACTATTTGTAAATTTTCGTGTCATTTATTACTAGAATACTTTTCTCCAAGCTTAAGTCTAACAATTTTTGTTATAGACAGGAAAATAAATGTTCAAAGGGCTTACGAGATATAGCCATGAGTAGAGCTCGGATTTTGAATATTTTGAATTTTTTTGCATTTAACTTTGAATATTTTCGTCACTGAAGTAGGCTTTTTTTAATTTGACAATTCAACATTTTAATAGGCATACTAAATCGAACTAATTTGGAATTTTTGACTGAATTTTTTGCATTTTAAAAATTTTTTTCTGAGTATTTTTTGAATATTCTGAATTTTTTGCATTCTTTTTTTGAATATTTTTTGAATATTTTTTTTAATGGTTTTTTGAATATTTTGAATTTTTTGCATTCTTTTTTTTGAATTTTTTTGATATTTTTTGCATATTTTTTTTTGATTATATTTTTTGAATATTTTGAATTTTTTGCATTATTTTTTTTTTGAATATTTTGAATTTTTTGCATTCTTTTTTTGAATTTTTTTGAATAATTTTTTTAAATATTTTGAATTTTTTGCATATTGTTTTTTGATTTTTTTTGAATATTTTTTGAATATTTTGAATTTTTTGCATTATTTTTTTTTGAATATATTTTTTGCATTTTTTTTGTTTTTTTTTTACATATTCATTTTGAGCATAGTTGATTTTTGAATACTTTGAATTTTTTGCCAAACTATTTCATGATCGATTTAATTGAACCTGTAGCCAATATTATTTTGAAATGGATATAGTGAATTGCTGTCTACACGATTTTTTTAGAAATAATAAAATTGAACTACTTAGAACAGTTTAGTTGAGTTTTTCAAATGAATATGTATTCCGCGTTAATATGCATTTGAATTTTTTGCAGTTCTTTTAAATGAAATTTTTGAAAAACAGTTACTTTTTTGTTCAAATTCGCTTTCGTATATTGACGTATAGTTTTATTTACATATTCAAATCTCCGAGTTTCGATAGCCTCAGTTAAAAGTTGAAACTGTAATCTCGCCAACTAGTTCATGAGCTTCGGGATTCTAAATTGACTGTAGCGGCGGGAATTATTCTGAATTTTTTTGTTCATAGTGTAATCTGCTGTCTGGAAGACTCTTTCGAAATTTTTAATCGAGTTTTAATTAAATATAAATTTTCTTTTAATGGTTAGGTGTCACAGTCAAATTGCTTATGGACGTAAACAATCGTCCTTAAGCACGTTCCAAAACTATGAGCAACCATAATTCTGAATTTCAGGCATGTTTGCCAAAATTTAATGAACCCTTCGTTGCGTAAATGTTAAGATTTGTCCGCTACAGTAATCATCAAGGCTTGATCATTTTAAGTGATGTTAAAAATAGCATAGCATAAATATTTGGTTAAGGTTATTTGTTTTTTGTTTCAAAATGATTATCCCGCCCTAGCATGAGAGTAGTCACACCCTGTATGGCAGTGCAAGCTTTCGGCTTTAAGAACCTGCTTCAAATTAAGAACCCACAACGTCAATCGTTTCGTCAGACCGTGCTTTGATTTTAAGTCCCGGACAGGTTATTAATGGAATTTATAGCGAAATTATTCGAAAGCTCGAAACGGACGGCGAACGTTCGTAAACAGACCCATTCTTCCATTCTTCGGAGCAGCACTCAATAGAGAAGATCTTAAGTGGGCTTTGGGCACTACGTCTTAGATCGTCGTTATTTATCGCTCTGCTCCGCTCCGTTTTGACCCCCCCCGTGCTTGCGTGCTTCCCCCAGATGCGTTGAGTCAATCAGGCTTTGGAGTATTTTTCGCAAATTGGAATTCAAGGAAATAGCGCGCCACGCTTTCGGAATCGAGTTTGGCAAAATTTTCGATCGCCCATTCCAGTGGCTCCGCTATTTTGTTTTGGTTCTGGACGCGCTAGAATTAGTTTCAAGGTTAGCGTAACCTGCCATTGACCTATATGAGTGGAAAAAAATATTCTTCGTTTCCACACACACACACATACATACATACATATCTTTCGGTTGTTTATTAATCTTTGCATAGTAATTTTTTTGCTTGTTGTTGTTTTCTATTCATCGAAAAATTATGATCGCTTTTTGCATAAGTGGATGCGTAGCAGCCATCGTAGGTATGTGGAGTGCTGGTCTTGAGTGACGCCAATTGAGCAATGCGAAAATGGTCCGGGATGATGGAGGATGGAATCGGAAGAATTGCGCAATTTTGTGGAAAAAGAATTCTTCGAATTTTCGAAATCGTACGATCCCAAATAATTCGCGTTCACCTGGCTGCGCTCCCGATCGTCTTAGATCAGTGCTTTTTTTTTATTTATTTATTATTTTTTTATGCTGAATCTGGCTTTTTAGTTCATGTTTTCCATTTCTATTGCGATGTAGATCTTTAATATGCTGGACATAGAATTGAATAATCGAAAAAACAAATTTGTTTTAAGAGATTATTTTTATTTAATTTTATTTATTAGCTATATGTGTGATATAAAATATTAGACTTATAGGTTCAAAACTGCACTAGCCAGCAGCCTTCGGCAGGTTTTTTAAGAGATTAAGGGGGTCTTCTCATTGAAAACCCGTTTTTTGGGGACCCTTTTTAAAAAAATTCTTATTTGAAAACGCAAAGAATAATTGAAAATATTTTTTATTTATTGTATTACAAAAGGTTCAAAGTAAATAAAAAAATTTTTTTTGCCTCGATACGTGGGCTGTTCAAAAAGAAATGAGACTTCAAAGTTGGTGGTGAAAAAAAAGGTGCCGTCACGGCGGCCACGATTCCGGGTCTCCGGAGCGTCCGAAATGGAAAAAAAAACGGGGTTATAATCAGTATAGATGTATTTCTCGGGTGAACCTCAAGCTTAATTTTGTGATTTTTTTTGACAAAATGGCGGCCATTCAAAAAAAAATTTCAATTTCGGCCTTTTTTTTGTAGTTTAGTGTAAAAAAAAAAATAGTAAAAAATTTTTTAAAATTATGGTCGAGGTTCACCCGAGAATGGTGACAATTCTGCGTCGATTCCACTTTGTTTCATGAAAATCGGTTCAGTTGAACTGGAGATATCATGGCCGCCAGTTCGAAAAACGTGGTTTCGAGATAAACGCGTTTAAAGTTTGAAGCAACGCAAAAATTACTCGTTTTAGCGCAGATCTTGCTCGACAAAGAAGGCTATATCCTCTAAACTATTTCGAATTTCAAAAAATCCTTTTAGGGGCATACTCACAACTACCCAAGCTATAAATAAATGCGAAAAAAAGTCGAAAAAAAAAGTTGCTCAATGAGAAAACCCCCTTAAGATCCACCAGATAAGCTTAAATGAATAATTGAAAAAATATCAAAAAAGAAGAACACTTGAAAAAAGTTCATGGGTCACTTAGCATAACAAATGGCATAACACATAGCATAACATGACATAGAATTGTAGGTATATGAAATTAGAGTTCATAAATCAGAAAGAACAGATATAAATATTTCACAAAACTTCAAACGGACAAGGGTTTTTTGTATGTCTTGATGTCCTTTGAATTGTATCTTTGGATAATGCGGTTCTTTGTTTTCGAGGATCACTAACTACTGATGCCTCTAGTTATGATCTAATGCGGTACCTTATCAGTCCATTACATTCTTATTTTTCGATTCAGAAAAATATTTCGATATTATATAAAACATTTTTCTATGTATGGGGGGACTCACAATCGAATTTAGATGCACTTTCACACATAAATATATTCGTTCCTAACGCGCCCATTTTTACACATTTGACGTCAGAATAAATTTATTTATTTGAAAAAAATGTGTTTATAAAACAAATAAAGATTAGAATTTGAAATAATTTATTTTGAAAGCAAGAGGCATTTATTTGATCCAAATAATTTATTCGCAATTAAATTTTTATAGCAAAAAAAAAAAAAAAAAAATAAATAAATAAAAAAAAACAATGCTTTGAATTGATAAGAAATTTTTATTTATTTCAACATTAACCCATTCGGAACCAAGCAATTTTTTTTTAACGAACATACCGTGAACGCTAACAGTTTGTGTGTGGTTAGCTTATAAGAATATCAAAAAAGTTAACAAAAGTTCGCTTAGCTTTTTTAAAAATTGTTTTCACTTTTAACAGCTCTTTTAAAAGATGAAACAAACCGTGGCTGATTATTAGTAAAAGAAGGAAAATAGAATATTTATTTTAAAATTTTACACTGAGAAAAATTTTTGCACAAAAAGAAAACAAAAATTTAACTATTTTTTTTCAGTGTATTTCAGTTTTTGTTACTTTTTTTACACAAAAAAGAAAACAAAAATTTAACTAAAAACACTGTATTGTTAATAAACAAGGAATATAGAAAATAAAATTTTTAAATTTTACACTGAGAAAAATTTTTGTACAAAAAATAAAACAAAAATTTAACTAATTTTCTCAGTGTCTTTCATTTTTTGTAAAACCTTTTGAATATTTTAAAAGAATACCTTGTTATATTAACAATAAGTCACTGTTTGTTTCATCTTTTTATCTTAATTATTTCTGGAGATATTAAATTTTTAAAAACATGCCGTAAGAGTAATGTGTTTTGTATCATTTTCGTACATTTTTACTGGATATTAGTACTAGAGCATCTATGTGTACTTGAAATTTTTTGAATATCTCACTGTTGCTCCACTTAATTTGAATGAAATTTTTTTTTAAATGAAAGTAAATACTAGGGGGTGTTTCAAAAAGCAAATTATAGAGTGGCGCGAAACTGGGAATACACTGAAAAAAATTTTTAAAATTATCTTTTTAGTTTTGTGAAAAAATATTTCTCAGTGTAAAAATTGAAAAAAAAATGTTAGCTTCCTTTTTTTAATATCTAACAGAATTTGTTTGGACCGTTTCTCTATCTCAATTGGTTGTTGAGATATAAAATTGTCAAAAAAGCCTTAACAAAAAAGGATTTTCAAGGATATTTCAAGGACCTTTCAAAATAAAATTTTTAAAAGGAGTCTCCACAGTGTTTATAGATGACACCAATCGAAAAATCAACAAAATTTAAAAACTCCTTTGATGGTGCCGCATGCCTTTGCTTAACCCGCCAGACCCTTTGAACTTTATTCTTCATGTCTTCACATGTCTTTAAGCCTTAATCTACCGAATTCCATTTACATCAAAACATTTTTCTATGTCATATAGTCGTAGGTGTAGAAATAGAGAATGTTACATATATGCATCATTGGACATCAAAGGGTTAAAAGTGGGTCAAAACAGGTTTTTCTTATAAAACCAGGTATGCACTTGGTCTGAACGATTCAGGAAGATGAGTTAGAATTTTTTTTTTAGTTCAATAAATCAAGAATCTCCCACAACATGATATCTTCCATAAAAAGAGACTGGAATGGGTTAAAGCGCACTGAAAAAAATTAAAGGAAAAATATTTTTTCATAAATAATTTTTGTTGGAAAACCGCAAAGCTAAGCAAATGCATTGGTTCAGTGCCATATTCGAGAGCAATGACTGTAGACTATAGAAAAATGAATTTCCTTGAATTATTATTATTTTTTTTCTTTTTGTCATTTTGAAATTTAAGCTAGCACAGCAGATTATTTTCAACTTTCAAGAATGGATTAAGTTGGATTGTAGTGATGATAAGCATTGTCATTGGTGGAAAAAAAAAAATTGCATTTGGATTTTTCGACTTTGTTCGTTTCCCAGACTGATGCACCGATCAGCATTTCCCGCTTTTGAATGTAAACACGGAAATATATTAAATTACTTTCAAGAAAATACTTACCTTTTTGTCCGCGCAGCACTTTTTCTTTCAAAAAAAAAAAAAATTGACTTTGAATAAATAATAAAAAGTCATTCACTTCTAGAATGATTAGCCAGCCATTATCAGTTCAATTGATGGCGTTTTTCGATGGCTTTGGAAAGCTAAGCTGCTTTTTTGGCGGGCGTTTGATTGTTGAAATGGGTTCGGCAAGAGGCCAAGGACTTTCTTAGGCGGTCAATGAGTCAAGTGATCGAATGCATAGAAATGAGATGGATATGTGGCATGAGTCGATCGAGCTTGAGAAGGTCAAAAAATCGTGAAGAAGTTCAGATCTCATCTTTATGCATACGACCCAGTGTCCTTAATTTTGAAGTAGATTTGAAGAGAATTGCTGACTCTAATTCAAAGGAAAATTGTAAGCCGAAAGCATGACTTAAACCGAAATGATCTCAAGTAACCCGGAGTTTGACCAACGTTTTGTTGATAGAGGGCGATTGCCCCCTATGCGATTCAAAAGCGTTTCGCTGGTGCAATGATCTCTGAGAAATTTCGTCAATTTCGAATCGCGTCGAGAATTTTCTTTGTTTTTTTTTTCTTTGGAATTATTTCAGTAAATGAACTCAATCGAAGTGTGCTTCTTCTGTGGGTACCTTGACCTATTTCCATATTCGATTCTCGCGAACAAATTCCTAATCGCGCTGATGTATAATGGCGCATTTATCCCAAAAGAAGTCGCCTTGCACAATCAATAAATTATTGGGGCGCAAATAATTCTGTTGACTCACATAGTTTGTTGACTTTCGTTTAATTTCGTTTCATTTCGATCATTCATGCCGTCAATCAATGATTTAATTACATTCACCGATAGAAATGAACGGAGGAGGAGATTTGAGAAAGTCAAGATTTGTCAGTGGCTGCTGAAATGAGGTCTGAAGGGGCAAAAATCGAAGACAAGAAGCGCGCAAATTGCTCAAGTCGCTAACAGGGGCGTATGAAGAAAGTATTTTAAGGGGCTTTGGGCGTAGCAAAACTTTATTCGATGTTTATCTTCTCATGTACATATAATATCTACCTTTGTGATAATTCACCTCTGAAAGTGATTTGAATCGTCAAAAGTTCGCCCCTGCGCATGCCCCACTGGTTATTAAATATTTGCATATTTACTGGAATTTCGCTTGATCAAAATTCTATGAGCGCATGAAATGAGTTTGGAAACCGAAAAAATTTTTGTGCATAATTCGATGTTTTAGGTCAAAAATCTAATACATTTAGGCCTGTAATTGAGGTTGAATGCTCTCCCAAACGTTGACTCTTGCTCGTGAGCAATTAAGCGATTGCTGCTGCTATTCTACGAGTTCATTCAATTCCTTCTCGATCCTTCGATCGAACGATAGGAAGTAATGCTGCAATTTATGCAGCGGTTCAATAACTGAGAGGCAGCAGCAATCTGAAAGCTGAAATCTTGATAAGCTCAGCTCAAAGTCTCATTCTATTATTCACCTTGAGAATCCCTGCGAGAGATTTTTGTTGAAAATTCGAATGTAGGGGAATTGAAGGTCGTCGGTGGTCGTTATTTTACACGTTTCACACAAACAGTATTGAGGGAAACTTTCTATAAACAATGATAGTGCTTATCAGTCGCGGTTGATTGGTTGCGGTTTTTATTTATTTTTTCAATTGCGTAACGATTTCAATGAAATGCATCCGTGATATGAAAACGTAAAAATTCATTTAAAATTTCAACTGTTTTGACCGGAGTCTTGTGAAATGAAATGGTCAAAAAAAGTCACGTTTGGCCGTTTATGTTCGTTTGCTGTTGTCTTTGATAGTTACTCACTCACACCCAATTGAATGCGGAATCGCCGAAAAATTCAATCAATCGAACCTCATTCACGTAAAATTTTTTTGATTAATTTAATTTAATTTTATATTAAAATAAAAAATAATAAATTAATAAATTTCAAAACAGACAGTGTCAACACTACAGCATATTAATCAAGCCTTCAAGAGAAACATAGAAAGTTTTTATTTTGTTATTAGTCGAATCTGGAATTAATTTTTGCACGTCCTGTTCATTGTAAGCAGATTGTTCGTATTAGCGCGATTGAATGTTTCGTTCATTATTTACAGGCCTGTAGAGAGAAATTTGCAACATAAAAAAAAAATCGAAAAATTCCCATGCCAATTGTGGACCGCTTCAAAAAACATAGGTCCGGGAAAAATCCCCCTGTTTTGAGATTTCAACAAAAACCTCAAGTTGAGAAAAATTAAAGAAATTTAAATTAAAATTAATTGCAATGATTAGAAAATTTAATTTAATTTTCATTCTTATTTAAATTTAAATTTATTTAATTTAATTTAATTTAATTTAATTTAATTTAATTTAATTTAATTTAATTTAATTTAATTTAATTTAATTTATAATTTAATTTAATTTAATTTAATTTAATTTAATTTAATTTAATTTAATTTAATTTAATTTAATTTAATTTAATTTAATTTAATTTAATTTAATTTATATTTAATTTAATTTAATTTAATTTAATTTAATTTAATTTAATTTAATTTAATTTAATTTAATTTAATTTAATTTAATTTAATTTAATTTAATTTAATTTAATTTAATTTAATTTAATTTAATTTAATTATTTAATTTAATTTAATTTAATTTAATTTAATTTAATTTAATTTAATTTAATTTAATTTAATTTAATTTAATTTAATTTTAATTTAATTTAATTTAATTTAATTTAATTTAATTTAATTTAATTTAATTTAATTTAATTTAATTTAATTTAATTTAATTTAATTTAATTTAATTTAATTTAATTTAATTTAATTTAATTTAATTTAATTTAATTTAATTTTAATTTAATTTAATTTAATTTAATTTAATTTAATTTTAATTTAATTTAATTTAATTTAATTTAATTTAATTTAATTTAATTTAATTTAATTTAATTTAATTTAATTTATTTAATTTAATTTAATTTAATTTAATTTAATTTATTTAATTTAATTTAATTTAATTTAATTTAATTTAATTTAATTTAATTTAATTTAATTTAATTTAATTTAATTTAATTTAATTTAATTTAATTTAATTTTTAAGAAATTTTTTAATTCTCCATTTTTTTGCAATTGAAAATACATATCTATCTCAGACCCACACCTTTTTCTGTACAGACCCAGCTCGGACTCGCACCTTTCTTATGTTAATGAATACAAGAACCAGAACCGATGTCTTAGAAATGTTAACAGCAAGTTTAGCTAGCACTGTTAAGTTAACAGTTAATTTTAACTCAAATTGAGTGATTTTCTGAATTTAAATTATTTTATTAAGGCCCGATTTCACCAAGCTATTTAAAGATAGCTTAAATGAAAATTTACTTTTTTTATATGAAATTTGAGAGGTCGTTTTATATAAGTTTCATTTAAATAGCTTGGTGAAATCGAGCATAAGTCTTTTGCTCATTCAGGCTCACAGTCTTCAAGCTAGTTTAAACATTTTGAAGGCTTAAAATTTCGAATGATAGTCTTCAGGAGAGTTTAAGCCAGGTTTGCCATATTAATATTATAAGAAAATTTTTGAAAAATTTAAATATAACAAAGCTATTGAAAGAGTTAAAATGGCATAAAGGCCCATTGGCTGCTGTTCCGGTTAAAGTTTATCGCCACGATATCCTCTCAAAATGTCAACATTTTCATACAAATTTATTGTTTTTCGTAACGAAAAGTTGAATCAGATATTCGAAAACTTAAACTTTCGAAGCTCTTAAGCCGGGATCCCCCACTCTCTGCGCAATGCGCCGATATTGTGTAAGCAATTTTCAGACTCTGATCCTGACATTTGTGATCGTCTTGAGATCGATTTTGTCTCAATTTTTTTTTCCCCAATATCTCTTTGACTAAATGCGTGGATAATGCGAGCGCCAACAGTGATTGTGGAAACTTTTGAATTTTATGCCGATGTGGCCTGATAAAAAACTGCGCAGGCTGTGCTATTTGCCCAGATTTAAACCGAGTTGAAGAGACTGCGACCCTCAAAGAGAAAACAAAGTAGAAAAATATTGTTGAATTAGAAAAATCCTATTTTCATCTGGACTGATTACGCAATTCGCTTCGACAAGAAAACAAAGACATTCGCAGAATGAACGAAGGTCCTTGTAATTGAAAAAAAAAAAAAAAAAAAAAAAATCGTCGCAATTGTGCCAACATCAGAGTATTAAATTCCACTAAAATGTTAAGTGTTAAGGATGCTGCCTCCAATGGAAGTCCATGAAAACGAACCAATATTATTTATCCACTGTTTTCTTTCGTAAAAAGAGACGTAATTGCATTAAAGCTTAAGTATGTACATATTGGTTGTAGCGCTGCTTTCTCAGAATCTCGCTTGTTTACAAAATGCAATTAGTGCAAGGTGTGCCGAGAAGTACCCGGTAGGTATACCTATGACGCCCGAAATTAATTAATTCCTTAATTGAATTCATTGTAAGTAGTAATAAAGTGTCTTACAGCAAAGTCTCGACTAAGAGAACGAAGAAGCGTTCGAAGTTAAATCAGTTAAATGCGTTTGATAATTTTATTAGCAGACATTAGTTAAAGGAGATACGGGCCCATGAGACACGGTTTCACTGTAACCGCATTTAACTATTTTCTTCACGGCGCAGTGAATCAACGCTTCAAGTATGGCGTCAAATAATTTATTTAAAGAAACTTCAGCGAAATTCCACGAAATCTGGTCAAGGGCAACCGCAACATTAAGAAGTAGCATTCACTCATACCCACCTGCAACAAAAAGAACAACAACAACAACAACAACAACAACAACGAAAAGACAAAAAAACCATAAATAATAAAAATAACGATAATGATAACGATAACAAAGAAAACATTACAATAAGCTTTAAGCCTTAAACCCGATCGATGACGCTTTAAGCGCGCCCTGGTGACACATATTCCAATGGCTCGAAGTCTCGGCACTCGGTTTCATCATTCGCGTCTGCCGTTTTGAGGTCTGCGGACGCGGCAAAGTGGATCATTAGTTGAATGACTGCTTGGACACTTTTTGGGTGTCATTTAATTCGATGTTCCACTTCGGTGAAGTCGACTTGTAACTGTTTTATTTGTAGCCACAGCGGAAAGAGGGGCCGGCTGACTTGTGACTCTGGCGACCTTGCCAAAAATACCGAAAGTCAAAATACACTTGATGTGAGTTCATTGTTGCGCAATAGCACAATCGAGAAGGTGAGAAGTGCTAAAGACCATTTGGACTATGTTCCTCAAATCCAAGTGAATGGGTAAACAGACTACTTGAGGGGCAAGGGCGTGACGAGAGAAAGAGTGCTTTGGTAGCGCTTATATTTGCCACAGTGGTATATTGAGCAATTATAAGACATTAACCGAAAAAAAATTTGGGGGGGGGGCCAAGAAGAAGTTTAAAGAGTTTTGGACCAAAAACCAAAAAAATCTGAAAAATTCATGAGGTCCGATTTCGATGAAAATATAGAATAAGTGAAAAATTCTAAGATTTTTGGTACTAAAAATTTTTCCAAAAAACTTATTACAACTTGTCCTTTTAGGACCAGTTTGGAACTAGACCCAAATTAGACTAGTTGTAATCAGTATTTTAAAAAATGTTTAGAATTTTGTTACTGAAACCGTTTCAAAAAACATATAACAACTAGTCTTTTTTGGACCAGTTTGGAATTAGACCCGAACTAGACTATTTGTAATCAGTATTTTAAAAAAATGTTTTGAATTTTGGTACTAAAACCTTTTCAAAAAACTTATTACAACTAGTCCTTTTTGGACCCGTTTGGAACTAGACCCAACTAGACTAGTTGTAATCATTATTTTTTAAAAATGTTAGCGTAAAAATTCGAATTGATCAAAAGAATTCAGAAAGCGAAAAGGCAAAACTTACATATATTAGGGGTATTCACAAAGGCGTCGGAAAATATTAAAGTCGGAAAATCGGAAAATTTTATCTGCTTAAAAAGTTGTGCAGCATACAAAAAAAAGTTTAAATTTTTTTTAAGAAGTTGTGATTTTCCGACTTTCCAAAGTTTTTTAACACGCCTTTGTGAATACCCCTATTGATTTCGAGTGTTCTCTGAGGCTGATGGTTTAAGGCACGTCGGCAGGAAGGGGCTAGCTTGAAGTCAATTTGTACTTTTTTTTTAAAGGTTTTTTAATATTTATGAAGAAAATTCTTCGGTTAGGTTGTAACCATTAACCCGTTAATTACCATTGCGACAATATGCTGGTACGTTGGAAGATTAGTGAGTTATGAACCAAAAACAAAAAAAAAAAAAATCCCAAAAATGTATGACTTCCGATTTCGATTAAAAATTATATATAGGTAGTATAAGTGTCAAATTCCAAGAATTTTCGCTATAAAATTTTTTCAAAAAAACTGATGACAACTAGTCGTTTTTGGACCAGTTTGGAACTAGACTCTTTTGGAACAACTTTTCATCAGTTTAAAAAAAAAAATTGTCACTTGGATGCCTATTGTGATTTTGCTCATTGAGATTATGCACGCTCGGATAAAGGAAATACTGCCACACTGAATTCCGAAGAGTTGAAAAGACTTTATTTCCGTTACTTAAAGGAAAAAAAATTTAAAAAGACGAGTCGAAGGAATTTTATTTAATTTTACTTTTCAAGTCGACTATCGCGAATTGAAAAGGAATGCGTAAAATTGCAGAAACTTGTCACAAGCGACTTCCGTTTTCTTCTTTGCTTTCCTAAGAACTTTTTATCCTGATCAAATCGAAAGAGAGAGAGAGAGAGAGAGGGAGAGAGAAAAACAAAATATCGCTAAAGGATTGCATCGGCTGAAGCATGTTCAAAGAAGCTGGAAAGCGGAAAAGCAGCAAAGCTTAATTAATATCTGCCGACGGATAAGCTTCTTACACGTTTCAATGCAAGAAATTTACAATTTACCATTCGTTCAGGGCTAGCAGTTCCTTGCGAATTGAATTTCTCGGCAAGACAGGAGGGCACTAATCCTTAAGCGCTCGAGCTTTGCAAAACAGGACGAGCAAAACTTTTGCCGAAGCTCTTCTTTTCTTTAAAGCTCTTATATCAATATTTGATTCATCGTCGGAAAACAATAGCTGCGCTTGAAACTGATCGACTGGAAAGGAAGAAGACACGAGATTCGGAATATTTAAGCGAAGAACGTCTCTGACTGATGGCATTCCGGCATTCCGGCGATTTCAATATTGCCATCGAATGTTTACGTGCGTCGTTTCACTTAGCATAATCGAAAGGCAATCAAACGATTTTGTAGTTCATCGAACCAGACGTCAAATTGAGCGTTCATAACAATCGCTGAGCGTCTATGTTTTTTGGTTTTGTGAATTTCCTTGCTTTATTATTGTTGTTTTCTTTTCTCGTACAAGTTAAAAAAAAAATAAATTTACTCCCTTAAAACATTCCCTACTTAACCGTTAAGGGGGTCTTCTCATTGAGCAACTTTTTTTTCGACTTTTTTTTTTTTTGCATTTATTTATAGCTTGGGTAGTTGTGAATATGCCCCTAAAAGGATTTTTTGAAGTTCGAAATAGTTTAGAGGATATAGCCTTCTTTGTCGAGCAAGATCTGCGCTAAAACGAGTAATTTTTGCGTTGCTTCAAACTTTAAACGCGTTTATCTCGAAACCACGTTTTTCGAACTGGCGGCCATGATATCTCCAGTTCAACTGAACCGATTTTCATGAAACAAAGTGGAATCGACGCAGAATTGTCACCATTCTCGGGTGAACCTCGACCATAATTTTAAAAATTTTTTTACTATTTTTTTTTTTACACTAAACTACAAAAAAAGCCCGAAATTGAAATTTTTTTTTTTGAATGGCCGCCATTTTGTCAAAAAAAAATCACAAAATTAAGCTTGAGGTTCACCCGAGAATTACATCTATACTGATTATAACCCCGTTTTTTTTTTCCATTTCGGACGCACCGGAGACCCGGAATCGTGGCCGTCGTGACGGCACCTTTTTTTTCACCACCAACTTTGAAGTCTCATTACTTTTTGAACAGCCCACGTATCGAGGCAAAAAAATTTTTTTTATTTACTTTGAACCTTTTGTAACACAATAAATAAAAAAAGTTTTCAATTATTCTTTGCGTTTTCAAATAAGAATTTTTTTAAAAAGGGTCCAAAAAACGGGTTTTCAATGAGAAGACCCCCTTAAACGCATAAGCGTCTTGCCGACTGAGGAAGGCAAAAGTTTAAAATTCCTTCCAGCGGTCCAAAGTCGTCGGCTATATTCTTTAATTTCGAAATAGAAAAATTTGTCCAACCAATTAAGGATTTTTATGCTCGAAAAAGTTGCTTTTCCATTATTTTTCCCCATGATGATTGAAAATCGAACACGAACAGACACGAGCATCTTCAATTTAGAATGTGTGCAAATGTCCATAATCCATTGTGCTGCTATTCGTTCATAAGCACAGAAGGATATGCATAATCAAATCGATTAGACCATCTTGTGCTGCAGATGACTTTGCATGAAAATTTCCATTGAACGAATTTTTCAATTGCGGCCAATAAAATTTTATCAAGCGCTAATTGAAAATGAATTGAAACGAGAATGAAAAAAGGACGTGTTCAGCTGACGACGACTCTCAGAAGATCCACAACTACATATAATTTAATACTATAAAAACTTAAAGGAAGACTGAGCTGGAGTGTCGTAGTGTCACAGAATCCTTTTCAGAATCCAGTAGAAAACGAAAAACTTTCATCTGAAGTCGAAGGACAATCCCTCCTGTTGGGCAAAGACAATTTTAAACAATTTTCACTTGTCAGTCGTGTCATTTGTCTTGTCATATTCCCATCATCGTTTTGCAGAACATCAGAAAGAGATTTCCCATTATCCATTTCGGAACATCAGACAGAGATTTCGGTAACTCTTCGGGTAATGAATTTTTCAGTGAGAAAAATATTCCAGTTCAAATAAACTTTGAGCAAACAGACGGACGGGACGACGGACTGCCAGAGGTAGGAGTTGTACTCCCGATATCCAGGTGAATTTAAGAAGGCGAAAAGAGCTTTCATCGTCGACTCCGCATCACCGGATTGCCTCGTGCTCGTTCAGAGTAAGTATTTGAGAATGCTTATAACTTTTTAGTAGGAAATGCAATCGAATTGAATGCGAAATTGTCAGTCCTTGTTTGCTCTTCGTGTTCATGTTCGGCGAAGGACCGCAAAACATGTACGCTTTCCGGTCTGCTTGACTGCGTCGCACGAAATTTTCTTCTTTTTATTCTTCATATAAAATTGATATGAGTTGAAACACAAATTTCGTTCGTATGCATTAAAGTGTCAATCAAAAGGCGTTATGTGTAGGGACCACGTTCCTGGGGTTAATACTACATGGATGGATGGACGAATTTAAACGGAAGGAAGTTTTTCACATATGGGGCATTCCACGCGAAGCGGGCAACGAAAAAAAGGTGATGTTCTGAAAATCGTTCATATTCGGCTCAATTGTACCTCTATGAGATATGAATTAGGGGGCAAAAAATTTTGGCTGAACATCCGTTAGTTTTGAAAATATAGGCTTCTAAACATTGCCGCACATGAAAATAAGGTTTTGTTTGAATGCAAATATTCTAACTAAATTTTTTTTTCTCAAAAATAAATAGTAGTGATTTGTATAGAAAATTTAACAAATTTTTTAATAATAAGAACAAAATCACAAATATAATTTTTTTTTCAGTGTAAAATCAGAGATAAAAATTTCAAAGCAAAATCTAAACAACTTAGCCTTTTTTAATTTTTTTTAAAATTTTTTGTATTAAAGCCCGAAATGTTAAGAACATACTGCATAAGTTTAATAATGGGCCCGAAAGTGGTTTGGGAGCTAGAGCACTTAAAGCACATTCGGAAAATTCGGAAAACATAGATACTTTCATGGAAAATAAAAGATCTTTAAGTTTACTTTAGTTTTTCGTTTGTAATATTTTAGATCATAAACTCTCAAATTGAAAACTTCGATTTCCTTGACATTTTTCCTTAAAAAACTGTTCGTCGTTTTTTATTACCCGGGTCCCCCTGGGCCCCCTTAAATCCGCCATTGTATGGTTGCACTAAGTACCCGGTCACACGAGCAAGAAACAGGTTGGGCTATCAACTACTTTGGTCTAGAAAGTCCTACGGCTAAAAAAGACGCTACCTTAATGACTATTTCGGCATCATTTTGTGACTCTCGCTTTTCCAATAAAATAACACGAGTGTTGCATGATGTTGCCGGAATATTATTCGGATGTGTGGCCAAGGATTTAGCAGCTGTGAAGTTCAGTGCTGTCGTGAACATTAAAATGAAAAATATATTTTTGCAAATATTTGTTTAAAACTTCGATAATTAATTGTTGTTTGGAAAACGTTGACTTATTTTCCATTTTCTTTAAACATTTTTTATTTGTTAGCGTCTATTTGATAGCATAAATATATGAAAAAATTCATTTGAAAAAATTTGAAAAAATCAAAAATCAACGTCTAAGAAATTTTATTGAAAAGGTCGAAAAAAATCGAATAAAATGAAATGCATAGCATCAGTTTTTTATTCGAATAGTCGAATACACCGAAAATGTTCGAAATACGAAAATAATCGAATCTCGATACTCACTACCCATCCCTATAGCTTATAGCTTACTGGTTTTCTTATACAAATGCTTCATGGTTGATTATACAATGCTTTGTGGTTGATTATACAATGCTACCTGGTTCATTATACAATGCTTGAAGTTGATTATACTAATGATTATTCGTTTAATAATTAATAAAGTTAATATGTATTTTTATAAAATAGGCATAACATGGACGCTAATGGAGGATGTCGGAGTCGGTCGGCGCCGCCGTTTGTGCGCCACACGGCGAAAAGCTTTGCAATGGCAAATTTCATAAGAAAAAAATTGAAAAAAGGACCATGGGCGTCCCGACCTCCGCTACGGCCGGCGCCACGGGCGAGGAGGGGAAAAACTCAAAAGGAGGTGCATTTCAAATTTTGTTAATTTTGAAACATTTCATCATAAAAATTCCGATTTAACTTAACAATTAATTTAGATTGTGTTAATTTTAAGAGCATGTTGCAGTTTTGCAACGCTATTCATTTAAGGGTTGAGTTTTCCTTAATAAAAAAATTTTTTCTTTTACAGGACGCATGTGTGGAAAGCGACATTCAGAAGATTAAAAAGGAGCTAGGGGAACTTATTCGCCGCCTGGCTGACGTAGAGGTAAGCACTAACGCAAAACATGTATATAATATTGTGTATGTGTCTTTAAATATCCCAGCCAGCATATTGACAAAAGCTTTGCTAACCACGCTTAAGAAAAGCGTGCATGGGTAAGGTTATCACTAGGGCTCTCAAAAACATGCATATATGCATATTGCATTAATTTTTGCATGTATCAAGATTTTCGGAGAAAAAGGAGGAGAAAACCAGGAAGAGAAAAGGAGAAGGAGAACAGGAGAAGGAAAAAAGGAGAAGGAGAGAACGAGAAAGGGAGCAAAGGAGTGAAGGAGAAAAGGAGAAAAGGATAGAAGGAGAGAAGGAAAGAAGGAGAGAAGGAGAAGGAGAAAATGAGAAAGAAAAGCGGAAAAGGAGAAAAGTAGAAGCAAAAATGGGGCCGGGAGAAGGGTCGAATGGTCGAAGGGTCGATGGGGAGAGTCAGCGAAGGCGAGAGAGAGAGAAGGGGCGAGAGAGAGATGGAAAGAGAGAGAGAAGAGGAAAACAAGAGTAGGAGAGAGAGAGAAGGGGAGAAGGGGAGAAGGAGAGAAAGGAGAACTTAACGCGGACAAATCAAAAGTAGTCACCGATTGGTCGAGGAACCTGCGTGCGGTAATATACGTGTTTATATTTTCTGCATGCCGCGAGTACTGGCTTTAATTAATGCCGTACAGAATGTTCTAGGAAAATAACGGAAGGCATGTGAATGTGTGAGATAATAAGCTTAAAAGGAAAGAGTAGTAAATTAAGTTTAAAATAAAAAGTAGTAAGCTAAATGTACACTAAACAGCTAATTTTTATTCTAGAAGGAGGTGAAGAGCCTTAAGGAGGAACAACTAAAAATATCTGCCGAAGCCGCAGTGCCAACCATTAGTAAGTACTTATCGAGTTTACAAAATAATATCGTTTTTTTAGATAAAGCGTGCAAAGCGCTTAGACGGTGTCGAGCGTATAATCGTCCCTTTATTTCCTTTTTGCAAAAAAAGTATAAACAAAGCATTGAAGTTTATTCCCTATTTTATTTAAACAATCCTTGTCTACCATAACTTGAAATTTTTTCTCTAGTCGCCGTGGCCGCTGGGTGAGTACGCACGATAGAGTTGAGACATCAAAACCAGTCTGCCTGACCAGTGGATGCTGCTCCGTTTTTATAGGAAAATAGGGGTTATCCTGCGTTTCCCACGATCAGTGATTTTCCTAAATTCCACCTTGCATACCTGTTTAGACTTCAAGCACTTAGCATTATCTATATATATTAAATAATGTGTTTGTGTTGAACTTTCTCGGCACTGGCTGAACCGATTTGCATGCAGTTTTTTTTTGTTTGAAAGGTGAAGTCTGCCTGAATGTTTTAAGCTATATGCGACATTGGGGCGTGTGCGACATTGGTGTGCGTGCGACATTGTTCTCATGACGTCCAAAGGCTTATAGTTTCCTTTTTAATAATAATAATAACTTGGGTATTTCCTTAAAGGGACTTGCCGACTGCGGTCCAATGAAAGGAATTTTAAGGTTTTGTTGATTTTTGAATATTTACTACCTTAACACACTGTAGGAACCGATTTTTAGGTTTATATTGCCCAGTGTCCTTGAAATAACCTAACAAAACCCTTTTTATTAAGCCCATTTTCAAAAATTTATATCTCAAAAAACGAATTAAGATAAAAGGATGAAACAAATGGCCGCTGATAGCTGATAAAACGGAAAATAAAAAAATTTTTTTTTAAATTTTACACTGAGAAAAAAACTTTCACAACAATTAAAATAAAAATTGAAATTTTTTTCAGTGTATTCCCGTTTTCGCGTCACTTTTTTAATTTTACACTGAGAAAAAAACTTTCACAACAATTAAAATAAAAATTGAAATTTTTTTCCGTGTATTCCCGTTTTCGCGTCACTTTTTTAATTTTACACTGAGAAAAAACTTTCACAACAAAGAAAATAAAAATTAAATTTTTTTTAGTGTATTCCCGTTTTTGCGCCACTTTTTTAAATTTTACACTTAGAAAAAAACTTTTACAACAAAGAAAATAAAAATTTTAAATTTTTTCAGTGTATTTCCGTGTTCGCGTCACTTTCTCGCTATTTCTAAAAATACCTCTATAAGAATATAATAAAAGAATTCACTAATTTTGAAAGTAAGTCATATACGTAATCATGATACAAGAAAACAAGATAGCGCCATTTCAGAGCGATGACGAAATAAATCAAAACTGTTGACACGTTGTTGTTGTTTTGCATGTTAAATCGGCTTTTTATCTTCGGATGCAAATTTTGGTTCTATTTGAAGGTTAAGACAACAGATTTTTATATCAACGTGTAAAGAAATGTTTGAAAAAAAAAAAATAGAAAAATATATTTCATTCCAAAAATCAACTTTTTCAGTGACGCAAAATAGTACCTTAAACGAATCGAAAAGCAATAGCCGTAGAATTTCCAAAATTGGGAACTCTTTCTTATGACACCAACAGTCCACCCTAAAAAAATTGGCCAAATTAAATAAGGTTTAAAAAGAGGTTTTGAGTAAGAATTGCCTTGATACTTGAATCTCAAATGACCTGTAGAAATATGTGAAAAAACCCAAATTTATTTCCAGCCTGCACAAAAAAACCCTTCAAAGAAATCAGTTATAAAATAAGTGAACTATTTTAACCCTTTATTAAATACCACGCCATATATCATTTGTGAAAAATTCGGAAAACATAGATACTTTCATAGTTTTTCGTTTGTAATATTTTAGATCATAAACTCTCAAATTGAAAACTTCGATTTCCTTGACATTTTTCCTTAAAAAACTGTTCGTCGTTTTTTATTACCCGGGTCCCCCTGGGCCCCCTTAAATCCGCCATTGTATGGTTGCACTAAGTACCCGGTCACACGAGCAAGAAACAGGTTGGGCTATCAACTACTTTGGTCTAGAAAGTCCTACGGCTAAAAAAGACGCTACCTTAATGACTATTTCGGCATCATTTTGTGACTCTCGCTTTTCCAATAAAATAACACGAGTGTTGCATGATGTTGCCGGAATATTATTCGGATGTGTGGCCAAGGATTTAGCAGCTGTGAAGTTCAGTGCTGTCGTGAACATTAAAATGAAAAATATATTTTTGCAAATATTTGTTTAAAACTTCGATAATTAATTGTTGTTTGGAAAACGTTGACTTATTTCCATTTTCTTTAAACATTTTTTATTTGTTAGCGTCTATTTGATAGCATAAATATATGAAAAAATTCATTTGAAAAAATTTGAAAAAATCAAAAATCAACGTCTAAGAAATTTTATTGAAAAGGTCGAAAAAAATCGAATAAAATGAAATGCATAGCATCAGTTTTTTATTCGAATAGTCGAATACACCGAAAATGTTCGAAATACGAAAATAATCGAATCTCGATACCCACTACCCATCCCTATAGCTTACTGGTTTTCTTATACAAATGCTTCATGGTTGATTATACAATGCTAAGTGGTTGATTATACAATGCTTTAAGTTGATTATACTAATGATTATTCGTTTAATAATTAATAAAGTTAATATGTATTTTTATAAAATAGGCATAACATGGACGCTAATGGAGGATGTCGGAGTCGGTCGGCGCCGCCGTTTGTGCGCCACACGGCGAAAATCTTTGCTTCGGCTATTTCATAAGAAAAAAATTGAAAAAAGGACCATGGGCGTCCCGACCTCCGCTACGGCCGGCGCCACGGGCGAGGAGGGGAAAAACTCAAAAGGAGGTGCATTTCAAATTTTGTTAATTTTGAAACATTTCATCATAAAAATTCCGATTTAACTTAACAATTAATTTAGATTGTGTTAATTTTAAGAGCATGTTGCAGTTTTGCAACGCTATTCATTTAAGGGTTGAGTTTTCCTTAATAAAAAAATTTTTTCTTTTACAGGACGCATGTGTGGAAAGCGACATTCAGAAGATTAAAAAGGAGCTAGGGGAACTTATTCGCCGCCTGGCTGACGTAGAGGTAAGCACTAACGCAAAACATGTATATAATATTGTGTATGTGTCTTTAAATATCCCAGCCAGCATATTGACAAAAGCTTTGCTAACCACGCTTAAGAAAAGCGTGCATGGGTAAGGTTATCACTAGGGCTCTCAAAAACATGCATATATGCATATTGCATTAATTTTTGCATGTATCAAGATTTTCGGAGAAAAAGGAGGAGAAAACCAGGAAGAGAAAAGGAGAAGGAGAACAGGAGAAGGAAAAAAGGAGAAGGAGAGAACGAGAAAGGGAGCAAAGGAGTGAAGGAGAAAAGGAGAAAAGGATAGAAGGAGAGAAGGAAAGAAGGAGAGAAGGAGAAGGAGAAAATGAGAAAGAAAAGCGGAAAAGGAGAAAAGTAGAAGCAAAAATGGGGCCGGGAGAAGGGTCGAATGGTCGAAGGGTCGATGGGGAGAGTCAGCGAAGGCGAGAGAGAGAGAAGGGGCGAGAGAGAGATGGAAAGAGAGAGAGAAGAGGAAAACAAGAGTAGGAGAGAGAGAGAAGGGGAGAAGGGGAGAAGGAGAGAAAGGAGAACTTAACGCGGACAAATCAAAAGTAGTCACCGATTGGTCGAGGAACCTGCGTGCGGTAATATACGTGTTTATATTTTCTGCATGCCGCGAGTACTGGCTTTAATTAATGCCGTACAGAATGTTCTAGGAAAATAACGGAAGGCATGTGAATGTGTGAGATAATAAGCTTAAAAGGAAAGAGTAGTAAATTAAGTTTAAAATAAAAAGTAGTAAGCTAAATGTACACTAAACAGCTAATTTTTATTCTAGAAGGAGGTGAAGAGCCTTAAGGAGGAACAATTAAAAATATCTGCGGAAGCCGCAGTGCCAACCATTAGTAAGTACTTATCGAGTTTACAAAATAATATCGTTTTTTTAGATAAAGCGTGCAAAGCGCTTAGACGGTGTCGAGCGTATAATCGTCCCTTTATTTCCTTTTTGCAAAAAAAGTATAAACAAAGGATTGAAGTTTATTCCCTATTTTATTTAAACAATCCTTGTCTACCATAACTTGAAATTTCTTCTCTAGTCGCCGTGGCCGCTGGGTGAGTACGCACGATAGAGTTGAGACATCAAAACCAGTCTGCCTGACCAGTGGATGCTGCTCCGTTTTTATAGGAAAATAGGGGTTATCCTGCGTTTCCCACGATCAGTGATTTTCCTAAATTCCACCTTGCATACCTGTTTAGACTTCAAGCACTTAGCATTATCTATATATATTAAATAATGTGTTTGTGTTGAACTTTCTCGGCACTGGCTGAACCGATTTGCATGCAGTTTTTTTTGTTTGAAAGGTGAAGTCTGCCTGAATGTTTTAAGCTATATGCGACATTGGGGCGTGTGCGACATTGGTGTGCGTGCGACATTGGTGCGTGTGTCGTGAGATATCAGCATTTTTGTGAGTTGTAAGAATTGATAGATAGAAAGATTGATAGATTGATTGATTGACAGATTGATAGATTGATTGATTGATATATTAAAAGATTGATAGATTTATGGATAAATATATTGAAATATTGATAGATTGACAGATTGACAGATTGATAGAATGTCAGATTGATAGATTGATGGATAGATGTATTGAAATATTGATTGATTGACAGATTGATAGGTTGAAAGATTGATGATAGAAGGATAGATAGATGGATAGATGAATAGAGAGATGGATAGATAGATAACACCTATTCCCTAAATTAGATGGGGGAATAATTTTACCGAGATTGCACTGCAGCCGGTATCTAGGTTATTTAAATATGAAAGGGCAGCAAAGCAGGCTTTTCGGTGGTGCCGTACTGCTGCTGTCCTGTGATTTTAGACAGACATTGCCCGTTATTCCCCGCGCTACATATGCGGATGAAATCAACGCGTGTACAAAACAATCACATTTATGGCGAAATGTCAGTACATTATGTTTTAACACAAATATATGTGTTCAACTGCAAAACGATCCATTGGAACTATCATTCTCCGAGCAATTGCTCAACATTGGAAATGGAACAATACCATTGCATGGGGACACACGATCCATCAAATTGCCAGGAAATTTCTGCAACATGGTAAATGCGAAAAATGCTTTGATTGAAAGCATATTTCCAGATTTAAAAGCTAATTATCTTAATCATGCGTGGCTTCGTGAACGAGCTATTTTAGCTGCAAAAAATATCGATGTTGACGCTATTAACTTTAAAATACAACAGTCATTGCCCGGCAATGAGATATTGTTCAAATCAATCGACGCTGTTACCAATCCTGACGAAGCAGTAAACTATCCTGTTGAATTTTTGAATTCGCTGGATTTACCAGGAATGCCACCACATAACTTACGATTAACACTGGTTCACCTATCATTTTGCTTCGGAATTTAAATGCACCTAAGCTATGCAACGGTACACGATTAGTCATAACAAAAATAATGGGCAATGTTCTTCAAGCTACAATTTTGAACGGAAAATTTGAAGATCGTCTTCCGATGGCACGCTGTCAAAGTAGCCGTTTATTTACTTTTTGTGCGGTGGATAGATGGATAGTTAGATGGATAGATGGATAACAGCTATTCCCCAAATTAGATAGGGGAATAATTTTACCGCTGCAGTCGGTATCTAGGTTATTTAAAATGAAAAAGCAGCAAAGTAGGCTTGGGCAAAAAATACGAATTCACCAAGCTATTTAAAATTTTAATGTAACAAACTTTCAAATCATAAGAAAAAATTTATTTTTATTTAAATCGGGAGTAAGCGCATTTCAGTGATTATTAAGTCTATTATATTCACAGTTAAGTACATAAAACAATGCCACGTTTCCGTGGGAGAGGAGGAATTATTGGTCGATAGTAGTTTAAGTAAAAATTTATAGCATAATGTTTAAATTTCACACAAAGAATGAATAAAAACCTACTACTTTACCACTTTTACTACTTTTGCCCAATATCAATCTGTAGCGGGAGAGGAAACGAGCGCGGGTCATACGAAGCTGGCGCGAACGCTCGCGGAGCGTGCCTTGGTGCCAGCTAGTTTTGTTTATGCATATGTCGTATGATTTTGCGTAGTTTTGTTTTTTGTTTTGATTGCATTTACAAACTTGAGCAATGAACTTGTTAACAAATAAACTTCAATGACGACTTATAAAAATTGTATCGCGAATTTTGCTAACACTGCATTCATATCAAATTGCCCTTTTGTTTTGGCTCGAACTATGAACTTGCAAATGCAGATTAATAACAAGTCAATACCCAATAATTTGTTTGCGTAACATTGTAGTCGCGATAATGCAACCATTGCAATAAGTTCGTTATATTTCCATCCAGATTTACTCGCCACCTTCAACCGATTTATATGCCTCATTCTGGTAGCAATTACAGGGTGGCGGATGAATATTGCTACATTAAGAATCTCAAATACATTCTTATAGTGTATGGAATGACGTTTTCTTTTATACTCATATTTGAGCCCATTCAATTTTATTTATCATTCTTTAATTGGTTTTAAAAATAATTGAATTTAAATGTCCCCCCGCTCCACTATGGGCGGAAACCCCCAAAACAGCGGCAAAAATATGAAGGACTCTTCCAATAAGAACGATTTTTTCGGTAAGGGGGTTTTTGCGGTCGCTGATTTCAAATCTGGTGTCAGATTTTCAAAAAACAAAATGGCTGATCCAATATGGCGGCCAAATTTTTTAAAAATATATCTTTTTCCAAAAAACTTTATTACAAGGGGGTTTTTGGGGTCGCTGATTTCAAATCTGGTGTCAGATTTTCAAAAAACAAAATGGCTGATCCAATATGGCGGTCAAATTTTTTAAAAATAGATCTTTTTCCAAAAAACTTCATTACAAGGGGGTTTTTGGGGTCGCTGATTTCAAATCTGGTATCAGATTTTTATTACAAATCATTACCTCAACTCATAAACGAAATTTTTTAAACTATTAAAACTGTTAAATTAAGTAAATTCAATTTTATTATTTTTAACTTTTTGTTTTGTTGATGCCATTCCTTCATCACCAATACGTCCTTTCAATTTTGAAGCGACCCAATTCAAAACAGCATCATTTTCTTTGTTGTTGTCGACCCAAAATTGAAAAATTTCTGAGTTCTTAATCGTAATTGATTCTGAAAAATTATAATTTTACAGATGATCGGCAATTATCTGCAGATAATTTTATAATCATAAGAAAGAAGATACTACAGCCTTTCCAAAAATATAAAACTTTTCGACAATCCGTGACAATCCCGTTACTTCTACTCCACGAAACACAAAATTAATAAAAAGAAAAAGTCGACAAAGATGATACACTTCAAAAGACTGCAGCACAAAAACGAAGGCAACTTTAATAAAGAGGAATTAATACTTTGTTCAACATACCTTTAGCAACACTTTCCATTATTAAAATAAACCAATCTCACAATACTTTTCAAGCAATGCGCTTTCGAATCAGAACATAATTTCATGCGTACGAAATGTCAAAACGAAGAAAACACAAAACTACAGTTTTGACGTCCCGTAGAGCAAAAGGGTTGCCAGCTATCATATTTTTCTAATAATTTTTTTCTTATTTGAAGTATCTCAAACCTATAGGAATAAAAATTTTAAAAAAAAACAACAAAAATAAAAATGACTTTTTGCCGCAAAAACTGGTCTTTTGAACCATAGTGCGCTCGTTGACACATGTGCGGCATCTTATCAAAAAGTTGTTCATTACTGCCTCGAGAGTTGACACGGGAATATCCGCGATTGTTGCGCGAATAGATTGCTTTAACTCATCCAAGTTGGTGGGTTTTTCTTTGTAGACTTCCTGTTTGCAATAACCCCACAAGAAAAAGTCAGGTGTGGTAAGGTCAGGTGACCTGTGATGCCAATGGAATGTGGAGTTTCGTGAAATGAGCTTATTGGGAAATTTTCTTCGCAGTTCTGTCATTACAGGCAAGGCAATGTGAGGAGTCGCACCATCCTGCTGAAACCACACAGAGTTGAAAGGAATTCTCTTTCACCAGTAACTGTTACTGATTGCCCGTTTTCTTCAAAAAAGTACGGCCCGACAATGCAGCGTGATGAAACTGCACACCATACTGTGACGCGAATTGTGGTAAATGAAGCTCTCCTGGAACGAAGCTCTACCAGCAGAGATGCACACAAGATGGAATACATTCCGAAATGATTTGGAAAGTGTAAATAACATGTAGTTTTCGCGACACATTTTTGAGGACCATGTTCCATCAAAAATACAGCTTCATGCCTTTGCGGATGCTTCGGAAAGAGCGTATGTAGCAGCAATTTATATAAGATCACTATTAAAAGATGTAACTACAATAGTGAGGTTATTGTGTGCAAAAACACGAGTGGCACCCCTAAAACGAGAAACTCTCCCACGGTTTTAGCTCTGCGCTGCCTTGCTAAGTGCTCAACTTATGGCAAGAGTAAAACAGGATTTGAAGTTCGACAGTGCACCCACGTATTTGTGGACAGATTCAAAAATCGTCTTAGCATGGATCAATTCTGATTCATCTTCTTATCCAACATTCGTGGCAAATCGAATATCAGGCATACAGGAGCTAACAATATCTGAGCAATGGCGACATGTACGTTCGAAGGACAATCCTGCGGATATTTTATCACGAGGCCTTTCTCCAAAGAAATTGTCAACATGCAACTTATGGCTTTATGGACCTCTTTTTCTGCACGGTCGGGAAGAGTTTTGGCCACCAAATTTCTTCAAAGCAAAGGATACGTGCGACAGTAACAACATGGAACGAAGAAAAACAGTTACGGTAGTAGCAGCAGCATCCAATACAGCAAGTATGGTCTACAACATCGACCACAACGGATCCTTTCGAACACTACAACGTATCATCGCTTATGTGTTGAGGTTTATTACACATGCAAGAAAACAACAAAACCAGTAAATATAGAGCTTACTGTCCAAGAACTTGAAAATGCTCTGGTAGTCATCATTCGTTCAATGCAGGAATCAGAGTTCTAGAACGAATTGAAAGATTGAAAAAAACATAATGAAGTAAACAAAAGCAGCCAAATAAGCAATCTCACTCCATTTTTGGATACAAGCGGTATCATCAGAGTAGGAGGACGATTGGAGTCATCTCTACTGTCATATGAAGCCAAGCACCCTATGCTTATTCCGTACAACGACCCGATAGCAAAATTACTAATGCAAATGATTCACGAGCAAAAGCGTCATTGTGGGCCGCAAGCACTTTTATCTCACATGAGGCAAAGATATTGGCCAGTTAAAGGAAAATCAGCAGCACGATCCATCGTACAACATTGCATACGATGCACAAAAGCCAAACCAAAACTACCTAGTCAAGTCATGGGTAACTTGCCAAAACCTCGCATTACACCAGGGCGACCATTTATCAACTCTGCCGTGGATTTCTGCGGGCCCTTTTGGGTACATTATAAAGTAAGAGGAAAGAAACCGCAAAAGGCCTACATCGCAGTGTTCTGCTGTTTCGCCACCAAGGCTGTACACTTAGAACTTGTCAGCGATTTAACAACGGATGCCTTTGTGGGATCCTTAAAGCGAATTATAAGCAGAAGAGGCCATTGTACAAATCTTTATTCTTTATTATATATCAACAAATTTCGTTGGTACTAAAAATCAACTCAAAGAACTTTCGCAAGCCGTCTTTGATAGCACCGCCAGCGCAGTCATCAGCAGGGAATGTACAAACAGAGGCATAACATTCCAATTCATACCTCCAAGGGCACCTCACTTCGGAGGATTGTGGGAAGTCGCTGTAAAGTCGGCAAAACATCTTCTGGTCAGAAGTGCATCTACAGCTTCATTAACGTATGAAGAACTTGAAACAGTAGTAATAGAAATAGAAGGCATTCTCAACTCACGGCCTATCAGTCCATTGTCAGAAGATCCAAATGATCTAGCTGCATTAACTCCCGGGCACTTTTATTCCCTCAATAAAGAAGAGTGTCAAGGGACAAGCCTCTTAACCAGATGGAAACTAGTAAGTCATCTAAAAAGAGAATTTTGATGACGATGGTCGCGGGAATACTTATGTGAGCTGCAATATCGACACAAATGGAAAACTCAAAGCGTAAATATTAAGCCAGGAGATTTCGTCATTCTTAAGGAAGACAATACAGCGCCATTACAATGGCCCATGGGAAGAATCATAAAGGTGCATCCAGGAGATGATGGCATCGTTCGATTAGCTGACATAAAAACTGCAAACGGTAATTTCAGAAGACCAATTGACCGACTCGCACCATTGCCGATCGAAACTGAGAACCCTTCTGAGCCAAACAATCACCAAGATGATGATAACCCGAAATACCGAAGAAAAAAAGCGAACGTCAACAAATCATAATCTGCTTTTGGCAATAATGACTCTTATGCTGTTGCCACTAGTATTGGGATCACAATTCCAGAATACTTGGTTTGGAACAAAGCTGGGAATACACTTCGAAAGAATTGGGTCAGCAGCTATTTCGTCTATAGAATGGCAGCTCTTGATTTATTATGATCTGGGAGGATTGTGGAAGCAACTGGAAGTATTTTCAAATGGCACAAAGGCCCTAGAACATTTGTGTCAATAAATGAAACCAAAGAGCACCTGTAAAAACTTAGCCGCATAATTTAAACATACGGGAGCTGAGCTTGTTATGTTATGTTATGGTTGATTTAGTTGGCAACCTCGCCCATTCTTTATTTGGAGTTTTAGACTCTGAATATGCCGAACAAATGTCACAAACAATAACACAAGTTAAGGAAAATGAAGCGCATCTGTTAAATCTATTAAAAAATCAAACTTCGATTATTGATTCTACCATCAACATCTTGAAATCAGATCAAGAGGCTGTGAAGGCAAAATTTGATAACATTGACAACCAACTATCCCAAATCTATAACCGCATTAATCGGATTTTTTCTTCATCGTGCATTCAACTAACCATCATTGCCGCAAACTTACAACTTACAAAATAATATTTCATCTGCCGGAGTCACTTGACTTGCCTGTAAAATAGAAAGATGTATTGCAACTGTACAAACTAATGCACATCAAAGGAGGACTCACGAAAAACACCGTAATTATTAGCATTACTTTATCATTGAAAGAACACGACCAGCTTCAGTTGTTAAACCTGGTGCCAATCCCAAATTGGATCAACAATACTATGATATCCATTAGACAATGCTCTTCTTTCCTGGCTATAAACATTGAGCACAACCAATATTTCACCATCAGTGCTTCTGAATTAAAAACATGCTCGATCTCAGCTTTTATTCACTTGTTCACTTGTGTCGAATATTGTCGTCGCCCAAATGTTCTAGGTTTCATGTTTCAATCACTTGCCTTATCGTTCTGGTGATCGTGGCTGAGGTCCATTGCATAGCGGTTGCAGTTCTGCATTCATTCATGCTGCGTTTCGGTGCTCATGTTTGTTGTTGCGCCATTTCGTAGAAGGAAAATCGGGATAGGGAATGTTTGTGCCGTTGTGTCTCACAACACGTTTTATTATCGTTTCTTCATAATGTAACATTGGTATAAGCCCCGGTCTGCAAAGATGGCGTCGCTTATTAAATGATATTATTTTTATATGTGGCAACCTTCAAATTTTCGTGTCAAAATTTGCTCTGTAATCTAAGTTTTGAACAACTCGTGGCCTTTTTTTATTTGTAAAAAAAATGGAAAAAAAGGGAATTTCGTGTTTTTTTACGTTTTCTGAAGGGAAAAATCTGGAACAAAAATTGGCTTATAATATTTTTGGACCTTGCCCCAGAAAATCAACAATAATTATTGGCATGCAAAATTCAATTGGTAAAATGACACGGAGGAGGTAACCAGTAGCCCGAAAGATGGTTACCCAAAACACAAAAAATTCACAAAAGATTTTGAATGACCGTAAAATGAAGTTGATCGAGATAGCAGAGGCCTTAAAGATATCAAAGGAACGTGTTGGTCATATCATTCATCAATATTTTGGATATGAAAAGCTCTGTGCAAAATGGTGCCGCGCGAGCTCACATTTGACCAAAACAACAACGTGTTGATGATTCTGAGCGGTGTTTTGCAGCTGTTAACTCGCAATACACCCGAGTTTTTGCGTCGATATGTGACAATGGATAAACATGGCTCTATCACTACACTCCTGAGTCCAATCGACAGTCGGCTGAGTGGACAGAATCGGTGAACCGTCTCCGAAGCGTGGAAAGACTCAAAAGTCCGCTGCAAAGTAATGGCCTCTTTTTTGGATGGGCATGGAATAATTTTTATATTATCTTGAAAGGGAAAAACCATCAACAGTACTATTATATGTCGTTATTGGAGCGTTTGAAGGTCGAAATCCGGCAAAACGGCCCCATATGAAGAAGAAAAAAGTGTTGTTCCACCAAGACAACGCACCGTGCCACAAGTCATTGAGAACGATGGCAAAAATTCATGAATTAGCTTCGAATTGCTTCCCCACCCACCGTATTCTCCAGATCTGTCCCCCGATTTTCTTGTTCTCAGACCTCAAAAGGAGCTCGCAGGAAAAAATTGCTGCAATGAAGAGGTGATCGCCGAAACTGAGCTATTTTGAGGCAAAACCGAAGGAGTACTACCAAAATGGTATCAAAAAATTGAAGGTCGTTATAATCGTTGTATCGCTCTTGAAGGAACTATGTTGAATAATAAAAAGGAATTTTGACAAAAAAAATGTGTTTTTCTTTGTTAGACCGGGGACTTATCAGCCAACCTGTTATAGACACTGACGAAATATAAGCGTTTCGTCAGCAAAAAAGCAAACCTTGGCAGGTCGGAATACTTTTTCCATATCATTAATGTAAATAATGTATTATAGGTTTCCTAGTATGGCTCTTGAGGAACACCCAATTTCACCTCCCTTTCTCTTGATAGCTCACTGTGTACTCTTGTTCTCTGCTTTATTGCTGGTAGATTTGACACAAACCATCCCAGCGCTGCGCCTCTGATTCCGTTCTTATCTTGCTTCATAAGAAGAAATTCTCTGTCTATTGTGTCGAACTCCCGCTGCAGGTCTTTTGTACGTTTCAATCTTGCATATTTCGAAGTCTGGTATTGTATTACATATCATAGTTTGCTCTCATCTTTATATTCATATTGTACGTGCGCTTAGACGAGACTTCTGCTATACTTTACTATAATATATTTCCCTTGGCCAAATTTCGTCTAACATAAAATTGACAATTTTTCAGGTATAGAATGTGCTGAAACACCTGAGGTAGTAATATCTATACCGATTAATGCCGAAGAATGTTCCTCACCCCAAGGCAACCACGAAGAGGAGGTTGCAACGTCACTGTCGTCAACGATAAAGTAATTTCGGAAACTGAGCACGTCCATCAATGCCGTAAGTTAAACTAGAAGCCTTATTTCTTTTATCAATACTGATTACAACCCCGCTTTTCTTTTTCATATCAAAACTAATAATGTTTGACCACTCAAAATTTATTATTTAGGAAATAATTTTCAAAGGCAAATGCACCGCCCACTATAAAAATGCAACATTTTATAAATATAATGGGGATGGAAACGCAGCCAATCAAAAATTATATAGGTGTAGGCATTACAGCAAAGCGAAATGTTCGGCCAGATTAGTTGTCGTCAACGATAAAGTAATTTCGGAAACTGAGCACGTCCATCAATGCCGTAAGTTAAACTAGAAGCCTTATTTCTTTTATCAATACTGATTACAACCCCGCTTTTCTTTTTCATATCAAAACTAATAATGTTTGACCTGATACGTTCGTACTTCCCGAGTAGCCCATTCAACGGCTCGTACGTAAAAAAAATAAAAAAAAAATAAAAATAAAAATAAATAAAAAATAAAAAATAAATCTATACTTAAAATGTAATTTTATGAAGTATTATAAAAAAATGAAATATATAAGAATAGAATATTAAAGAAATTCGGATTAAAAAACATTTTAACCCTTTCGTGCCCAATGTTGCATATAAGCAACATTCGAACGTCCTCCTTCTTTTTGCAGCTACGCCTATGTGATGCAGAAAATTTTTTTGATTTTAATAAAGTGCCGTCGATTAATTGTCTAAGAAAAGAATACGTTACAATTTTTCAAAGAGAATCCTTTTATTTCAAATTTGTTTGCCGTAGAGTGTGGACATGTAGAAAATAGTTAAAATTTTGAATATTTTCAAAGGTAATGACCAGAGTGAGTAAAAAAAGCCCGAAAAAACCCGAAAATAAGCGCTATAAAAAGCTCGAAAAAACAAGGAAAATAGTCCGAAAAATATGCAGTTAAAATTTATTTTTTATTCAGCGGAGTTATTAAAATATATGACTAGATGTTGTTTTACATTTTCAAACAAAAAATGTTGGCGTTTCTCTCATAAAAGGTTTTTATACAATGAAAAAGAACGTTCAACGTCTGAAATGGTAAGGGGGCCAAATTTGAAAACACACTCCAACGTAAATACGCGATCGAACGTATACGCAAGCATTGGACACAGCGCTTAGAAGAGTCCTTGACAAAGGAAAGCAATGAAGCAGAAATAAAAATAGCAGAAAAAAACTCAACAGTGTTGAGTTTTTTCGGAAATTAGGTAGGAAAAGGCTTTTAAAATAGTACTATTAACCAAAAATATGGGAAATATGCACAAAAAATAGTTTTTGGCAAGAAAATAGCTCGCACTGCTAAAATATGCAAAAATAGTAAAAAGTAGCTCGCACTACTAAAATATGCAAAAATAGTATGACGTATGCAAAAACAAGCATTTATTCACTCTGGTAATGACTTTATAGTAACTGGTTATTTTGATTAAAAATAATTTTGATTACTATTCATTTTTGCAGACTTGAAGCGCAAATATAACAAAAAATAAGCAAAAATAAAATTTTTGTAATTTTGTTGGTTGTTCAAAAAGTTATAGGCCTTTTTCTGTTTGGAGATAATTTATTTCAGCACCAATATGATGGATCAAAACAACTCAAAGCTTCGCCTGGTTCAACAACTCACCATCACCTTTCGTTTTGAGTCAAAAACAATGGTATTAGACAGCAGGTTAAAATTCGGGGCTGAGAGGGTTAAAGACAATAAAATTCTGGAGACTGGAGAACTTGTGACCCTATTAAGCCACAAATCTGGCAATGAGGATAATACAAAAGAACATGAACAAGAGGAGTACAAATGTAAATGTATATTCAAGATTTATATTGATTTTGGTCGTTTGCATTAATTTTTAATCTTTAAATTATATATATATTTAGGCAATGAGGCATACGAGCCACGTTACACTGTCCATTTCGAAGCAGATATTAAAGAGAAATTATCCTCAACTGTTTGTGAAGTCGAAGGTAAAAGTAAAAAGTTAACCGATTCGGATACTAGCGACAACGTTAAAGTTATCAGTGTGAAAAATCAAACTATTGAAATATTTAGTAGCAGTGGCGAAGATGTCCAAGAGATTGATCAGCCGCAAGCGGTGACGCCGCCGAAACAGTCATCAAAAAAGCCTTCGAAAAAAACTGCTGATGTTAAATTTGTTTCCACATCGTTTTATGAGAAAGAGATACAAAAGCTCGCCGATCTCAAACAAGAGTTGGTATATTTTCAAAAGCTAGCGCATAAAATCGGACCGAATCTTCCTGATGGTGCAAAGCAACTGCGTGCACGTTGTGAATTGTTGACGAATGACATAGCTATCAAATCAAATTACATATCTACATTGCAAATCGAGAGCGAGGATACAGTAAAAAAAAAAATTAATAAAAAATGCACCGACGCTAGCAGCTCCGAATTGGGATGATCTATCCGCGGCAGTTAACCAGGTGCAACCTCTTCATACAGGCAGGCAAGGACTGGCCACCTTTAATGCACAAAAGGCACTTACAGTCGATCGTTTAAAAGTAGGAAACTTACGTGTGCACACAAATTTTTTTGTATGTACCTATTTGTCCTTTTTATTTCATTTTTATTTACAAGGCACTACACGGTTCATTGGAGACTTGTCCAGCAGAAAATGAGTTCGCTGCTGACCCACGGGGGCTTAAAGTGGACTTGATGCCGCATCAAAGTCATGCACTCAAATGGATGATATGGCGGGAGAAACAAAAACCCCGCGGTGGTATATTGGCCGATGATATGGGCTTAGGAAAGACGCTTTCAATGATCGCGCTCATTCTGAATGCAAAAAATGAACGCGAAGAACGTGAAGCTAACAAAGGCAGTTCGGATGAGAACGCCGCAAGCGGTGGCAGCGACGGAGATGAAAGTGATAACAATGCATCGGCAAGAGGCTGGAACACAAAAGGACGTAGAACTTGTATGTGTATTGTATTTATAAAAGAGATCAAACGAATTACCGATTAACATAGAGATCAACGTCTTGCTGGATATGAGTAATGAAAATATGTATTTGATTTAATTTTTTTTAAATTATTATAGCAATCAAATTAGAATGACTAATCCAATTATCCAGGGAAACGATGTTTTTCCATTCAACGAAATGAAAAAATCCATTTGATCTCTTATATATAATCGGGTTTTTATCATTAATTGCTTTTCATTTACAGACTATAATGGCGGGACGTTGGTGGTGTGTCCATTTAGTTTGGTAGGTCAATGGGAACGCGAAGTTCAGCAGAGAGTGTCCAGGCAAAGATTGACAGTGTGTTTACATCATGGCGCTTCGCGTGATACGAAACCAAAGCATCTGCGCACATATGATATGGTAGTGACAACATATAATATTGTCAGTCGTGAGAAAAAATCGGACGGAGCACTGTTTGGTCTGAAATGGGATCGCATCATTTTAGATGAAGCGCATGTGGTGCGTAATTATAAAACTCAAATGGCA
Source organism: Chlorops oryzae (assembly GCA_020466095.1). NCBI lineage: Eukaryota > Metazoa > Arthropoda > Insecta > Diptera > Chloropidae > Chlorops > Chlorops oryzae. The sequence continues at coordinate 1,131,276 of CM035808.1, read as the reverse complement.
ATCGCTGTGAGTTCTTTGCGAGCGAAACGTCGTTGGGCCTTGACGGGGACTCCGATTCAGAATAAAGAAATGGATATGTACTCGTTATTGAAATTTTTACGTTGCTCACAGTTCGATGATCTGGCACACTGGAAAAGATGGATTGATTCTAAAGGTGTCGGAAGTCAGGAACGGTTAAATACAATAATGAAAACACTTATGTTACGCCGCACGAAGGTAATGCTAAAGGACCGTGGCGAGTTAAGTTGCCTGCCATCGAAACGCACCGAGATTATTGAAGTCGAACTCCATAAGGATGAAATGAACGTTTACCAAAAGGTCGCGCTCGCTCTTTCCACAGTTTCTGTTCCAACGCGTTGAAAAAGCGAGTGCAAACTTTATTCAAGACGCGAATCTACCGACGTATAAGCAAACGAAAGATCCAAATGATGCGTATTATAAATTGCATAAGAAATTTACGTTGCGAATGCGTTGCTTCGTTGAGCTTATGCATTTACGAATTTAATTGTTCAGTTATTTTGATTTTATTTTCTGCTTATTAAAGCTTTTAATTTCAAAGATTTTATTTAAATCAAAAACAAAATCGGGGCTTGCTCTAAATATTAGTGACTGCAATTCTTGAAAATAGTTCACAAGATTTCTGGTATTTTAAAAAGTTTCACTAGGAAATTCTTATTTATATATCGCCTTAAATGATGTTAAAAAGAAATTCCTAATTATAATTAAGTTTAAAAACAAAAAATCTTTGTTTTTCGATTGATCTTTAACATTAAAGATTAATTTTTTACGGCACTTTAAAATTGTACGCAAATATTTTGTCCAAAGAATTCGTTTTTGAAGTTGAAATTTCGCTATCGCCAATAATTGATTTTATGTTGCGGTTCACGCCATCCCATTTAAAATTTTGTTGTATGAGAACAATCGCATTTAAAAAACTATAATAGGCTGTTTTTCCTGTATTAAACAACATTTTCAATGCTTTTCTGATTACATTTTGATTATTGAAGATAGGTGACATTTTTTTAATTAAATCGTTCGCTTCATAGTTTTTAACTCTTTCTTGATATCCCGACCAGGGTAAATCTAGTGCCTTTAAATTTCACTATTTTTAATCGTCCGCTTAGCAACCAAATATAGTGCTCTATTTGGCTTAAACTTTGAACCTAGTACCATTCGCGAAATTTGCAAAATTAAATTTTCACCATTTTGAATTGTGAATGTCGCAGTCATACATAATTCTCTCTTATTGTTTTAATTTTGATTAAAATGTTGTAAAATTTCGCTCATGGTAGCCATGGTAAAAGTTTAACCCTTATAGAGCACTATATTTGGCTGATGAATGCACGATATCAAATAATGAAAATTAAAGTTTGTAATAGAGCACTTTTTTGGTGAAGTCATTCTTCCAGCTGTACCATCCGTGCGTTTCCGCGGATCCATATCGTATCAGAATGTAGATATTTGTCAACTACCTATCAACACGGTGTAGACTTTTAAAATAATCCCCATAGACTTTTACGGGAACTCTGCTATCTATTTGTCACCTATCCATCCACCTATCCATCCATCCATCCATTCATCCCTCCATCCATCCATCGGTTCAAAATAGTAAAATTTAAATTTTGCAAAATTTCGCGAATGGTAACTATGGTCAAAGTTTAACCCTAATGATCAGTGCCGGCCACCACTACAATTACTAATTGCATTTGTGCGCGTGCACATTACACAGCGAGAAACAGTTGTGGATGTTTTCATACAAAATTGCATACATTTTTCTTAGAGCCGAAAAATTTTGTTCTTTAGAACTGGGTATGTCCCTGGATCGATATGTCGCAAAAACTCGACGCCTCGTCCAAGAGGTAGGGATGGGTAATTTCGGAGTCTTTTCAGATCATCTTGAGCTCTTTTATCTTGAAAATTTACAGTGCAGAGCAGAGAACTATTGTGCAAATCAATGATGTGCTGAATTTATATATATTATATAATAAAAATAACTGAATGTTAAGAACACGATGAAAAAATTCCTGAACTATAAAAAATTCATTTTCTTCAAAGTGTATCAAGGCTGAAAAAATTTACGTTCTCATCTAGCTTCATCCGACGCAGCTCCGCCTCGCTTGACGTTTTCCACTCAACTGAACGATTTTTTGGCTCTCAGCTTTGCTTCTCATTTGAGAGCAATTTTGTGCACATACGAGTGCTTACGCTCTTTTTGCTTCTAGCTTGCTTCCTTGGCCGGCACTGCTAATGATCACTATAGTTGGCTGATAAATGCACGATTTCAAATAGTGAAAATTAAAGTTTTGCGAATTTCTCAAATGGTGGTCATGGTCAAATTATAACCGTAATAGAGCACTTTTTTTAGTGAGGTCAGTCTTTCAAAGTTATACCGTACAGATAGTTACGCGTTAACAGCTTTCCAAAGATACCCATTTCCAATTTCAGCATAAGTGGTTTAAAATTTGCCAATTTTTCTTCTCACTGCCCATTTAATTTTTTGCCACTATTCCAGTTACATTAAGGAAGCCTTAAAAAACATTCTTACGTCAGTACATCAACTTTTTTAAAATTTTTTTTTTGTTAATTTGCAATTTTTGCGGTTTGTGGTAAAGTCATTCTTTCAACATATATCTACGCGTTAATAGCTTTCCAACGATACCCATTTCACAACTTTAGCATAAGTGGTTTAAAATTTGCAAATTTTTCGCGTACTACCTCACCTAGCGTCATGAAATATACCTTACGTCCTATTCTCATCCATACCAAGTATGCACACCAAATTTCATAAAAATCGGTCAAGCCATTTCGGAGGAGTTCGGTCTTAAACATCGTGACACGAGAATTTTATATATTAGATATTTAATATTACAATATAAAATTGATTGAAAATTTATTGAAGAATAATTCGTGACAAGTCTTCGAATTCAAAATGAGAGTTATCACCTTCCAACCATTTTAGACCACCAAGCCATCCAAAAGTGAAGAATTTTTGAAAATTTGACGGCGAAAACGAATGACTTATAACATGTCCTTTGAAGGATATGCATTTGAAAAAGCTCGGCCCTAAATGGGTTAAAAGAGCATGAGTTGCAAATATTGAAAACAATTTTTAATGAAGCTAAGCGAAGTTTTGTTATTTTTTTATATTTAAAAAAATTTTTTTTTATAAGCTAACCACATACGAGCAGTTAGCGTTTACATAAGAATGTTCGTTAAAATTGATTTTCTAAGCGAAAATTTATTTTCCCAACTTGTTCGGGGATTTTCCCCCCTTTTTTGGTGTTTTTTTTTTTTTTTTTGTTTGTTTGTTTTGTTATCGTGAAGAGAAAATTCTAAAGCAAAAATCCAACCGTGATAAAAAATAATTCGGATGTTGTGAAACTGTGCGAAACTTTCTTCCATTCTGAGGTACTCCTAATTACCTCAGTTACGCCAAATTAACCCTAAAACACACGATGATGACGCAAGGGTACTGCAGCGCTTTCTGATACATCGAAAGCATTGCAAATTGGAAGGAAAAGTTTTTGCAAATTTTATCCATTTAAGGTGATTATGCGGTCGACGGGGGCGGAGTGAGTGAGTGGGTTAGTGAGTAAGTGCAGCGCGCAAGGCATCCAGGTAGAAGAAGCTTTCCTGCCGAAACTTGTAATAATACCCATTCCATGAAGTGAGAGGTATTATGCGTGTGTGTGTGTGTGTGTGTGGGTTCCAACATCATCGTACATTAGGTGCCTTAATTATTGGAAAAGCTTCAGTTTGATATGTGGACGAATGACGTCATTTTTTTTTTATCATTTCTCGTTGCTCCTTCTTTTATTTTTTCCTTCCATTAATTGACTTAGACCAAACGAAGGAAACACAAACAATTTTGGACAATACGTGCCCGGAATGCGAGTTCAACTGTTTCGGGTTTTTGTCACAATTGTTTATTTTTGGTCTGGTCCAAGGTCCAACGAATGTCAAAACTCGTTAACTTCCCAAGACATCACGCATCAAAACTGAATTGAATTTCTCAAAGTCTTGTCGGACAATTCGCTTGAAAAGTTTCAAGGTCAACTGGCAACGTGAATACATTAAACAAAGAAAGAAAAAAAAAAAAAAATAAATAAATAAATAAATGGTCCTTTACGTAACCCAGTGCCCACACTGATCAAGTGACCTGCTCCGTCCACGCTGCTCGTTTTCAGTGTCGGATGTCAAGCGCGAAACCGCGACAAAATATTTTCCATTGTGGGTGGGGGGATGAACGAAGTGCTTTTTTAGCGTTAATTTTAAACTTGAAGCCGGTTAAGTCGTCATATTTTTTTTGCCGTTGAAATTACCAATTAACGTACTTTCTAATTTGAATTTAAGGCGAAGTAATTACTAATTAATGAGAGCTCCGAAGAGTAACTTTTTTCCTTTATCAACTGTCCTTTTGGAGGAGCTTAAGCTGTGGGACGAAGCATCGCATCGTATGTGGGAAGGGAATTCATTTTCCGTTCTTTGTCAATCTGTGCGAGAAAACTTGTGCCATAAAAATGTACATAGAGAAAAAAAATCAATCAGAAAACTAGTTAAATCAAAAGGAAAAACATACAAAACGGCTTCAACAAGGAATATTTTTAATTTAAAAGTTTTTCTTCTTGAAAAAAGTAAAGATTTTCCTTTTGAATCAACCATATTTCAGGTTGAATTGATATGATAATTTTCAAAAATGGATTTAAATTTAATTTGTTGAGCCAACCACGGACGTTATTGAAATGACAAGATAATTTTTAAAATAAAAAAAATTTTCTTAAATACCTATAAAAGAAGATATGTCAAAACAATTTTAATTAACGCTCAAAGGAAATTGGCCACAGAGCCCTCTGCTGAACATAACCCCAAAATTGGATGGACTTCATCCTCTGTTGTCACTCCGTTGTCGTGTGACTGCTTTCGCAATGCTTAAAAAGTTCTAAGATGATTAAATATCTTATGTTCTATTTTATAAACCAAATGAGAATTATACCGAACGAAAAGAAATGTAATTAAAAATATTTCCTTTAAATCAACCAAAAATGTTGTTGACTCAACAATTTTTCTTTTGAAATTTTTGTTCTGCTGGAAAATCAAAAGGACTGTGAATAACAATGCGCCCTTTTAAAAAAAAAAAATCATGGTTAAGTTCTCTCAGTGTATGAGAGTCATGGGGCAATTTTATGATGACGCGTATTAATAATTTCATGATAATGACATGAGGACGCATGGTAGAGGAGTCCCTTGGTAATTATGGCACCCGAAGTGAATTGCAAAAAGGAAAGTGCGTTGGCTGGGAAGAGAGCACCTCGTTAGCATGATTACTAATCATTGATTAGTGTAGAAATTACTATCGAAATTCCGTAGGAGGATCTCATTTAAAAAATATGTGTAGCCTTTTTTTCTGGTGTTGGAATTCTGCTTCAAAGATGACTTAAATGATTTCAAAAAAGAAAATTTGCTTAATATTCTTTATTATTTACCTACTTGTTTGTGCATTGATTTAAATATATTTTTATTTAATTATTAATTTACTTATAAATATATTTATTATCTATTTATTTATTTATTTTTTTTCCTTATTCATTTCTTTATTTTCATATTTTCTTTATTTATTTTATTTTATTCGTTGATTTATTTAGATATATATTTAACTGCAGATAGTGAGATATAGGACTGAAAGTAATGAGATAAACGTTTTTTTCTTCTTCTTTATTTCGGTCTACTTTTCAATGTGAACGTTCCTTGGAAAATCGCGAATTACAGCTCAAAAACCGGTCATGTTTTGTACATCATTTAATGGAGCTGCCCTGTTGGAAAAGCATTTTATTGCATAATTTAGACTTTTATTCAGAGCGACTGCCCTGAATGCAGAAAATATTTTTCTTGAATAAACATATATTTTGTTCAAGGTCAATGCTTGATATACATACATACATATGTATGTACGACCAAATAACAAAAAAATAACAAAATAAAAATGAAAATGCTAGTTTGTTGGATTTCATAGTTTTTTTCATAGTTTACTCCTAAAGAAATGATCTAAAGTTTAAACCGTTTCTAGCCGTTCTAGAAAACGAAAAGAATTCCTTTACATTAAGCTGAAAACAACAATCACTTCGCTAAGCGCTATACAAGAGCCTGTGATTGGCTGTTCACGGCCGCATTGCATTGCCTTTTTCTATAAAAGCCCAAGCTTCGTCTCAAAATTCGCAGTCTTTTTCTGTCCGCGCGTGTGATCGGTTGGTTTTCTGGAGTGTCGGTTCGCGTAGTGCTTAGTGCGATCAGTGCATCGTGTAAGTGTGTGCGTTTGCATGCGCATAAGGCCGCAATTATAGTGGAAGCAAAGCTGAAGCGTAAGCTGTTATGTGTTTGTTGTATTTTCGCAACAACAAATACATGATAGCTTACGCTTCAGCTTTGCTTCCACTATAACTGCGGCCTAAGTGTTTCGCGCAGTCACGCTTCTCTTTCATTATTTTCGTGTTGTATAAAGCATAAGTCAGTCGTTCGTTTTTTCTCATAAGAGCCCATAATGCATCGTTAGCAACATGTAATAAATATATATAATAAATGATCTAAAGTTTAAACCGTTTCTAGCCGTTCTAGAAAACGAAAAGAATTACTTTACATTAAGCTGAACACAACAATCACTTCGCTAAGCGCTATACAAGAGCCTGCGATTGGCTGTTCACGGCCGCATTGCATTGCCTTTTTCTATAAAAGCCCAAGCTTCGTCTCAAAATTCTCAGTCTTTTTATGACCGCGCGTGTGATCGGTTGGTTTTCGGGAGTGTCGGTTCGCGTAGTGATTATTGCTTAGTGCACCGTGTAAGTGTGTGCGTTTGCATGCGCATAAGTGTTTCGCGCAGTCACGCTTCTCTTTCATTATTTTCGTGTTGTATGAAACAGAAGTCGTTCGTTCGTTTTTTCTCATAAGAGCCCATAATGCATCGTTAGCAACATGTTGATAAGGTGAGCTTTTATACAAGCGTTTCTTTTGCTTCAATTTCGGCAGGTTATATTTCTTAGTTTTGTATTTTTCTGTGTTGGGTTATCCTAAGAAAGGAATATTTGCGAAATACTCAAAAAGAAGACAAAGAAGATAGTTTTCAACTGGTTTTCTATAAATTGACATTTAGAGAGAAGAGAGCAGTATGATGCTCCGCGTCCGCTTATCAGAGCATCCGCGTATTGGTGCGTGTTTTGTATGAAAACCTTTGAAAAAAACTTTTGTGTTGCAAATTTGTCCTCTTATTAGAGATGTCCGCTTATGGGAGCTATCCGCAAGGAGAGCTTTCACTGTATTCCATAAAAAGACGGTCTTCTGCTCTCAAATTTTTTCCCGTATCAAATAGTTTCGCTTGAAGTTTCGCTTTTTCTAAATAACAAAGTTGAAAATGAGTTTTCCAAATTTTATTGCATAATTTAGACTTTTTATCAGGGCGTCAGCTCTTTTTTTTCCACTTTCCTCCACTCGACTTGCTTTTTAAGCTTACATTGAACTCTGCCCTTATTTTGCTACCTTCATTTTATTTTCGTCAAACGCAAAATGTTGCACTTGTTAAATCCCCTTCGAAACTGGTGAAACTGGTACACTTTTCCGCAATTTTTAAACTGCGGCTTTCCTCGGTCATTCTGCTATTCCACGAAGTCATTAATATTCGAGCTCATGGAAGCGAAAAAAAAGGCGGAAATCACTGAGCGGGCTCGGTACGGGAGGCGACCCCCATTAGCGAAGGAGCACATGCAGAGTATCTTTCCATGAAATTAAAGAATTTTTTTTTTTAAGCTGGAGAACGTTTTCCATTATGGCCGTGAGTTTTATGAGTCCTTTTGGCGAGCACACGAAATTTACAACCCATTTAAAATGACAGAAAAAATCTTTAATATGAAATATGAATTTTCCAAAATCATTTTTCTTTCATTGAATATTCTTTCTTAATTTCAATCGTTGGTTTTTAATAAAGCGGGAAATGGAAAAAAAAGTGTCACTAACTTTCTCATTCTATTCGATGCCCATTGAATGTAGGTGTGTGCTTTTTTAATAAAAAATTTAAACGAATAAACGATGGTTGGACGTGACGAGGACACTGCGAGTTTTATGCGTGTGCGTGCCACGTCGATGGCTCTCTCTCTCGAAGGCATTATAATTTTTATTTTTAAAGGAGTCGACAGGATTAATAGACTTCTGTGTTTTTTTCCGGTTGAACAGTTTTCAAAAGCCTTCCGTTTTGAGTATCTTTGTCTGACGTGTTGCGGCATCACGAAAAGAGTTTTTAAATTTTGTTGATTTTCCAATAGGTGCCATTTAAAAACACTATGGAGACTACTTTTTAGACTTTTATTTTGAACGGTCCTTGAAATATCCTAGAAAATCTTTTTTTAAGGCTTTTTTCAAAATTTTATATCTCAACAACCAATTGAGATAGAGAGACGATCTAAACAAATTCTGTTAGATATTAAAACAAGGAAGGTACAATTTTTTTTTTTTATTTTACACTGAGAAAATTTTTTTCACAAAATTAAAATGAAAATTTTGAATATTTTTTTCAGTGTATCCCCAGTTTGCCGCCACTCTATAATTTGCTTTTAGAAACACCCCATAGTATTAACTTTCATTAAAAAAAAATTTCATTCAAATTAAATGGCGCAACAGTGAGATATGCAAAAAATTACAAGTGCACATAGATGCTCTAGTACTAAAATCCAGTAAAAATGTACGAAAATTATACAAAACACATTACTCATACGGCATGTTTTTAAAAATTTAATATCTCCAGAAATAATTCAGATAAAAAGATGAAACAAACGGTGACTTGTTGTTAATAAAACAAGAAATATAGAAAATTTATTTTCAAATTTTACACTGAGAAAAATTTTTGCACAAAAATGGAAACAAAAATTTGAACTATTTTTTTTCAGTGTATTTCAGTTTTTGTAAAACCATTTGAATATTTAAACAAAATACCAGACTTTAACCATTGTTTCCAGTTTCTTAGGGGATATATCCTCTGAATGGGGTTTTAAATAAGACCAAATCTTTGATTTTATCAGAGAAGATTCATCGAAATTGACAAAAGTGCTTTTTACTCTCTTTGAAAATTGCATCTTAATTAAAAGAGCATGCATTGCAACCACCCCGAGCTGCCGTTGCTAAAGGTGCTTTCCTACATCCGCCGATTGAAAGTTTAAGAAAAGTGCAGGAAAAATTTTGGTTCTGTTTTAAAGCCTCTTTTTGATCTTCCTTGTACAACAGGAAATTCAAAAATATTTTTTTTAAATTTTTTACACTGAGAAAAATTTTGAACAACTTATGCTTCTTCGAATATTGTTTTTCTTTTTTGCTATATTAAAATCTTTTGTGCTTTCTTTGAGTTGAAAATTAAATTTTCATCGAAAAGATGTGAAATATTTTTATTTAATAAAGAACACTGTTATCCATTTTTGGTCTTCAAAATTCGTTAAATTGAAAGAAAAAAACTTTTAGATTTTTCTTGTTAGTTTTGTGAAAAAATTTTTTTCAGTGTAAAAATCAAAAAAAAATATTTTTGGATTTCCTGTTGTATTAGGAATCAGCCAACGTTTGTTTCATCTTCTTATCTGAATTAGTTTTGGAGATATTTAGAAAAATGTAAGTGCATATTTTTGTTATTTGTACTAGCGGCATGAGTTTCAAAAATCATGTTTCTAAACTTTGACCTCGTTGAACACACCCCCTAGATGATGTCAGATCGATCTAGATCTTTTAATTTCCCATTTCTGTTGCCCTCTACTACATTTTGAGGGGGTGACTCGCAAAATCCGACACAAAATAATTTTCTCATACAATTTTGGACCACTCTACTGTACATTGTATGTACAAGCGAAAGTAGCTAATTTTCTTCAAAGTAGATTTCGATTTTTTTTTTTTTTTTGCATGTGTTTCTGGTGGGCTCTTCAGTCAATTCAATATGCACAGCATTAAAGGGGTGGGCGCTATTGAAAAGTTTCCTTCTGTGACATTTTAATTAAAAAGTCCTGCACGTTGAAAAAATAATTTAAAAAAAAAAGTTGGCAGTTATGGAACTGCCGTTGGAAGTGAAAACATAGAATGTGTATTGAAGTTTGAAATGCATAATATTTGATTTAAAATTATTAAAATCAATCTGGATTTTTACATTTAATGAGACTCAGAGAAACAATTATAGGCATGTTATATGTAAAGTATTTTATTATTTTATTATTGAAATATATTGCTGGCTGCACAAAGTTTTAACAATTAATTACACTGCTCAACACTAAATTTTCCTTTGACTTGAAACCAACTTTTTTTTTGTCGTATTTGTTTCGCTGAAGCAAAATATATGCTTTAAGTTTGAAAGTTATCTCGCGTTTTTTAAATATTCGCTAAGAAAGGTTTTGCGATTTTTTGTCAATATTTTTTAGTCGTAGTTTTATCGTTCGACCGTTTGAAAAAATTTAATTCATATAAAAGAAGAGTAAATATACAGCATATCCCTCATACATATGGATGAAATCGGTTCAACAGCTTAGGAGCTATAGGGCGATAAAGGCAAAAATTTTAAGAAATTTTTAACAACTTTGTACAAAAACTTGATTTCAAGCCCATATAATTTCCGAAGAAGATTCGGTATTCAGGTTTAGGCTATCTTAAGTAAATGAGTGGATTTCTAAGGGCATTTCAAGACCCAGAAAAAGAAAATCCGATGAGTTGTTCATATTTGAATTGGGTTTTTAGAAAAAATGAGACGAGTTTTTTTCGCCAGAAAATATTTTATATTTTAGTTTCATTTGATTTTTCATCGTCGTCTCTATCATTATCCGAGGACACCGAAGATACAATCTGTACAATACAATATGTTGCATGCCCAGTGACAATACTAAGAATCACAACGTCGAGCTTTCGTTTTCTATTAGTACCCAGCGGCCAAAGTGCTGCTTACAGAAGCGATGAACCGTCCCAGCGGCCAACAATGCCTACCGCCTACAACCGCCTACCACATGTTCAATTTCGGTGCTATGATTCGATGTGTACATAAGGGAACGTGTCCAAACTACGTGAACCATTTTTTACTACTTGATAGATATCCTGAGATATCCTGAGCATTTAAAAATTATATGTAAACACATTGGCATGACTATGTCGCTCCACCTCGCAGACACTCTCATGCTGAGCATACCACCGAGGCGTCCGCAATGAAAGACGCTTGGACTTGTTAACCGCCGACACTATATTCTGCTGGGAACATACATACACGCACTATTGAGCAGATATGACTCATGGCTGCCACAGTTGGCGTTTTAACGCAAAACTGACACTATATTTTACAGTCGGCGGTGTGGCTCGTTTTCATTGTATTTGGCTCTTTTTTGGCTTTATTACGCCACGACAAAAATTACTCAGTGACCAATTCAAAGCAAAAAATTTTCGGTGCAAACACTCAAAATAATTTAGATTTAGCGGACCTAATCCACATCACAAAATTTTTGTTTTACAATATACATACATATATACATGTAATATAAGTGTTGGACCCTTTTAATTCCCATTGGCTCTTTTTGAATCGCTGTGGCACTTTTATATCTTTTTAAATGGCAACCGTTTGCATACTCTCTTTGCGCTGTAGTGAGAAAGAAGATCGAATGAACTGAGAGAACCGAAGTCAAAGTGAGAAACCAAGAGCAAGTTGAATCAAATCCCAGTGGGAATATGCAATGTTTAGCTATTACTATTTTTGCAATAGTTTCTATGCGGAATTTGTCGTTCAAAATTATAATTGCGATGTCATAAAAATGAATGATAGCTATCGTAGAATTTGTTTTTAACCACTCACGAATTTTTAAGACGTAATATTTTTCCTTTGTCATCAATGAATTCCCAAAAGAAGATATTCATGGAATATCAAATTGCCTACTGGGGTGTTACGTCGACGAATCACATAAAACTTTTTAGGAATGCTTCTCACTGAAAGCTACGCACACTAAAATAGCCGAGATATACGTACACGACGACCGTGACGGTTACAACATATACAAATGCATTTTGAACTTAAAGATTTGCTCCCTGCTCAACGCGCCTATAGAAGTTTTCACTTCAAAAAACTAAATAAACAAAAGTTCTTTTTCAAATGCAACACAAAATATCATCGATTTTTTTTCGCATTGAAAGAAAACTCCTTCAATAAACATTGAGTGCCCTTCCATGGTCATAGGTTGGCTGCAGACTATTGCATCGCTGATGATGGTTCCCAATGTTTATTCATTCACTTTAATTATAATCCAAAAAGGATGCAAGTAACACGTCTGTAATAACGCTTTCTGCCGGCGACAGGGATCACAGGACATATACTTACCGAAGGATGGACGAATCTTCGGAAAGCAAGCATTTTCTAGCGGCTTATAAAATTTCAAAAGGCTCATCGGAAAATGCTGTGGCGATAAAAGAAATCCCCAAAAACTATACGCAGACGATTAATCCTGCTGAGAATTTTTGGCGATTTCCTTAAACTCCATCGCACTTTAACTTTGCACCTTGGAGATTTGTCTTTGCGACTTTTTCTTGTGGAATTTATGCGTTCAGAGCTTTGTGTGTTCAGCGGATTCTCCTCTGTCCACGGTTCACCTGAAAGGAAAAACTTTAATTTAACGATTGCAAAGGGAAGACCTTTTCATCGCCACTAAAAGTAAAAGTAAAAAAAAAGGGAAGTCCCGAGGGTTTTTCAATTCAGCTTGTAAAATAGTTTTCACAACATGGCTATATGGCGTGAGGATAGAGAAGACAGAGGGGCAACACTTTATAGTCTATGAATTGTCCTCATAAACCGAAGTTTTCGCAGAGCAATCCAGGTGCAATGGGAATACATTGTCGAAAGCATCATTTTAGCAGTCCGTGTTTATCTATCCGTCACTGTGCAGAGGAAGTTGACTCAATGGTTCCACGCTTAAGTTCAATGTTATGGGCGACGACAATGTAAGAGAGGGTACAGAAAGCCCCATTCGTGAGTATACACGAGTAGTAAGTAGTTGTTGTAGTTGGCATTCTATTATTCTTTGGCTGGGTTTTCTGCATCGCTCAGCTTTAAACGAATCAAGAGAAACTTAGCTTGTCGTCCACAAAAGAAGAGAAAAAAAACTCCTATTGTTGCGTAATGGGGTCACTTCTTGCTGTTTGTCCTTTCGCTTGAGAGATCGTGCCATGTGTCGCAATAAAGTCTTGGTCGTGGGGGTTTCGTCTTCGTCCTGTCGTTGTATCCTGTCAAGAGGAAAAGTATTTGAGCTTCCGTTGTTGTTGATGCATTCATCTTATGGCAATCATTGTCATCACTTATCTGAAAGTACTCCTGTGGCGTAAATTAGCTGTAATCTTGTAGTTAAGGGAGAAGAATACCGCTACCTCGAACACTTTAATTTGTGAGTGGCTTTTTTTTAGTAGTTGTGAACTTATTTTTCCATTTATAATATTTATTTTTTTTTTTTACAATTTTCTATTTGAAGGTCATTCGTTTTCTAACAAAAGAAAATTAATGTTACTCTTATGAATTTCTCTTGTGTGGCAAAGGATGATGGGAAAAAAGCATGTTTGATGTGGGGGGAAATTTTTTTTTTTAAATCAGCGTAACAAAACAATGGAATTTCTTATCCAAGCACTTGTGTGAGGCAGTTGGGGAATTCTTAATGTTCTTGCACACATTTCACGCCCGAGGAAACTCATTGCGGCTTAGAGAAGAAATCATTGTGGCAGCAAAAACAGTCCGTAAAAAGATTTCATTTGAATCCTTTTATCGTGACTTTTATAATTCGAAATAAAATTTGAAAGTGCCTCAATAATTTTTCGAATCGTTAAAGCGATTTTCAGCGAAGCATTTCAGAAATATATATTATACTTCTCTCCAATTCTGCATTCTGCAGAGGAAAAATTAAATTTTCAGAGAGATGGAATAATTCCCTGACCGAAATAATTTTTATAAAATAATTCATGCGTCTAAAATAATGATTCATTTTAGTTTTGCGTCTTTATGAATAAAGCATGATGTTGAAGCTGAAACAACTCCTCGCCACATCGTCATATCGTTGCCAGACTGCCTGAAATTTAAATACGCATCGTGTGTTTTTTTTTTTTTGAACTTCCATACCTAAATAAAACCTTCCATTTCTTGACAGTGCTTTTACGCAAAAATCATAAAGCAACCGTGGTATGAACATAAAGTGAACATATTTTACACTCAGCAATAATTCTGGTCATGAATGGAAGAACAAATGGCGCCTGAATCGGTTAGAAGTCATGCTAAGCTTTAGTAAGAGCCCTGAAGAGCGTGTTTCCCTTCTTGCGCAATCGTGCAATATGAATCCGTTTCACACATCGAATGAATTCATATAGGAGTTATACATACATATATGACTCCTTGCGCATTCATACATATAGGTATGTATGTGTGCCACAGTCTTATTGTTCTTTAAATAAAAGTTTTATATGGCTCATATACCCGACTTCCTTGTGTTTCACATATTTGGAACTCATTTCGGAGACAAGTTTCTGAGCTTCATGTGTTTTAAAAATTTTGGACTCATTTCGGAGTCATATTTCTGAGCATTGCACTTATCACATGTTTCTGACTCATTTCAGGGTCACGTTTCTGAGCCCCATATTTTTTAAATTTTAGAAATCAAACCGGTCTGTGTGTGATAAAAATCGCCGAAAACGAACAATGAGGCCACAAAAGATAAAAGTTGTTATGAATGAGTTGTTTATTTAGGAGGGAAGAGAGGTATTTTCGGAGAAAGTCTGCATTTTTTGAGTTGCGAAAATTAATGAAAGTTTTCTTTTTATAAAAAATTAAAAAAAAGTCCATCTGGCAACGCTGGTGTTCAGTGCACGCCGAGCACATATAAAATTTCTTATTAAAGGTACGATGGGTGCATTTTTCTCTTTTCATGTTTTGACTCATTTAAATTCGAAGGAAAATAAAAAACAAGAAAAACAAATAACGAACCTTTAAATTACTTTAAAACTCCAGTTCTCCACGGAAGCGAGACTTACACGTTTCTCAATAAATACACCGGCTTGTGTGTGGGGCGAATGCATCTAACCATTTCCATCAAAATTTTTACATCTTTTTTTACTTTTTGTTGCTTTCACCTTTCGAAAACTTTTGCTTGCAATTAGAATAATAATTTCCTAATACAGTGAAAGCTTTCATAAGCGGACACCCACCACCGCGGGGTTTTGTCCGCTCATGGGAGATGTCCTCTTTTGGGTGAGTACTACAAAATTTCTTTATTTTACATAGTAATATAAAATAAAATAATTTCAAAGACTGAAGTATCTAATGCATTGTCAATAACTTACTCAAATACGACAGATGATCACTATAAAGCAGTGAATATTATAGAGTCTCTCTTTATTTAAAGTAAAAAATATAAAATAACATAAACAAACTTAATTTTTAGGTATTAATTACAAAACATATTTGTGGCTCCTCACACTAAAACAAGATAAAAAGTAACAAAAAATAACAAACTTTTTAAAATTCTTTTACTTAAAAAAAAAAAACGTTTTTTTATCTCTTTTCAATTTTGTGTACTAAAATATTTCTGCTTCACTGTGCCATTTATTGTTTTCAAATTTTTATTGAAACAATCATCGAATTGAACTCCGAAGATTCGAAAACAACAAATTCTTAACCCTTTGAATCACTGCTGCCCAGCGTCATAGTCTTTCATATAGCTCACGCTCTGTTCTTGCGTGCACATAAAAAATTTTATTAAAATTGAATGCAGAAAATATTTTTCTTGAATAAATACATATTTTTCCAAGCTCAATGCTTGATATCCATACATACATATGTACGATTAAATAACAAAATAAATATATATAATAAATGATTTAAAGTTTAAACCGTTTCTAGCCGTTCTAGAAAACGAAAAGAATTACTTTACTTTAAGCTGAACACAACAATCACTTCGCTAAGCGCTATACAAGAGCCTGCGATTGGCTGTTACCGGCCGCATTGCATTGCCTTTTTCTATAAAAGCCCAAGCTTCGTCTCAAAATTCGCAGTCTTTTTCTGTCCGCGCGTGTGATCGGTTGGTTTTCGGGAGTGTCGGTTCGCGTAGTGCTTAGTGCGATCAGTGCGATTAGTGCATCGTGTAAGTGTGTGCGTTTGCATGCGCATAAGTGTTTCGCGCAGTCACGCTTTTCTTTCATTATTTTCGTGTTGTATGAAGCAGAAGTCGTTCGTTCGTTTTTTCTCATAAGAGCCCATAATGCATCGTTAGCAACTTGTTGATTAGGTGAGTTTTTACACAAGCGAAAGTCGTTGAATGAAAGTCTCCACTCATGAGGCTGTTCACTGAAATTCATAGACGATTCTCACATTTCAAACCACATTTGCATAAATAAATAAAAATTGAATTTATTGTTATATACAGTGAAAGCTGCCATAAGCCACTGTTTCACGTTGAATGTTTTTATACCCTGCTTTTATGTCCGGGTTTACATGCCTACGCGTTCGCTTTTTCGTTGAAGTTTGTTTTGTGTCCGTTTATCGGAGATTTTTTTTTTTACAAGAGCTTATCAGAGCGTCCGCGTAATGGAGCGTGTTTTGCATGAAAGCCTTCGAAAAAAACTTGTGTGTTGCAAATTTGTCCTCTTATTAGAAATGTCCGCTTATGGGAGCTGTCCCCAAGGAGAGCTTTCACTATATTCCATAAAAAGACGGTCTTCTGCTCTCAAATATTTTCCTGTTGCAAAAAGTTTCGCTTGAAGTTTCGCTTTTTCCAAATAACAAAGTCAAAATGAGTTTTCCAAAAGTCAGGAAAGGAAAATATTTCTGATTTTGAAATGCGATTTTTTGTGGGGAGAATTTTAGAGGATTTTTCTATTCTTCAAAAAAGTGGTCACAAAATAATTCACTCCATATTTGGGTGTTCCGAAAATTTGAACGTCCTTTATTTTAAAAACTTATGGGTTAAAGTATTTGCGACGATTTTTTCAGATTTTCTGGAAAGGATTTTGAGGTTGCCCTACACGGATTTTAACAATAAATCTTGCTTTTCTAAGTTGTTTAGAGTCTTAGCCGTTTAAGACACGCCGTCACTTATAAGGAACAAGAGTTTATCAGATTTTAATGCAATCGGCTTGGGAGCGTTTCTGAAAGGGTTAAGAGAACGTTTGTCGACATGAAAAAAAATGTTATTGTTTTTAGCTTTGGGGGCTCTCTCCAAATCTGTGAGAAATGAAAGCCTTTATATAAAAACAACGCTTCAGAAACAAATCAGAACTTTTCTCATGTTTTTTTTATATGAAGTTTTTCATTTCTGTTTCACTTCTGACAGAACTGGAGAGAGCTCCTTTAAAATAAATTTATAACGGATTTTCGAAGAAGACTTTGTCAACTGCCTTATTTTTTTCGGTTAAAATATAAAAATAAAATAAAAATAAATAAAATATGGTCAAGTCAAAAGACATTGCAAAAATTAAGATATTTAATTGGTTTAATCGCTCTTAGAACAAAACAATATTCCCTTGAGCTCAAAAGGACACATTCTTTTGATGAAAGCAATTGATTCTCCAGGGCGTTTTAAATTCACGTGAGTGAAATTCAAAAGGGATTTCAAGAGCAAATTCACAAAAGACAATTTCCTACTTTCTATGTTAAAGTTCAATACATCTTTTGATATTTTTGCTTGATTAAATAAACACACTCTGAACGAGATGTTGAGGAGAATTGAAAATAATTCTTTTTAATTCCAAAGCTCTTGCTCGACAAAATCCCAATCTCTTCGATACCACACAAATATAAGATTTTCCATGTGCTTTGTGATTGCACAAAAAGTTTATTCAATCGTAATTCGTATGCATGAAAATATTTATTGAATGCTTTTCAAAATTTTCAGTTCCCAAAAAGGAAAAACAAATTATTTTCCATTGAATAATGGTCGAAAGAAAATGAGAATTAAAAAAAATTTTAACATTCACTCAACAAAATTTTTGTTCTGAGAATGTTTTCCCACCATTCCATTTACAGTTCGTCTTTCGTTTTTAGTCAGTAAATTGCACAGAAATTGGAGAAAATGGACCCTTCTTTGCCTTGAGCCGATATAAAATTTTTGTCCTTGCAATACGATTCATCTGTAGTGTTGTGAAAAACAAAAAGAAAAAAAAATTCATAATATATTTAAGTTACGAATAGAAATCTGTTCCTCCTAAGCTTTTTGTACTTTTTTCCCTTTTTTTTTTGTACTCAAAACTGCCTGAACTTGTCAGTGCAACACTTTCGCTCCATCACACTTGGAACTTTCGCAAATTCATAACTGTTAAGCACACTTGGTGGTCAACGCCTTTCTTCAAAGTGGCCATCGAATTTCCGTCATCGGAAGAAACTTTTCGAAAAGTTCGCGTTCAGCATTCAAATTTTATTGCGGCCGTCTTGATGTGCTCTCTGCAGGTCTGTTTGACAGTCAATTCAGGCCCGAAGGGCTTCCTGTTGAGGGCCCCTTCGAGTATCGTCAAGTGTGCCAACATATTTTGAACGGAACCCTAGCTTTTTCCTATAACTATTCAATGTCATCTGCATTCGAAATTTAAGGCCAAAGAAGAGAAATTGGCACCAACTACAAACCCAAAGCACTTCAAAATTTCAAAGCAAATAAGTAGTATGAAAATTTTTTTCAAATATTCAAAGAGCCTTTAAATACGATGATTGTCGATGGCGGCAGCGGGGATGAATTTTCACATTTCGTTCTTTTCAAGCGAGTGCTATCAATTTTCACTTTAAGTGGTCATAAAAAGCACATGCCTAAAGCACAAAGGAGCATTGCCAAAATAAAAAATTGTAAACGTTTTTAAATACTTCACAGCTCGATGGCACAAAAAATACATTAAAAAATGTTTTAAGCTTCAAAATTATACAACGAACGGCAGTATATTCCGTTGGGCGGCTGTCTACAGGAAGTGCGTCCGTTCATAAAAAGACATTTGAACGCAGCTGCCTCGGAAGTGTGATGGCCACTGAAAAAATCGCCATTTTTTTTTAAATGTTGTTTTTTGTAATGGAGACAAAAATCTAAGTTTTTACAAAAGTAAACATTGAAGTAATTTCCTAAATTATATTTGATCAATTCTTCTGAATTTCGATGCGAAAGTTGAAATCAAAGCCGACATTCAAAGCCATTTGCGTGTTTTCTTTTTGTTGTCCATTACTCATGACTCGTCTGCTTTCCTCCTCCTCCTCCTCCTCCTCCTCCTCCTCCTTTCTATGAATATATTTGGATGGGAGCGCAGATGTATGCCTCAATGTTATTTGCTCTTTTTTTTTTTGTGTTTCGATGGCTGCTCGTGTTACTGCCGAATTCCAATTGTTCGAGGAGTGTGGAATCCGACAGGGCGTTCTCTGTTGTTCGAGGAACTTTTTTGAAACTTTGTTCGCAATAAACAGCGTCCGCGCTAAATTTCCCTTCGTCCGGGTATTCGAATTGCAAATTCTGTGAAGTTCAAAGCTTGCTTAAATTGCCGCGCAAAAAATTTTATTCGAATTTCTAGAAGTATTTATTTTTGGAAAATATAATTAGCCCTTAAGGGGGTCTTCTCATTGAGCAACTTTTTTTTTCGACTTTTTTTTTTTTGCATTTATTTATAGCTTGGGTAGTTGTGAATATGCCCCTAAAAGGATTTTTTGAAATTCGAAATAGTTTAGAGGATATAGCCTTCTTTGTCGAGCAAGATCTGCGCTAAATCGAGTAGTTTTTGCGTTGCTTCAAACTTTAAACGCGTTTATCTCGAAACCACGTTTTTCGAACTGGCGGCCATGATATCTCCAGTTCAACTGAACCGATTTTCATGAAACAAAGTGGAATCGACGCAGAATTGTCACCATTCTCGGGTGAACCTCGACCATAATTTTAAAAAATTTTTTACTATTTTTTTTTTACACTAAACTACAAAAAAAAGGCCGAAATTGAAATTTTTTTTTGAATGGCCGCCATTTTGTCAAAAAAAATCACAAAATTAAGCTTGAGGTTCACCCGAGAAATACATCTATACTGATTATAACCCCGTTTTTTTTTCCATTTCGGACGCTCCGGAGACCCGGAATCGTGGCCGCCGTGACGGCACCTTTTTTTTCACCACCAACTTTGAAGTCTCATTTCTTTTTGAACAGCCCACGTATCGAGGCAAAAAAAATTTTTTTATTTACTTTGAACCTTTTGTAATACAATAAATAAAAAATATTTTCAATTATTCTTTGCGTTTTCAAATAAGATTTTTTTTAAAAAGGGTCCCCGAAAAACGGGTTTTCAATGAGAAGACCCCCTTAAACGAGGCTTTTTAAAAATCAAAATTAAGTATTTCCTTTCGATTACACTAGTAAGGAACTAGAGATGGCTGGTGGGCGAAAATTTAGACCATTTATTTTACGAAAGAATAGTTTTTGAGATATTGTAGTTAATTTTTTATTTTTTGATAAAAATATAGTTTAATTAAATTCTTTTAATAAGTTTTTTGAAAGCTTACGGGGCCTCTCCAGTTCTGTCAGAAATGAAAAACTTCTTATAAAAAACACTTTATTATATTTCTGATTCATTTCTCAAGCGTGTTGAAGTTTATAAATTCTGACAGATGTAAAGAAAGAGCCCCTTATGGGTTAAAGATTTTTGAAAACTTTTTCAAATTCGTTCTTTTTTTTAAAGGTTTGGAGATTGAGCCACGCGCATTTGCCCCAAAAATTCCTGCTTTTCTGAGTGTTTCTGAGTGAGGTTGATTTCATAAGGAATATTTTCCAAGATTTTTAGGCAATAGTCGGAAGAAAATATTCATGTATGGGTTTTTTTTTTTTTTGGGACACCTTATTAAATTTTATTTTGTCAGAATCTCATGCTAATGAGATCGATTTGAAAAGCGTTTCATTTAATGTTGGGCCGCATTGTGGTTTGTCTATCAGAGTTTATAAACAATTTTATCCAGACTTCAGTGTGCTTGATTAAAGCAATTTTTTTTTTGATTATTTTCAAATAAATGCCTACTTTTTCATACGAAAGTAAAGAGTTTATTTACAGAAAACAATGGTTTCCTTGATATTGTAATGATTAGCGCTCGGATTTTGTTGACTTTTATGTATTGAAAAATTTTCCTTACCAACATTTTGCGAATAATTTAAGCGAAGTTCAACTTCAAACCACTTTTCTAACTCCAAAAGAATTCATATTGAAGTTAAAAATCGATTTGAATCTTCGCTTTATGTGAGTTGAACAAAATTTTTACTCCATAAAATATGCTTTAAATTTATGAAAGCAAACAAAATCCGAGCCCTGGTATTGATAATTCATTATTTTGATGGTTGAGAGAAAATTTTGATCAATTAGAAAACTTTTTCAAGTACAACTCAGCTGCTCATGGTAGGAGTTTATGGAATGTTAGCTTGTTCTTGAAGAAAGCTTGTAAGCTTCATGGATCCCCAAAATAGAGGAAATTTTTAGGATAAATTTAAAAAGGTTGGACGAACCTCTGAAGCCCAATTAAATCAAGCTAAGGGTCCATTAAGTACCTATGTATGTATGTATGCACTTTGAAAACAAAGGATCACTCAACCGAAAAGATGAATGTTTGGGTTAAGTTATGAACAAGCTCTTAAAATAACTCATGGAATGTGAATTTGACCGCTGATTGGAGATAGACAGATAGAGGAAATTAGCACGATCGAATTTGAAGTGATATGCCTCTCATACTGCCCTAAAAAATAAAAAGTAAGCACAATTGTTATATCCCTTTTTTTCAACGCCCATGAAAAGAACGTTAAGGAAAACTTTCTTCTAGAGGATAGACCTTTTGCTATTGATATCATTAACAAGTCTGTCTTTTTATTGATTTTAATTGGCAGTTGAAATGTAAAATTCTTTAGATATGCTCTATTATAAATCTTAAATTGAACAGTTTAACAATTAAGGCTGTTATGGTTCTTACAATAAATAAATGTTTTTTTCAGTGTGCTTGATTAAAGCAATTTTTTTTTGATTATTTTCAAATAAAATAAGATGTTTTCAAAGACCTACCACAAAAAAAATCAATGCTTTTCAAATTGTCTCTTTTGTTCTTTCATACATTTTGAACTCCATTTGTTCAATTATCTTAATTTCGACTTGAGTAAAAAATGAAGCAAAACAAATAGAAAAAAAATTAATTGAATGTCATCAGCACAATGGAGGAGCTCCTTGGCTCATTGAACTTTCTTCCTGCCGTGCTAAAAAAAAAGTAATGACTGCGCGTTTTTCTTTGTCGTCGACTTTTTGCTCTTCGCTTGTCTTTGTCATTTCGATTTCCCGCTGAAAGCTTTGATTTGAAAGTTCCGCACGTTTTTCTACGATTGATTAAGCATATTAAGGGCAAAAAAAAAAAAAATAAAAGAAACTCTTCGTTCGATGCCGTCCCATCATCTTAGCATTTTCCTATCAATTTCACCAACGAATATGCCAGTGTGTGCGTGTGTCTTCAGCATGCTGTGACCGTATTTTGCGTTTCCAAATAAAATCAGATCAACTTTTAAAAACATTATAAACTGAAAGGCAGGGCTTGGAGTGAGCAATTGGAGGTGCATTAGCTCAACAATGAACTCAGCAGGAGTGCTCTGCGCGCAGTCATCACTTGCCTGTCCAGGCAGTTCAATGAACGAGAAATTGCTCCTTACACAAACGAAAGAGCCAAAGATAGACAAAATGATTTCCCAGAATTTTACTTTCAACATGAGTTGAACTAGAATATATTTCTCTTTTTTTTTTGAAACATTATTAAGTAGCTCGCGTGGTGCGCGTGATTGTGTGCCAATTTTGTAAATTGCCCAATGCAATTATTTAAAGTAATCACCGCATTTTCATTTGATTCCGTGATTCAAACATTCAAGCGAATTCGAATCGCCATTCCAGTCGAATTGCATTTGAAAGAAAATCTCGTTTCCAGTTCTGCCTTTAGGGAAAAGAGTCGACCGAATGAATGGGCCACAACATCAGGGTTCAGTGTACCTACCATCAGGCCTGAGAAGAGGAGGGCTAAAAATTTTCTATTTTTCTTTGTTAAGGGCATTGCATTTCCGCTTCCGCCTCGGCTAGGACGTGTAACCGTACGAGCCTGTTCACCATTTCGCCTTCAATAACATCCCTCGAAGAATGAAATTTGCGTTTTAATGATGAACATTTGACTGCCAAGAGGGAGCAATCGAATAATTAACCTAATCGAGTTCAAATCTCATGACTTTTCGTTGGGTCGCGCTGTCTGAACAAAATGAATATTTTAATGGCATAAGGAAGAAAATGATTTTGTCGTCCAACAGTCCTTTCAAATTCGAGTTCGAGGAAACTTTCTTAAGAATGTTCGAGACGAAAGTTTATAAGCACTTCGAAATGGAATAATGAGTCAATAAAAACATCATCACATTAAAAAGTATGACAAGTCAAAGACAAAGTTGAATGCCTGAAGTTATTTGCTGAAAATTATTGCGAAAACATTTCAATCGATGTAGAAGAACACTTTCTTGACATTTTCACTTAAGCTGGCAGAGCAGAAAGCCGCCGAGAGCATTAATTATCCTTGTTGTAATTGTGGTCTCTGCAGTCACTTCATCTGAGTTAAACACCGTAAAAAAGACGAAGGATGTCTTTCGTGATTGAAGTCCTTTGAGATGCAATGGCAGTAACCGTGTCATGTGCATACGCCACATAATTTACACAAAGCATAAACCACACATGAGCTGACACAGGTGTCCAGATTGTGCCATTTGTGTCCAGAATTAAGCCTCATAATTGAGCTGCTTTCATTTGGCCGGCACGAAAACGACAGGAATTTCTTGGAAATTGCCTGGTCAAAAGTGACATCTCTCCATGCGGAGAAACATTCACCAAGGATTTACGCATGAAACGAACGAACAGCAAATAAGGAAATCACTTTCGGTTGCTTTACATAAATTCATGCTAATTAGAAGAGCATCAGGGGAGGCATCGTCTGCTCTGCTCATTTTCCATTTATGGTATGTCAACTACCTTATCACTTAACCTCACTGCTCTTCTCTCTCTCTCTCTCTCTCTCTCTCTCTCTTTCTATCTCTCTGTCCCTCTGTCGCCCTTTCTGTCTCTGGCAGTTGAGATATTTGTTCATTATTTGTATTTGAAAATTGGAAATTATAAAGGAAGGCTTACAGAAGATGGGAATCGTTGATGGGACAACAAATTAAAGGTTTATTGCCCAACGTCGTAAATATTACTTTGCATACTTTCTTGCGGCTTATAATTCGAGAAAATGTTATAATTGTGTCATAAAAAATAACTAAGGCGCATAAACAATTTTATTTGCCACACCCATGAAAGTGAAGGAGATAACACTGATACGGTTCTACCGCCTTGGGGGGGTAATTAAATACGTGCGCTTTTGTCTGCCAAGTATTTTTACTGTCGAAATCACATGTGCGACTTTTATTTTCACGTGCGATTTTTTTTTCTATTACACATTTGAAGTCCTGTAAAAAAATAAAAATGGTGTGAGTGTCGCCAGTTTCTTGTTGATTTAAAGGTTCGGTTCGTTTGGTATTTGCTTTGCGGTGTGCAATTCCAATCAGCAAAATGTAATCTACATATTTAAGACCGCCATTCCAACTAGAAATGTCGCTCTAATTGAAAATGGAGACGAGTCCTTTTTCTCGTTTTGTTTTCTCGCTTGTATTTGTGGAATCGGCTGGCGATTTTGAGTGGATTTTGTGTGATCCTGAATTGGTCGTCGATCTGGTCATCACTTCGCTGGGGGGTAGTTGAAATCAGCAATTGTTCTCGTTAAATTTCCTGTGAAGCAATTCGATTTTAATTAGCGCATTAGCTCCGCAAAAGCTCAGAGTAATAATTACCGTAATTATTTGTATCGTAATAGAAAAGGATACCGCAAAGCATTGCTCAATTGTGTGTCGATTGGTGAACAAGGAACGAATTCTGAGAATAAGGTAATCTATACGAATTTCAAATTGGATTATTTCAGTTAGACAAATGCATCTGGTAAAAAATTGGTCTCATTTCACTGGAGCCATCTTCAGGTGGGACATCTGGAACTTGCTTCAGGTGGGACAATTTTTCGCCTCTACACGCGTTTTATTTGGGATCCGTATCCGACCATACAGGATGTCCCGTAACTAAATCATTTTTCTGTAAAGGGCTGGTAAAGGAGGTCATGATGAACAAGGAATGGTTTGGAATGGAGGAGGGTAATTAAAAACCCAGATAACTGGCTATAAACCTTCCATAGAATTTTTTTTTATAATTATTATTGGGGTTTTTGGGTCCCTCATTTTTCACTTAGAGTGAAATTTTTTCTAAAAAGTAACGGCTGCTAGGGGTCTCACTGGATCAAAAATATTGCTGATATTTGGAGAAACGTTACTAAAAGTACTGTAGAACCGATTTTTAGGTTCCTATCGCGCCGGGTCCTCGAAATATCCTTAAGAAATTCTTTTCAGTAAGCCCTGTTTTAAAAATTTTATAGATCAAAAACCAATTTATATAAAAAGATATTAAAAAGGCGACTGAAAGTTGATAAAATAAGGAATATAAAAAAACAAAATTTTTAATTTTACACTGAACAAAATTTTTACGGAAAAAGGAAAAATAAAAATTAAATTTTTTTTCGCGCCACTTTCTGGGAATTTTTAAAAATACCTCTAAGTATTACCTTTTACCAATCATTTCTTTTATCAAAATCAAAAGACATCATAAGATATTTACATAAACGATACAGCATATACATAGATGCTTTCAGTACCTACTGATGTGCTGCGTTGGACGTGCGTATGCATTACAATTGTACGTAGTAGAGCTGTAAAATATCGTTACTATTCGGTAAAAAATTACCGACTACTGTAGTCAGTAATGAATAACGCCTCGTTACTGATGGAAGTATCTCGTTACTAGTACTTTTTCTTTGCACACATGCCAGCTGAGGGTTTCCGGAGTAATTAAGTACTAAAATAATGGATCCGCAAAACAGTATGGTAGTAGAGTGAGTTGAGTTGATATTTGATTACTAACTACTGAATGAAGAGTCAAAGAGCATGAGGGGAGTTTTGATTACTTTATCAACCTTGAGTTGTTCTATATGCTTGAGTTCTTCAATGAATGAATGAACAATATTTAGAAAAATAGAACGAATACTTAGTAACGAGTAATTTGTAACGATTACTTCACCAAATATAACGAATACACCCGAGTAGTGTAAATTTTTGCATTTTTACAGCTCTAGTACGTAGAAAAAAGAATAACTCATACGACATGTGGGACCGAATTCAGATATTCTTTTACTAGCGCGCCCATATAATTTCTTCTCGCTATAACATCTCGAGGTTCATTCAAGAAATAAAAATGTTCGGAATTTGAACTTTCATTTCAATCGCTTTATTTTTATATTGCTCTATACGTATTTCGGCCTTCATCAGGATGATTCCTAATTTTTAATCCCTTTCTCTCCCTCCATATAGTTTTTTTTAAATGTAGTTTTCATTATGACTTCTAAAAATCTGTTAGTTAGTTAAAGAAAGCTCTAAAGTAGATATGGAACACCCTGTATATCGAATCGCATGTCAATTTAAATGACAACAGGTTGGTTCGATGGGATGTGAAGTAGTTCCTTCTTCGATTGCATCTTATTTTTAATTTTAAAGTTTTACTTAAATTCTTCGAAGTGCGTCATTAACGAGTCACAGCGGCGGCAACAGCAAGGGCAACAGCTGTGGACGCTAATGCGTAAGAATTTCATTAAAAACGACTTAAGGCTAAGGCCGAACGCGTTTGAACAGGCTCAACCCCCTCAAGGTGGTCCTGCTTGCGTCACTTTGTTTTCCGTCCATGGGGATTTTTCAAACGTCCTTTAACACAAAAAACAAATGCTTTGTCTTTTTCTTCTAAAAATGCTATTCATATTTTACCCTCGATTCTCTTAAGGATTTCTTTTTTGTGATAGTTTCCTTGGGACATGAAGTTTTTAAGTCTTTTTATATTGAAAATATGCTCCTTTATTCAATTAAGGATATTTTTGTTGCTGTTGATTCACAGTTTTAAAAGTGAAATAAAAACAGCAGGAAAATGCTGTCTTTTCATTTAGTTGCGTAATCCTTGCTGCTTTAAATGGGAAAAAGTTTTTTCGATGCATTTTCATGTGAAATTGTGAAACATTGCTAGCAGCTTATTTCTTTTAACGAAAACTTAAAAACGAAAGGCAAAAGGAGCTCTGCTCTCAAAACTCTTAAGAGTTTTTATTCGAGGAAATTGAACTCAGAGGAAAGTCATCGAATTGTGACCCCTTAGAAAATTTTGCTATAAATTCAATACGTTGGTATTCAAGATAAAAACTTTACATGCCATTAGCCGGGGAATATCCGCCGTATAATGTTTTCATCAAAATTTTACTAAATATAGATTTTTTTTAGCAAAAATCAATATGTAAATTTTTGAAGGTTTGGAAATTGGTGCTCAAAATATGACCCCGATCTGTTGTTTTATAACCAGGCAATTACAATGCCCACACCATACTCTATTGCCACGATTTTATATGAAGCTTTTCATTTCTGACAGAACTGCAGTGAGCCCCTTAAGGGGACCTTCTGGTCTAGAGCACGAAAATTTAGGGTATTTTCATGATTTTTTTTTTTGGTATTAAGCCAAATACAAAACGATTTTCTAAGTATGCAGGCTTATTATATTCTTTATTGACCAAAAATAAAAAATGTTGTTGTAATTTTTTTTTTTTTGGTATTTTAAAAATGATGTTGAAGTGTGGACCCTCTTTGAAAAAGTACCTCCGTGGTGTGAAAGATTTTGGCAGTTCTGGTAATCGAAAAAAAAAAAAACAAAAATATGTTATTAATCAGAATAAATGCGGCTATGGCAGGAACTAGAATAAAAAATATTTTTTTTAAATTGACAAAATGGCGCAATTTTTTATTTCAACCATCAAAAACTCCCCTTTTTTTGACCGTTTTTTTTATGAAAAAATAAGAAGTTCTTGAAATAAAAATTCGATTCTAGTTCGGGCCATAGCCATTGATCTTATGAATAACATATAAAAATTCCAGACAAATTGGTTCGATGGTTTTTTTGTTTTCATTCACACCAGGTCAAAAGAAGTAGTTTTGAGATAAACGCGTTCAAAGTTGCTTTGATCAAGCGCACTGCCTGCTGTCTCCACCTTCTAAAAAGGCTGTAGCAAAACAAATATTGTCAATATCTTCACGAAACTTTGCCAGCATATTCTTAAAAGTCTATTCTTCCGAAATATATAAAAAAAAAATCAATTTTCAAAAAATTCTGGACCAGAAGGTCCCCTTAACTATGAATTAAAAATTTTGAAAAATTGGTTTGAAAATCAAAGGCATTTGATGTGGTGTTCAAACGGTTCAAAAAAATCGTCAGATGCCTTTCAAGTCTCATATTAAAAATGGGGTCACCACTTTCTCCTAGTGAGTTTGATACGCGTTTGAGATTCAATTTGAATTCGAATGTGTCCAACAAAAGTTTGTATAAATTTTGTCAGGAATCATTGTTGGCGCCAAAGTACTTCTGACATCGAAGCTTCATTCATTAAAAGATGAAGAGCATTTGAATCCTTGCAGTAGTTTTTCTATTTAATCATTACGGAACTTGTTCTGGATGACATTATTCCAATCGTACACATCATTCCCATTACACGTACCTATCATTCTCCGAAATGAGTTCTTCTTTCAAGAATCACTTCATCCACTATCGAGGCGATTAGCTCTTCAAGTGGCCATACTTTACCGTTATCGTGCGATCAGCCATGAAAGACAATGCCTTTTCAGATAAACTATCAGAGCATGCAGTTCCCTGTTGTTGTCCGTCTGTAGCTCTGCCAGGTCAACTGTGATTTGCACAGCATTTGAAGTTTCATGAGAGAGTGTTTTCGGAGCTTTTCGAATTTAATTTGTTTGCTTGACTTAATGGAATTGATTTGATTTGCTCACCAAGTGGAAAGTGCGAGGTCCGATGGTAGTGATGTGAGCTAAATGGGAAATTTACATTTGCATGAGTACGAAGTGTTGGGAGTGAATTCAATTAATGGAATTATTTTCGATTGAAGTGCCATTTAATGCACCTTGAAACAAGTGAACCAAGTCATTCAATTACGAAGATGCTCTATGATGCCCGATTGCCTTCTAGCCTTGTATTCAGTGAATGGCGCCCACTCATCGAATGCGTAATTAGAAATTTTCAAAATGAATTTCACACGCATCGTCGAGTCGAAGAAATTCGATAAACTTTCAATACGGAGAATATCCATTAAAACCATGAATTTTGTATTTATCATCGCAAAAGATATAAAAGGATAAGATGTCAGGATCAACTTCGCCGAAGGCTTTCAAATTTAATTGAAAACTCGGATTACTTATGATGTCGTCTTAGACATACACTCACATGCTCCTGAACAGAAATTATATCACATTTAACTCGATTACATGTGAGCTGAAGGATTAAAGGAAGATTGTGATTGCAATGATAAGTTGAAGCCGAGTACGGGTCTATCCAGAACCTCAGCATACGCTAGGATAATCATGCCGATTTCCTTTCTAAATTTCCTTGATGGCTCGAGCCACATGAGCCAGCAAGCGTGAAAGCCATCGCTCTATCGGGTTGAACTCTATTAGAAAAAAAAACTGCTTCAAGATATAAGTGTTTGAAATCGGTTCGTATAAAAACAAGAAGAGAAGATAGAAATGAGCAAAAGAAAATTTGCATGGCTTCAAAAAAAAAAGTCTCAGAATAAACTGAAAATAAAAAGGAGGACCAAAACTGTCTGTGCATGATTTCTTAGAAATGCAACATGGGAAAAACTTGCTTCCTTTTTGTCCCTTCACGATAAATCTAAGAGTCTTAGTGCAATGCTTAATGGAAATGGCTGGAAATGAAAATGGGGAAAATTCAACATGCCAAAAAAATGTCGTTGCTTCCTTGATGCACGTGTTTCAGTAAATGCTCTCAGCAGGTTAAAAAAACAGCTTTATTTTTTTTTGCATATTTTTCAAAATAAACGACGAGTAAAACATTCAAAGAGGACAGATTTTTGGCACTCGTCGTTTGCCAGAATTTATTTTAGTGCCATTCAAAAACGACTTTCATTTAAAAAGTCCTTGAAGAAAAAACAAAAATAGAAATCTCACAATAGGCATTCGAGTCTCCCTCGGTAGGTTTTTTTAAGAGCTTCCCAAATGCAAAACTCGTTGAACTTTTCAAATGCAATTCAAGTAGCTCGGAAAAAGGTTAACGATTTTAAAAGTTTGAAGGATATGGCTGCAAGTGTAAATTATGACTCCGAAAAGCCATAAAAATTGTTTGATTTCTAGCGACATGAAAAAATCGCTGCGGACGGTAAACGCCGAGAGCGGCACTTGATGAATGAGTTATGCCCGTGGCTTAATTTTTTTTTTTTTTTTTTAACTCCTTGCAAATATGCATTTTGCACTCTTTCATTTGCTCAGAATTGAATTTTTCATGGAAACTCAAGTGAAATGTTTTTATCCAAATGAATTTGTGAGCCCTATCCGTTCGGCAATAGAAACAATTGTAAGACCTGTAAGCAGTCGATTTGGGCGACGATTTAATATTACAGAAAGATAGTTTAACCCAATGCGAACAAAACCATTGTTTTTAAGAAAGTTACAATCCATTTGTCATATACATTAGAGTGTATCAAATTTTAAGTACATATTCCTATAGCAGAATAGTATTCTGCGAACAATTTTGAACAATAATGCCCAAGAAAGCGTAGGACAAAAGTGAATTTTGTTTCGCCGGATTTGCAAAAATAGGTTTTTATATCGTTTTAAGTGAATTATTGTCGTCTTTATCCATTAAAACCTCTAAAAAGGTAGAAAAACTATCACCCCTATATCTCTTAAGGGGGGAGTACACTTTGAACGTCCAAAAAGTAAGGCATTTTCGTTAATTTTTTTAAGCAATAAAACACTCAGGGAGGGCAAATATGTTATAACCCATTTATTACTCATCCTTCGAACTACAATTTGTATTTTTTTGAACTCGATTGGCGTCCCCCATAAATCGAACAAAATCCTGATAAGTAATGAAATTCGGGTTAGAAATACGTATTCCGATTTTTTTTAAATTAATTGTTTTCAAAAGTTGTGGCCTTAGGAAAAAAAGTCAATTTTTTAACCCTAAAAATGCTTACAAAATCGTGGATTAAAAATCCATTTTTGACAAAATCGAAAATGTGGGTACGTATTTCTAAGCAGAATTTAATTCTAAACAAGAAAACCTAGGCGATATCCAAATTTAATAATAACTGGTTAGAGTTATTTCCCACGCCAGTTTGAAAAGCCCCGTTTCGAGATAAACGCGTTTAAAGATAAAATTTCATACATGTTTTACATGTACATGTTTTAGGAAATCGCTTCGTAAAGCGGTAAGGAATATTCTGGCGGAGTTGGAGTCTTTTCTAAATTAAAGTATACATCCCAAGGAACATTTTAAGCCAAAAAAAAAATACATTTTTTTGAAAAATCAAAGTGTACTCCCCCCTTAAAAGTAAAACAACTGAAAACATGCAATAGTTTATTGAAGAACCCTTCTAAAAATCATTATTTCTGTCTGTTTTGCAAGCAAAAATTTTATTGTTGCATGTGCCTAAAAATATGCTAAGATTATCTTAGTAAGATATAAAACCAAATTAATTTAAAATTTCCCATACTATTTGTAGCATATTTATAGGCATATTTCAGGTCGACCTTCTTTCGAAAATCCGGCAAAGAAACTTCATTTTTGACCTATAGTTGATTGGGCATTCTTTCTTAGAAAAAATCCTAGAATCATGCCTTGTTATAGGATTTGGCACCTATTTTTTTTGTCAAACAATTTGATCCGCTCTAATATACATATACAGGGTGTTCCATACTCAATAGATAAAAAAAAATTGGAGGTGATAGGGGGGTCCAGACGGACCAAAAATCGTATGGCAAGGGGGGGGTCGCAAATGCACCCCTGAGGAGTTAAATGCAAAAAACAATATTTTGGTTTTTTCACTGGTGCTCCTCACTTACAGGCCGTAAATTGAAAATCACATATGATATGAAAAGCTTGGCGGTTTTCCGTTAACACTGCACACTACGATTTTAAATAATTCAACTCCGTTTTCTCTGGTACTACCATCTAGACCTAAAATAGTGTAATTTTGGCTTTTAAAGTGATTTAATTCAAAATAAATACGATCGAGCCTCTTTTTTTTACTCTTTTCGAAAACTTTGAGCTTTTCTCTTTCATTTGATACCATGGTTGCTAAAAAAAGTTTCACAATCAATGCAAAACTAAGGTTTGAAAATAATTATTTTGTATTTTTGACTCCCAGAAAAGTTATTTTAATCAAATTTATTGAGCACACTTTTAGGCAGCATGAGAAAAAGAAAAATCTAAGAAATTTAAAAATTTCTGAATAATGTTTTAGTTTTACATATCCGCCTAAAAGTATGCTCACCAATTTAGTCGAATTTTTTCCGCGCCTCTAGCTCCTTACGAGTGCAAGATGAACTCCCCTTTCCATACAATTTTTTGCTTGTATGGGTTCCCCCTATCACCTCCTTTTTTTGATCCATTGAGTATGGAACACATTTAACTCGATTACATGTGAGCTGAAGGATTAAAGGAAGATTGTGATTGCAATGATAAGTTGAAGCCGGGTACGGGTCTATCAAGACCCTGAGCATACGCTTGGAAAATCATGGCGATTTCCTTTCTAAATTTCCTTGATGGCTCGAGCCACATGAGCCAGCAAGCGTGAAAGCCATCGCTCCATCGAGTTGAATGAATTCAGAACTCTATTAGAAAAAAAACTGCTTAAAGATAAAAGTGTTTGAAATCGGTTCGTATAAAAATAAGAAGAGAAGATAGAAATGAGCAAGAGAAAATTTGCATGGCTTCAAAAAAAAAATCTCAGAATAAACTGAAAACATAAAAAGGAGGACCAAAACTGTCTCTGCGTGATTTCTTAGAAATGCAAAATGGGAAAAACTTGCTTCCTTTTCACGATAAATCTAAGAGCTTTAGTGCAATGCTTAATGGCTGGAAATGAAAATGGGGAAAATTCAACATGCAAAAAAATGTCGGTGCTTCTTTGATGCACGTGTTTCAGTAAATGCTCTTAGCAGGTTAAAAAAACAGCTCTCTTTTTTTTTGCATATTTTTCAAAATAAACGACGAGTAAAACATTCAAAGAGGACAGATTTTTGGCACTCGTCGTTCGCCAGAATTTATTTTAGTGTCATTCAAAAACGACTTTCATTTAAAAAAGTCATTGAAGAAAAAACAAAAATAGAAATCTCACAATAGGCTTTCGAGTCTCCCTCGGTAGGTTTTTTTAAGAGCTTCCCAAATGCAAAACTCGTTGAACTTTTCAAATGCAATTCAAATAGCTCAGAAAAAGGTTAACGATTTTAAAAGTTTGAAGGATATGGCTGCAAGTGTAAATTATGACTCCGAAAAGCCATAAAAATTGTTTGCTTTCTAGCGACAAGAAAAAATCACTGCGGACGGTAAACGCCGAGAGCGGCACTTGATGAATGAGTTATGCCCGTGGCTTAATTTTTTTTTTTTTTTTAACTCCTTGCAAATATGCATTTTGCACTCTTTCATTTGCTCAGAATTGAATTTTTCATGGAAACTCAAGTGAAATGTTTTTATCCAAATGAATTTGTGAGCCCTATCCGTTCGGCAATAGAAACAATTGGCGCGGAAAGAAGTCTTACAGCCACGATTTGGGCGACGATTTAATATGACAGAAAGATAGTTTAACCCCATTCGGACAAAACAATTGTTTTTAAGAAAGTTACAATCCATTTGGCATATACATTAGAGCGTATCAAATTTTAAGTACATATTCCTATAGCAGAATAGTATTCTGCGAACAATTTTGAATAACAATGCCCAAGAAAGCATAGGACAAAAGTGAATTTTGTTTCGCCGGATTTGCAAAAATAGGTTTTTATATCGTTTTAAGTGAATTATTGTCGTCTTTATCCATTAAAACCTCTAAAAAGGTAGAAAAACTATCACCCCTATATCTCTTAAAAGTAAAACAACTGAAAACATGCAATAGTTTATTGAAGAACCCTTCTAAAAATCATTATTTCTGTTTGTTTTGCAAGCAAAAATTTTATTGTTGCAAGTGCCTAAAAATATGCTAAGATTATCTTAGTAAGATATAAAACCAAATTGATTTAAAATTTCCCATACTATTTGTAGCATATTTATAGGCATATTTCAGGACGACCTTCTTCCGAAAATCCGGCGAAAGAAACTTCATTTTTGACCTATAGTTGATTGGGCATTCTTGCTTCGAAAAAATCCTAGAATCATGCCTTGTTATAGGATATGGCACTTTTTTTTGTCGAACAATTTGATCCGCTCTAATATACATATACAGGGTGTTCCATACTCAATAGATAAAAAAAGGATGTGATAGGGGGGTCCAGACGGACCAAAAATCGTATGGCAAGGGGGGGCGTTAAATACAAAAAACAATATTTTGGTTTTTTCACTGGTGCTCCTCACTTACAGGCCGTAAATTGAAAATCACATATGATATGAAAAGCTTGGCGCTTTTCCGTTAACACTGCATACTACGATTTTAAATAATTCAACTCCGTTTTCTTTGGTACTACCATCTAAGCCTGAAATAGTGTAATTTTGGCTTTTAAAGTGATTTAATTCAAAAGAAATACGATCGAGCCTCTTTTTTTTACTCTTTTCGAAAACTTTGAGTTTTTCTCTTCAATTTGATACCATGGTTGCTAAAAAAAAGTTTCACAATCAATGCAAAACTAAGGTTTGAAAATAATTTTTTTGTATTTTTGACTCCCAGAAAAGTTATTTTAATCAAATTTTTTGAGCACACTTTTAGGCAGTATGAGAAAAAGAAAAATCTAAGAAATTTAAAAATTTCTGAATGGTGTTTTAGTTTTACATATCCGCCTAAAAGTATACTCACCAATTTAGTCGAATTCTTTCCGCTCCTCTAGCTCCTTACGAGTGCAAAATGGACCCCCCTTTCCGTACAATTTTTTGCTTGCATGGGTTCCCCCTATCACCTCCTTTTTTTTGATCTATTGAGTATGGAACACCCTGTATACAGGGTGTCCAGGAAACTTTTATGTATCATATTTTATATTGCAGTAAAGGAAAAGGATTCTCCATAAAAGCTTGGATTTTTTTATTTTTTTCATTACTATTTATGTTAACCCTCTAATGCCAAATTGTTTTTTTTTTTCACTGAAAAGTTCAAATAGGACTAATTTGGGGTAGAAAAACATGAATCTGAAATTATTAGGATTTTTTTTTTTTTTTTGGTAATTTGTTCGAAACCAGTCCATCTAGAGACGGAGCCAGGAATTAGAGAGTTAATTAAAAAACAAAATATTGTTGTCTTAAATAAGTGTTCATATAAAACCAGGTGTGTACTTGGTGTGAACAATCCCAACAGGAAAGTTAAAAGTTATCTTAGAAGCCAATATATCGAGCTTCCTTTTGACATCTTGCACATCGTGGTACCTTAAATTGTAGCTCAATAGGCGACCATATATCTACCATAAAACAACCAAACTTAAGTTAGCAATTCTATACTCTTTAATAATATGTGCCCAACCCCACTGATGGCGGCAAATGTCAATGCAGCAAAAATGCTATTTCATCAACAGAGCACTACACATTATGAAACATGTCACTTGATCCTACTCTGTGTCAGTGTCATTCAGGAGACGTTGCTGGAAATTCATATCAAAAGCGATACGGTACGCATCTTCGATAAGGCATATTAGTTCAGCATGGCTCTTGTAACAGGTAAAACTAAGTCTCGCATTCACCTTTGTCCATTCATCGTATATACTCAGAAAGGAGTGTTCAAGTTCAGCACCTACGTATGTAGGTATTTCGGATTCCCAGAATAAATTAAGGTGTTCTTCGATACAAATCTCCACATCAACATTACCAGCTTAGAGTAGGCGTGCAGACAATCTTAATTTATTGAATAAATAAGCGTGGTCTATCCGCAATCTTGATTAAGTCTTGAAAGGCATAAACATTCCGTTGTGAAAAAAGGATAACTTGAACTTGATGTAAAGGATTCGAAAATTGCGTACATCGTAGTGGATACGCTTAAGTTTTATTGCTTGTCTTCTTCTTGCTCCGGTAAAGCCACAAACTCGTCGAGTATGTGCAAAAACTCTTCATGACCACATT
The DNA here is from genome assembly GCA_020466095.1 of Chlorops oryzae. Classification (NCBI taxonomy): domain Eukaryota; kingdom Metazoa; phylum Arthropoda; class Insecta; order Diptera; family Chloropidae; genus Chlorops; species Chlorops oryzae. The sequence goes on along the minus strand of CM035808.1, from coordinate 1,095,004 downwards.
AGCACTTTTTTTTCCTATGTGACCGCATATGCTTCTAATGCTTTTGGCAGACCGTTCAGTGCGTAATGGAGCATGCGATTACTGAAGAGATCTTCCAAGACAAGCCGCATTCCTTGCGGTAGTTTTCACTTCTGGTTTTGCAGTTTGGGCAATCAATCAATTTGCTTGGAAAAAAACTGAGTGCATTATTTCTTCCCATTCGGCATCGGAAAAATCGAAAAATTTCATTAAATTGAAAATTTTAATCCTTAAAGTATGCAACAATTTTTTGTGAGAACAGTTTTGAGCGTATTAATAAGGACTTGACTATCTTTGAATTTGCTTTCACACATGTTTAAATAAAGTTTAGAATTTATGAAGTCTTCTTTGCGAGACATCCATAATTTATGCAAAAAATTTGTAAAATTTTAAGTTTCCTTGCATATTTTTCTTCGAACTTATGCCGTAATATCTAGAAAAAGGTTGCGTATGGACAAACCTTCGATTTAAATATCTCAGAAAAGCAAAGTTCTTTAGGAAAATTCGTGTAGTGCGACCTTTAAATCTTTTCAAAAAAAAAAAAATCTGAAGAAATTCTCAAAAATTAAGTCCAAGAAAAAAGTTTTTTTGAGACTCCCTAATGAAAATTTTTTTTTTTGGAACGTGGTTTTTTCGAAAGCCTATGGGCCAAAGTATTTTTGAGATTTTTTTCAGATTTTTCGTAAAAGTTTTAGAGGTTGCGCTCAGCGGATTTTTCTCAAAAGCCCCGCTTTTCCAAATTTTTGGAGATAGCTTCTTCATAAGCAATGCTTTTCAGGATTTTTAGGTATAAGTTGGTGGAAAAGTATACAATCCTTGTTCTTAATTACATAAACTGCAAAAAAAACCAACTTTATAGGCTATTTAGGCATCTTTAGTAGACATTTTTACGAACAAAATAGGGCGTCAAAAAAAGAAGGCCCCAAAATTTCTTAATTTTATATGAAATAGGTTAAAAGTAATGATGCAATTTCAAAGAGTACGAATTCCTTTGTAATTTGTTAAAATTTTACTCTTATAGTTCCAAAGCTATGTCCCGTTATCTTTTCCACAAACATTATAACAAAAACACGTTGCATACTTCCAGGCCTACAGTTGAAAATTTCATTGCCATATAATAGCAATGAAAATATTCAAGGACAAAGCAATTTCGTCTTATAACAAGAGATTTTCGAAAAAGGGAAACATAAAAAACTCATCATTTTGAGACTATTTAATATTTAAATTCAAAAGAATTAATTCAAAATTTTCAATTCAAAAGAATGCATTCAAATTTTAATTCAATTCAAATTTTGTATTGAAATGAATTCATTCAAAAAACCACCATTTATTATGTGAATAATTCACTGATTGGATTCAAAAATGAATCATTCATTTACAGCTCTGACAGACATAGGTATATTGGAAATCTATTTATATATGGTCACAAAAAAAAAATTTTTCGAAATGAATTTTCGATTGAAAAAGCTTTGTTTGAATTCTTCAATTTAAGGCTTTGATTCCTAAGAGCGTATATTTAAAATTGGTGCAAGATATGCAAAAACAAAACAGAAAAAATCAATCGAATTAGTTGAGCCAACTGGCTTCATTCCAGCGCCGCATTGAATTCAATGTTGTGATAATAAAAGTGGGAATACAGTTCCGGGAAATCTGTAGAACAATAGAATCAATCATAAATGAACGAAATATTGCCTACGTGAACAGCTTGCTTAATATTATGAATTTGACGAATGTCCTTAACGCCGGAGTCATTTGCTGCAAATCATATCGCAATCAACCGAAAGTTCTATCAAACGAAATTTCGTGTTCCAAGCGCCACAGCCTCAAGGAGTGAACAAGTGAGAGCGAAAATTATTTGTGTTCTTCATGTAAAGACAAGAAAAAAAAATTATTTATGCAAATTGCGTCTTGCTTTGACCTGTCCTGGAGAATAATTTTTCCATTGATTCATTAAAGCTGATGTAATTATGAGAAAGTCTGGCATTAATTTGTTGTTTTTCCCCCCTCATTTGATGTCGGCTATTATGGAACCCTTAGTCATATCTCAAAGCGTCAGAAAACACCAAGTCTTTGACAACATCGACATTATCATTTTTACCTTATCATTTACCTTATTCATTGACCCAAATGCAAATGTTCAAATCGCATGGCCTTGGAAAATATAAGAACGGCTCGCTCAACTCAGCCGTGCAATCTTCAAATTGAGTCATTGTTAGTCATCAGCAGCAGCAAGTTCAGCCATGGAGAAAATTTCCCATGAAATACTCTTTTATGGAGCATATTATCCCCCAGTAGGTACACAAAGAACCGAATAGCTTAGAAGGAAAATAAAGGAATTAAAAGTTATTTTACTCGTTTTTCGCCTTAATGTGTTGCTCATAAAAAAATTTAATTATGTCACTCGTATTATATTTTCCTGCCGCTGTTATTTCCCACACAAGCAAATAATCCTCTAAGCTTTTTGTTTAAATTTCGTCGCAACTTTCATGCATGGAAATCAAATCCTCTAAAAAGTTAAAAAAGATTTACATTTCTCCCTGCGTGCCCTCCCTCCCCGTCAAAAGAATCACAGACCGACCTAAACGGTTTCCCCTTCTGTAGAAATTTTAAGCTCTATGTAGTCAGCAACTTTCGAGAGATGTCAGCGAGATGGAAAGAAGTCCAGACAACATGACAATCCCAACAAGTGACAGACGTCGCAGTTGTTTGCTTTCTGACAGAAAATTGATGTCAAAGTTACTGATGGTGCGGCTGGGCAAAACAAAAAAAGGGAAGCGCCGCCCGCCCCTATACCCATTAGCATAGCATCATCAGGTGAACAAATATTCAAATCGAAACGATTTGAACGTGACAACGACGGCTCAAGTTGAGACTTTTGACAATAGATTTCATGAGAAATCCTATTTTTCAACGCGAATCCATTTTGTGTTCTCCTTGTTATAAAACATCAGCGTCAAAGCCGGGCAGACATGTTGTTTGTGGGGTACATTATGCCTTCCTTCAATTAAATGTGCCACGTACTTATAAGGCTACACCGATTAAATGTCTTGCGAAAACCTAGAAAACTAATTAAAGTTGAACAAGTTATCGTTTGTTTTTCATTTGAACACCCCCAGAAGGGAATTTCTTCTATGTCTAATGTTCTCATATCATTCATCATATGGATATGAATGCACCCTTTTCATTTTTGTTTGTTAGGTAAGTATGTACCTACAATATTCATTCCATTTCTCCTATTTATTATTTTCTCTTTCGTTGTTCCTTTATTAAATAAAACTTTCTTCATTGAAATGAAGGATTTGAGCAACAAGAACTTGAAAAATTGAGCTTTTTTGTAGCATCTGTTCCCACAGCGTGGTTGCGTGATTGTGGATGGATTGTCGATTCCAAGCAGCGTTGCCAGACGACGTTTCTTGCAAAGCTAAAGCTTGAAAAGTTTGATCAAATCATTCGGAACAAACTGTGATACATTTCCCCAGAATTTTCCCAAAAACTCACTTCGCCCTCACAAAGTTTAAGTATCTGTCAACACTTTTTATTTTTATGGGATTACTGCTCGCTTTCCGAGAGTGTTATCGCAAAAAGGGGGCCAAAAAGCATGTATAAATATATGTAAAAATATCGAGATTTTTGATGTGCTCTCTATCTTCCGGAGTCCATGAATGTCCTTAACAAAAGTATTTTTTTAAAGCAATTTTTTCCAATCATATCTCAGATAATATATGTACAGGTTGTTCCGTTTGTGATGGTCAACCGGTCAGGAGCTGATAGAGGGGGTCAGAACTAACAAAAAATAGTATAGCAGGGGGGCAGGGGGGTCCAAGATGCACCCCTGAGTAGTTATAAGGGAAAGAAAGAAATTTGCAGTTGTGTCAGAAAAAAAAATTGTCACGTCTCAACGTTTGTATCCAAGATAAAAATTTTAATGCAGTTCGACAGAGAATTATCAGACCTTTCTATGCGTATAAAATAGTCTTACACTTTATTGCAGCTTCAAGGGTATTTGAGCCTTCAACGTCAAAATTTTAAAATTTTTTAAACATTTTTTGACTTTGAGAACCATTTTGGTATGAAAGTGTCCAATTAACACACAAATTTTTTATTTTATTCAAAATGCTGGATCAATTTCCTTTAATTTGGTACCCTATATGTCTAATAAATTTTTTGAAAATAAGTATATATAAGTATATAATAAACATTTAATGATGATCAAAAGCTCCCTACATATAAAATTGTTCAAAAAACAATTCAAAGTTATATTTCAAATGATTTGATCAAAATAAATACATGTTGTAAACAAACAAACAAATGCATGAAAATGTTAAAAGGATAATAGCATGTCCTCTATTTAAGCGGAAAAATTCAAATAAATGCATATGAAAAATATTCTATTTAAGATTGAGATTAGGTATCATATTAGCACTGAAAACTAAATATAATTGCCTGGAAGTATGCAACGTATTTTTGAAATATTTTTGAGGGCAAAATCGGACATAGCTCTAAAAGTCCAAAAGCAAAAATTCTTATTTCTTTTTTCAAAATTCGAAGGATTACAATTGTGTTCTTTAAAGCTGAATCATTACTTTCAACCATTTTGATATAAAATTTGGAAATTATGAAGCATTCTTGTTTTCTGGCGCCCAGTTTTATTGAAAAAAAGTCTAATTGATGGTGCTTAATGGCATAAAATAAAGGTATATTTTGTAGTTTATGTATATGGAAATAAGGTTTGGATGCTTTTCTACCGATAACTGCCTTAAAAGGTTGAACGACATTGCATATAAACAAGCTCTATCACCAAAAACTGAAAACTGCGTTGAAGGACCTCTAAACCTTTTACAAAAAATCTGAAAAAAATCAGAAAAATATTTTAGCATATAAGCTTTCAGAAATCGCACGTTCCAAAAAAAATTTTTTTTTTGGGACACCCTAATGTTCAGGTATCAATTTCATCAGAATATCTCAAAAACTTTCGGTTTACATATGTACCTAAATTTCGGTCCGCCATATTGGATCCGCCATTTTGAATTTTAATATTTCAAGATCTTAATCTTGCTCCAATCAGCCACCTCAAAAATTTCTATTTTCAGAAACCTACATTTTTGGCTAGAAAAAGTGGTGTTTTTACCCACAGTGCCCATTTTTTTGTTGTTAAAAAAGTGGTACTATCCATGAAAAATGCGCTTAAATACAGGTTTATATAATAACTCCCTCTGTTTGCTTTCATTACACTCATGTCAGATGAAACATCCTTAAAAATCACAAAATTAAAAAAAATGTTGCATACTTCTCGGGTGGACATGTGATTGATATGCAATAATATGATTTTTCTTATATGTCATATCGGGTGCAATTACATGCAAACAAGATGAAAAAATTCCCTTGCTGATCAGAAATATCTAACCACAAAGCGGGACGTCTGGCAACGCTGATTCTTAGGGAAATAGTTTTAATTTATAATAAAATTTCGAGCTTGAGGTTGAAGGGATTGTTTCAATTACAGGAAGTTCGATTGAAATCCATTCAGTGAAAACTTTCCATGAAATGGAATATATGAATTCCAAACGAATCGCAATGGCTCTCATACATTTCGGTTTCGTCTCGAAGCGCTCATATTTTAATGGCACAAATTACAATTAAAATTAATGGCGATGCCATAAAGTTTTAATTTCTTTTTCACATCAGGCAATTATAATTTTTGTAATTTAATACGCACTGGCTTGGCTCATTTGATGAAGCCTGTTGTGCTAAGAAATTACCACCGCAATGGCCCATTGAGATCCTTGGAGGGCCATTAGGAGGTCCTCATTTCTTGTATGGGAAGATATTTCATAATCCTAAACGAGTGCCTTACGATTTTAAATGACTGTATTGGCGAAACAGACAAAGATTAAATGTGTTTTGATGGGGCGCATAAAGGCGAACTATGAAGGCAAAGCATGTTCCGAGGCTCCCTTCCATTTTTTTTCCCAAAAAAGCTTTGAAATTTGATTCTAATTGCTTTTAAAAGCGAATGTCCTCTGACATTGAAATATTTCGCTTTGAGAGAAGACAAAGAAGAAAAAGAAAAATTCAAAGCAAAAATGTTTCCTTTCCTCATAAATAATTCTTAGAAAACATATTGAAGAAATTTGCATACACAAGATACTATGCAAATGGACATTTATAAAAATAAAAATAAAAAACATCCTGGCAACTTTCAACTTTGCAACATGCACACTCACACATGTTGTGGCATGCATTCTTGGTCTTAGAACGGAAATATTTGGTGAAAACCTGAAATGCGATGGGCTCTCTACCTTCGCTTTGCTTCGCTTCGACCGATGGAATGGAAGAAGTTGATGCGCTTCCGAGAATTGCTTTTGAGCAAACAAGCTCACAGTAGAAAAGTTTCGAAATAAAGGATCTGTTATATATATTAAAAGTTTTTTCGGTTTTTTTTTTTCGTGTTGAATGCTTTTGAGGAGGATAGAGAGTAGACCTTGAAACTTTTTCTTGTCGAAACACACGCAACAATTTTTTATTTGCAATGAACTTTTTTTTCTGTCCACTGTTGTCCCTACAATTATTTTTGTGTTCTGTGTATATTGGTCAACGTCTCCTGATAATGGCTGCCCGCACAAAATCCTTTTTAAATGCAGAAAAATTATTTCAGCAAATGAAATGAAATGAATATATGAGGAAGAGATTAAAACCGGATATTCTATCAAAAATATGTGCGACCAGTAGCTTGAACTTCTCAAGAGATGAACGCAAATTCCCTTCTTCGGATTTTAATAAAATTTATATCCTTCTTGTGCACCCGAGAAATGTCTCCATCACTTTTGTAATCGGTCTTTATAGAAAAATGCCTTTAAAGCATCACTCCTCATTCATCATATTATGTATATTTATTCGTTGTTCGATTGGTGGCCACTTTACCTCCATTCACTTCAATAGGAGCGTGCTCTTTCGAAGCGAAGCCTTTCAATCATAAATCAGCAATTAGAACGAAGGGCACCAAACAAAGTAAGAAGGATACTCATTCGCTCACGCAAAGGTCATTAACGTCCTTAAGCATTATCGTAAGGAAATTTTTTTTTTGGGGGACGAAAGGGTTTCATATAAACAAAATGATTTTCTCTCCCCATGGCAGACTAACGTGTGAGAAGAATTTTGTAAAGGATATATAAGGTTCTATGACCTCTCTCTTTGCTACACCGAGAGAAAAAGGTAGTTATATTAACTGAAAAAGCAGGTTAAAATAACCGAGTTCACCGTTAATTCTTAGCTTATGTGTAGTAGCGGTCAATTCAACAGTACAAACACAGTCAATAAGGATATAACTACCTGATGGTTGATATAACTTTCTCGCGGTTAAATCAACTGTCACCAGCGACTGGGAAAAAAATTTATTTTTTGCTTTGACTTTTTTATCTTCTTTTATTAATATTTTTTTTTTTTTATTTAATTATTATATTTTTTCTTTATTTATTTGTGTCTATTTAAATCTTTTTTCTCTTTCATCTCTTTAAATTTTCTCGCCTCGGCCGAGCCTTGAACCGCTGACCTCCTCCACTTCGCTGGGCGAACGTCTTACCCATTACGCTAAACGAACGAATTTAATTTGTTGGGCAAAATGCTCACTTGAGCTTATGGTTGCTCAAGTTTTGGGGAACGTGCTTAAGGAATTGTTTCACTCCCAAATTTTTTTGCTTTAAAATGAACCATTAAAAAAAAATTAAATAAATTAAAACCTTCAAAATTTAGGAGAAAATTTTTGCCTTGAAAAACAACTACACTCTGAACAAAAAAAAAACAGTAATTAAAAAAAAAATTCAGAACAATTCCCGCCGCCAGCAGGGATAGAACCCCGAAGCTCACGACTGTCGAGTCACAGCTTAAACAACTGAGCTATCGAAACCTCCGGAGACGGTTGATCAGAATGCGAACTTATACGTCTAAGTGAACGAAAGCGAATTTGAACATAAAAAGTAACTGTTTTTCAACTGTTCATTTGACTGCCTTTTTCAGTGCAGTAAGTAAGTAGTTGATTTAACTGTTGTTATTTCTCTCGGTGTATGATGATGACTTTCCAATAAACTTTGCGGGTGCTTCCAGCTTGCACCAGCTGCATGGAAATTTTCAGTTCAAGTTCATCAGACGTTAGAGAAAGAATTAGCAATTTTTCGTACATTTCGATTTTGATCTATCTTTATTGAAACTTTCTTTGTTGCAGTTCATTGTGCATTCAAAGGTTACACATCGACAGGGGCGTATGCAGGCGATTATTTTGTTAGGAGCTTTGGTCATAACAAAAATTTAAATGAAGACTATTTTGCTAGAGTTCGTGACACTTTTTGGAGGGTGTTTGAACGCCTGCTTGCTCCCATGGTTCTTACAGTGCATATTGATTGCTTCATAGCCAGCACAAACACAGATCCCATTAAAAAGGCCATTCTAATTTCTTGGAAAATTGGAGATTCAAGAACCCTCTGAACCCCTAAAAGCCACCCTCTGCGTACGCTTGAAATGCTTTTGTTCTTTGCTTCAAGCTTTTGGCGCGTAAACTCGCGAAAGTTATTTTTAAAAATACCTACAGTCAAGCTTTGATGTTTTGAGCAGTCATCCTTGATTTCGCAGGAATTTCGATTTCGCGGGGCCTGACTCTGAACAAGTTCAGTCAAGCGTATGGTCCACAGTCAATATGAACTTTTTATAGAGTTTTTTGCTTTCTATGCCATGACCTAATAGTCTTACAGCTGTTGCACTCCCATGCTAGGCCGACGTTTATTTTAGCATATTCATGCAAGATTGGTCTAAAAAAAATTTAATAAAACGCTAATTTCAAGCTATTTAAGTTTTTTCCTCAATTTTCTCCAAGAATTTTAATAAAAAATAAAATAAATAAAAAAAACAAAAAACAACAAAACTTGAATAAATATTCAAATAACCATGAACTTGTGGATGCACGTTGCTTTGAAGACTTTGTAAAGTTTTCCTCGAAAAAATGAGAAAATTGAAAATAAAAAAAATTCCACGAAAATATGTTGAACTGATGGGGGAACATTAAATAAATACCTCGTGGAATATTCAAAACCTGTTTTTGTTTTTTATATCAACGCAATGATACGCTGCTAGATGTAAAAAAAAATTCTTGGGCAACTGTGAAAGGTCAACCGCGTGGAGAAATATTAAAAAGTTTCAAATATTGCAAAGAAATTTTCGATTAACCGAAATCGTGTGGATGCTTCGAATTTTCGCATTTTCGCATTTTTTTTTTTTTTTTTTGTGAGATTTAAATTCTTCTTCCGGCAAAACAATTGACACTAGATCCCGAATATTTCCGCTTGTATGCATTTACAAAGGCCGTACAAGGCCGAATGAGGGTTCGATCGTCCAGTGATTCTCATGCGCTTTCGATAAGAAATTTCACTTTAAAATAAAATGCATGAGAAACTTTTTGACTTCAAGGCTGAGCCCAGTGTGGTCCAGATGCGTAGGCAAAGAATTATTTTGGAGGAGGTTTTTCACCACGATCTTCCGTGGCTGACTGTTTTTGGAGCGACTTAAAGCATTAAAGAAGTATATACAGGGGTGTCACGGAATCCGATAGCTGTCGGAATCGGAATTAAAACCGATCGAAATTTCATACAGAATTTACAAATATTGAATCGGAACCATTATCGGTTCTTAGTTGCACAGAACCCTATTTTATCCGGCTGTCTATGAAAAATATAAGAAACTTCACTCGACTAAAATTCCAATTCCGACAGCTATCGGATTCTATGGCAACTCTGATAGACTCGTGTATCTTTGAGACTCTTCGGTAGAGCTGACCAACTATCGATAGGACTATCGATAGTATCAATCATTTGGATGGATTTTTACTATCGATTGATAGTACAAACTATCGACTATCGGTCAGTAGGAGTAAAATCCTGTAAATATTTTAATAGCTCAGTCTTCTGAAAATCTGTTTTCTATTTTCAGTTATTAACTTCTATCATCAAAAATCTTTTTATGAATTTTTATTAATTTCATTAGGGGTATTCACAAAGGCGTTGGAGAATAGTAAAGTTGGAAATCAAAAAATTTTATCTGCTTTAAAAGTTGTGCAAGATACAAAAAAGTTTAATAAAAACTTTTTAAGAAGTCGCAATTTTCCGATTTTTCGACTTTCCAACGTTTTTAACACGCCTTTGTGAATACCCCTATTGTGGAAAAAGTGACGCAAATAGATATTTATGAAATTTTCTTGAATTTCGATGTGAAATTAAATTATCTTTCGAAGGTCCTCGGATTTTCAATATGGGAATTCATTCGAACCCTCGAAGGAGTGAACTCTGAGAACTTCTTTGCGTTAACTGTCAAAATACATCCAATCTTTGACGGCTGTTTAAAAAGTTCTCAAAGTTCACTAAGTTCGAGGTCTGAATGAATACCCATAATCAGGCCTCGGATTTTGATGGCTTTTATAAATTTAAAGCATACTTTATGGGGGGAAAATTTTTGCTTACTAACATTTTGCGAATCACTTTAGCGAAGTTGAACTTCAAACCGCTTTTCTAACTTCAAACAAATTTATATTGAAGTTGCAATTCGATTTTAATCTTAACTTTGTGTGAGTTGAAGAAAATTTTTACTCCATAAAGTATGCTTTAAATTTATAAAAGTCAATAAAATCCGAGCCCTACCCATAATTTTTCATTATTCTTGGTGTAACCACATATAGAGACCAGCGCAATAGCATCGGCAATGCATTGATAGTTTATTGAAAGTGTCCATGGGCTCTACTATTCGGAATTCAAAATCACCCCTGCGCACGCCCCTGTTACGGCCCATTGCAGTTGCTTGTGTATATAGCAGAAAAGATTCATTCGATTCAGATTAAGCAGGACAAGAACTGCACAATTAAGTGCTTCACTTAAACGAAGCGAAGGCAATTTTCTTGGAATATTCATTAAGAATATTGAAATGTTTTGACTGAACTGAGAGAATGAGAAGAAGATGTTCGGTTTGAACATTATTCGAAATTAATTGAAGTCATTGAAAAACCGTTGAGAACGATGATCAATTATAAATGGATGATTGCGCGCTCGAGGGGAAATCATGAAACTTTTATTATCATCTCAAGGATGTGTACTTTTAAAATCGAATCTCTGTTAATTTTAATGCTTGAAATGACTTGTCGTTGAAGCGGAGATTTCTCAAAACGCATTCATTAAGCTCTTCAAATGGAAATAGAACTCTCGAAATCAAAATTGAATACATTGAAGTTTTCTTGAAAATATGCATTGAATATACGACCAACGAATGTATTTGAATAGAAGAGATATTTTTTCCTGTATCCCTTTCATGTTGTTTTCATTTTCATTCAACGATATCCTCTTTACACTGTGCACACACTCACACACACACACAACAAAGTTCTATGGCGATTGTTGATGTGTGTGGAGCACATGACTGAATTAATAAGCGTATTTTATTTTTCATCCTCGTACTTTGTTGTGGCACTTGAAATCAATTTTCATTTCAAAAAGGATAAGTGGATGAGAAACGTCAACAGTTTTAGATTTCATTGTTCATCGCCAGAAGAGTGGGGCGCTTGAAATTTGTCAAAAAGACAAACAGCTCGATTGAAAATAGGAAATCTAGGAAATAAGATAAGCAACCGTTAGGAAAAAGAAAAATAAAGTTACATCGAAGAAAAGCCTCGTTCTCAGAAAAGAATTCAGATTGGAGTGGAGTGGAGAGTGTTGTGTTCTTTGCCGTGCGTTGTTTGGAATTCCATTGAAGTAACCCGAATATTAGTTCCATCATTGATTTCTTCAACATATCAAAATTTCTCAGCCCAACATAAAAACAAAAAAATTCCTCAAATATTGTGTGTTCATTGGGTGGGGTGATTAAGCGATTTATCCTCGAATCAGTGCCGCGTCCCTTATAGAATTCTCAGAAGGCGCGGAAGCATGAAAGATTTTCAACTTTCCCGACTAGCTCTCGCTCTCAACTTTGAAGTTAAAAGAAGAAAAAAAAATTCATGGAAATTTCTTTGACTTTTCAAAAAGACAAACAATCGAGCAGACAACAACACAACCCCCGTGGGTGGAAAAATCGTCTTAAGCAGCCAACGAAGCACAATGAACTAAAGAAGCTTTCGTGATTAGGATACGCTGATTTAGAAAATTTAATTGTCCATTAAGTGAGCAAATCAAAAATTTGGACGGAGATCATCCTTCCTCACCTCTACTTCTTTATGGTAGCAGCTCAACCGACTTAGAGCCATTGTAAATGCAAAACATAAATATCTTCCTTCAACACTAAGCTCTTGAAATGACTTTACAAAGATCTTCCCATGGACAAGACAGAGGATTTTAAACTGAATAATTTTCTTAGAATTTTTCAAATATATATCCTTGAAGAGGCTTGTTTTTCGCACAGTAGGGGATTATAAAAATAAAAGAAAACGAGCAAACGAGGTGGCTTCTCATAAATCAGTTACACGTCACTTCCTTGACAACCTATCAAGGTAATAAAATTCAGGAGAAAACATTTTGTTTTTAATAAGTTACAAAATGAAAGACAAACGCCATATCAATCCACGCTGATGACAATCTATCCAGAGACACATTCTGTTGCCTAAGCCGACAATAAGACAATGCTCCAGGTGAAAGTAGTTAATGTCTACGGCTCGTGCAGGGGAAAGTGTCTTATTTCACTCTCGCTCAAAGGATCAAATATCCATTAAACGCGCTTTCAAATGCCAAGGAGCTCATTAAGGCACAACGCTTCGAAAATACTTACAATGACACTCGCATGTTCATGTTCCCTCGAAATTAAAACTTGCCTGCGCAAGACATGGATTAAAATTATCCCTAATTGCATTCGAAAGATTTTTTCCATAATAATAATTTTCACAGGTGTGAGAGTTCTTAAGCGCCAAAAGTAAAGCGGATTACGTCAATTAAACATTAGTTTTTATAGCCGACATCCTCTGTGTCGAGGGTATATTGCGTTTGTGTGGTTGTGTGTAACACCCAGAACTAGTCGAGATAGACCAAATATATATAGAAATGATCAGCGTCACCAGGAGATTCGATTTAGACATGTCCGTCCGCCTGTCCGTCTGTCTGTATACAGTTATCTTATCGAAGGAGTTGAGCTATCTTGACAAAATTTGGTATGCGTGCTCACGGGGACATGAGTAAGACTAAGTTCGAGAATGGACCCGATCGGACCATTTTTAGGGGTACGTCCAGCTGTCACAAAAATCCCAAAACTGCTTCAAAATCTGACTTTTTCTAAATATTTCAATGAAACTTAGAATTTGATCGTATATTTAAGCCTCCGATTAGAATTGGAAAAAAATTGGAAAAGTGGGCGTGGCAAAGGGGCGGTTTTCATAAAGAAATAAAACAAAAGTCGGTATGTGGGGCCCCTTATGGCCTTAAACATCTCTTGTTATTAAAAATTATTTGAACATGTGTTTCTGTGTCGGGTATTTTATTGAGAGGCTCGCCTGACTATAACACCCTTACTTGTTTTTCTTTCAAATTGAATTGTGTTTAGGCAGGTTTTTTGATGAATATTTTTTACTTCGAAGTTTTTTCATTAAAATTTTCTAACGACCATCCTACAGTAAGGGCCCAGGCCATTCGGGATTTACGAATCTGAGGTCACTCTGCATGGCTGAAAAAGTATAAGTGGAATCATGGAGTCGGGGAAATTTGCTTTAATAGTTCACTAACATTTACTTAATTATGTTGTTGCTTCATGTAGTCTGATGATAGAAAAGGAGATATTTTTTGAAGCATCCTTTGGCCTTAGCTTGAAAAGTGCTCTTCCCACGAAGTTGGAAAAAGAAGAACTTTATTTGAACATAATTCGCTTCTTCGTTTGTAGGTACAAAACGGCATAAATCTTCTTCTGAACTATTTTAAGATGAAAATTGAAATATTTTTAATGCGTGAACGAAGCTTATAGGACTACCACAAAACTCAGCATGGAAGAAAAGCATACCTCAAGAGGATATCATGACTGCTGACAGAATTGAAATGTTTTAAAGACAGTGAAATTAATTAAAATTTGCGGCTACGTCCGACCAATACCACAATTAACATGGCAATCCCAATGGGAGCCGGCAGTGTCATTGATGAAATAGTTTCTTCTTTCCGATGTAAAAATTATTTAAATATTCTTATTTTACATGCTGGTTTTCTGCAGGTAGTTGGTATTTTTTAGTGAAACAGGATTTTCCTTCTCTTGCCATAGAAATTCGAGCTTCCGAGTAGGATCAAAAGAGTCCTTGCGAGAAAATATTTTTGTTTTATGAAGAAAAATATGAATTCTACCGCACGCAGAAGGATGCAAAATAATTGCACAAGCCGAATTGCTGGCAGCAGGATTTCTGTGCAAAGTTTTGCGGTCGGTCGAACTCTCTCAGGTATTTGGGCAAGAAATTAAAATGAACGTGTGTGCAATGTTTAAATTAAATATCTCTCAAAGAAAATAAAGCCAAAACACCGCACTCTGTTCAAATTGAAACGCAGCGTGAGCTTGTTTGATCGTTTGAAGTAGCCGAAAGCAAAAAGGATTTTTCATAGCAAGAACACCACAGCTGACCTCGGAGAAAGACGGAATACTCTTTTGGAGCCTTTTGAATTGAAAGTGCTTTTAATATGAAATGATTTGATAATATCTCGGTAAATGCCACATTAGCACGTGATGGGATTTTGCTTTTTCGTTTCCAAACTATTTGCAGCATTTCCTCAATCATTCAGAGGCCTTTTTGTGGTTTTTTTATGTTCAAATGTGAGAAAAAATTATTTGAAAAAATTTTGTATGTCTGGGAAGAGGGAATATATGTTTGTACATCCAGGAATCTAATGTCGCATTGGTTTTTATTATAACGATTTTCTGGGATAAAATATAATATATGAATCACTATATTCCACAAAAACAATCCCAGATAATGAATGCTCCACTGGTATTTTCAATAGTTATAGAAATACAAATATCCTACATATATAATTAATATATTGTATTATTCGAAAAAAAAAAAAAAAACAGTGCAACACTGATTACAAGTAAAGGGGACCTTCTGGTCTAGAGCACGAAAATTAAGGGTGTTTTCATGATTTTTTCTTGGTATTAACCCTCTAATGCCACAATTTTTTTTTTCAATGAAAAGTTCAGATATGACTTATTTTGGGTAGAAAAACATGAAGCTGAAATAAGTATTATTTTTTTTTTTTTTTAGTAATTTGTTTGAAAAAAGTTCGTCTAGAGACGGAGCCAGGAATTAGAGGGTTAAGCCATACAAAAAATGAGTTTCTATGTTTGCAGGATTATTGCTTTAATTATTGACAATCCGAAAAAAATTTTGTTGTATTTTTTTTGGTTTTTTTTTTTCTATTTTAAAAATGGCGGCAAAATAGACGCTTTTTTAAAAAGGACCTCCGTGGCGTACACGATTTCTTAAGTTCGGGTTATCCGAAAAAAAAAAACAAAAATGTATTATTAATCGGAATGAATGCGGCTATCGGGTGAGCTACAACAAAAAAAACCAAAAAACAATTGACAAAATGGCGTAATTTTTAATTTAACACATCAAAAGACGCTCTTTTTTTGACAATTGTTTTGAATGAAAAAATATGAAGTTCTTGAAATAAAATTTTGATTGTAGCTCACCCGATAGCCAATGGATGTTGTGAATAACATTTAAAAATTTCACACGAATCGGTTCGATTTTTTTTTGTTTTCATGTACGCCATTTCAAAAAAAAGTGGTTCTGAAATAAACTCATTCAAAGTTGCCTGCTGTCTCCACCTACTAAAACGGCTGCAGCAAAGAAAATAATGTCAATATCTTCACAAAACTTTGCCAGCATATTCTTAGAAGGCTATTCTTCCGAAATATATTTTTAAAAAAATAATAGATTTTCGAAAAAATTCTAGACCAGATGGTCCCCTTAAGTTCTCTTTTCTGAACCGCTTGCGCTGGATAAAAAATGTGCAGCATATTTAGAGGGGTAATTGTTAGTTTTTGCTTCTGATTTTGGGTAAAAAAAATTTCGACTTTGCACTGGCTAAACGGTATCCAGAAGCTCTCAGATGCAATAAAAGGATACGAAGAAGTGTTCCCTATATTAATCAATAGTTTTAAAAACTCCTACCGGCTTTTGAGTTAAAGGCCAGAAATGTTACAAAAAGAGGTGAAAAAATCGTTTGCTTCAAAATAGAGTTTTTTCGGATCAACAACTATTTTATTCGAGTCCAGTGCAAAAACTTTTTGTCGTAGGGAAATTTTGATTGCATTACGAGATATAGCTAAAATTAGGAGCGCATCTTAATTCTCGGCCTCACTTTTTGATATCGATTTGAAAAAGAAATTTTGAAAATCTGACTAAAACAAATATGGGAAGTTTCCGCCCACTCACTGAATCACCGAATACTTTTTGAAACTGCAGTCAAATTTTGATACACAATTTACCCCACACAAGCATCCATGGGATTTTCCATAAAGCAAAATATGTGAGAAAAGGATTTTTGGTGAATTTTTGAAATTTCGTTGAATATGTTACCCGAATGGGAGCGAAAGGGTCAAGTGGTTTTGCTTTGTTATCGCTTCTATTTAAGTTGAAGCAATTTACTAAGTCTAAAGCAATTTGCTGCC
Source organism: Chlorops oryzae (assembly GCA_020466095.1). NCBI lineage: Eukaryota > Metazoa > Arthropoda > Insecta > Diptera > Chloropidae > Chlorops > Chlorops oryzae. The sequence goes on along the minus strand of CM035808.1, from coordinate 1,078,330 downwards.
ATGAGATCCCAAGCAAGGTGGGATGGCCTCTCAGATCTTACTGAAGGTTACTTCTAATTTAAAGTGACCAATTTTTATACGCAATTCTTAACTTAATTTATATTTTCAATAACTTTCAAAGTTAAGACTAATTGACTAACCAAAAAGACTTTTCTCACATATTTTGCTTTATGGAAGTTCCCATGTGATGCTTGGCAAATTGCTTGATTTGAATGATAGGACCTTATTTAGCTTATTGCCGCCCTTTCAAATTTAGCTGTGAAATTAATCGAATAAGCCCACAAAGCGGGCTTTCTTGATTATTATTCTGTTCTTTGTTGTATAGAATTTGCTTTCAAAAGAACCTAAAATGGGGTTCCTATTCTTCTTTCACTTAGTTTGGTCCACCCCATCACCTCTTTTACGAGCCTTGGTCACTCTGACTTGATAATAGAATTTTTGTTTCATTTTCGGTTATGCTCCCCTTAAACCATTGGCTTCTACATTTTTCATTACAAGTAACATTGGCTCTCGAATGAAAGTAATCTATCTTAGTAATTTTAAGAATGTTTTTATTTTCCACAAAAATTCGAAAATAATTTTCAAGCTTAATAAAGCCAAATAAATTCTCATAATCGATGAAAACTCCATGCTGCCAACGATTCTGAGGAATTCAAGGCTCCTCGTCATGCCATTGAATCCAAGTCAAGTACGGAAGTAAACGCAATAAAGGAGGAGAAATGCAAACAAACACGCTGCAATCATCTGATTTATTTTCCCCAAAATCATTCCATTCAATGTGATTTGTGTGCTCAACTTCTTCGACACGTGCAATACTTAGAAGCTACCTCGAAAATTTCATTCAAAGGATGAAAAAAAGTAAAAGGAACCTTCTAAAATCTTGAAAGTTTGAAGCACCCTTGAAATCACAAGAAATTTTTAAATTTTCCGGCATTATTTGCAAAAAAAGAAAGAACATTTGTTAGACTAGCTTCGAGCACATTTCGAAAAGTTAGCTAGCTAAAAAAAAAAAAATAATTTAAAACAAATTTATTAAACAAGCTCGAATTGACTCACAAACCCTCTGGGATAGGAGCCACAGCAGCAGACAGATAAACACACCTGAGGGGACGTTTGAAAAGGAACAAAAAATTTGCGAAATTTCAAACTCGCGCCACACGTACAAAAGCAATGCAAAGAAAAGGGATTGAATTGTTGGATGTAGGTATTTTTATCCATGGAATTGGAAAAAATTTCTCACTTTAAATTGAACGATTCTCAAAGAGCATTTTAGAACTCTTTAAACACTTTAAGAGTAAACTGCTGCGATGAACCCAATTAGTCCACAAATAATTGCCTTTCATTTTCAACTGACATTCATTGAAATTTATTTGACAGCTGCGGCGTGTGCAAAATGATTGCCGGCTGACTTCTTTCCTAGATCATTTGTATGCCTGAAGTTAAGTTCTGCTTTAAAAAGAACTCAATTATTTGCTGCATGTGTCGACCTCTCCGAAATCAATTTGCACAAATTCTTTTCGTCGATTCAGGATAATTTGCCGCACATGTCGATACGAATGCGTGCAACATACAAAGCAAAATCGATCCGAAAAAGCCGGTTTTGTAAACACGAATTTCAGGGTCAACTAATAAAAACTGTCATATAAGCGCCAAGAAGCATACTACTTAAACGGAACGGAACGAAAAATGGATTGCGGAAAAGGCTACCAACTACAAGAACAATTTTATGACATTATTTGCGATATAAAACTAGATGCCACCATTGTTGATTGTAGATTAATAAAAATTAACTCTCGAATGGTTATTGAGCTGAGCACTACTGTGCATTTCTATTTTATAGCACGAGAAACAATTTCGGAATGAAATTAAGTTGCGTTCAAGCGAAAGCTGAAAAAGGGAATCCCTACAGGATTTGAGATGGGCAAACAGCTTGACTTGAGTGTTATGAAGTGAAGTGAAGAAGTGTTATGAATATGGATTATTTTACTCAAAGTATCATTCGTAAATTGGCACAATTCATTTTTACAGCAATCTCTATTAAAGCTTTCATTTTCAGCATTTTCGTTATTCTTTTTTTTGAATGAAAATTTTCTTTGCATTTGAATTGCAGATGTTCAATTATTTCAGCTGGAGTAAAATTCAAATATGTATTTTTAACTTTTTTCCACATGCAATTTTCCTCCTCCGTTTATAACCATTTTGCACCCTTTCAATCCAGTAATGATAATATACAGCTTCCTGTTCATTCTCCATCCATGTGGGAAGCATAAATTTTTCAAAGAACTCGTAAGCTTAAATATAAGCTATAACAGCGCACGTTGGCATAAATAATTTGACCTTCAAATATCATAAATAAAAATGACGGCCTTGTGTCGTGAAATGCATGCTCAGAATAATTCGCAATACTTCGCCTGTTAACCCTGCTGTAACCTTAAGAAAATTGCACAAAATGCTTTAGAAAACATTTGATCCACGGTGTATTTTTCATACAAAATATATGCTGTCAAAATAAGAATTTGAGCTGATTGCACGTAGATTGTTGATTGATGGCTGAAAGTAAATAGATTTCATCAATCTCCAGATATTCATAGGCTTCAAAAAAGTTGAATTTTGGACCAAATGGTCCTAAGGCACCAGCAGGGTTAATGTTAAAGATGTAAAAAGTAAAAAGCTAACGTCAACAAAGAATTCTCATCAACAAATATCGCTTAATGCTGTATGTAGGGGCGTATGAGTGATGCTTTGCATGGGCTGTTCCGCCAATTTCGTTACGTATACGCAGGGCTGTGCGCGAGTCACTATGACAATTAACACTTTGTGACATTTTGAATTTTGAAATTTCAAGTTAAGCTCGAAACTCTTTGAGCTCTTAATCTGTAGCTTATTTATGAAATATTGTGGGTATGTTTCTTAAATAAATTCATCACTGTCAACGCGTGTGGAAGTTTCAGAAAAACCTCACAAGAACTATGTATGTTCAACATGCGACAAGAACTTGGAGTTCTACAATTGTCATAGAAAAAAGGCATTCTGAAAATATGAATTGAATTCTTTGTGATAATATATTAGGTATCTAAGGTTTAAGACAAGTTGGGCATTTATTCTCGTTCACAAAGGGCAAAATATTAGCATTTAATTGCTTGAGGGAAAGCAAAAATTGTTGGGATGAAAAATTTTCTTCGTTTCCGACCAATTTGAACTTCATAAGAGCTTTAGCCGTAACGAATAGTTGTTATGCTTTGTTAGTTTTTCTCCATTTTACCTGGATAATTGTTGTAACCTAAATTGAGTGCCACAAGTGTTCGTTCCAAAGGCAGGGAGGAGACTTCATTTCTAGTCCATTTTACTGTGTTTTTCTGTCTAGAGCAGAAATTATTTCTTTTTATTAGTTTTTCGTACTTGTTCGCTATGACTCCCTGCCGTGACGACCGCAACTTCTTTTCCAATTGTGTGTGTGTGTGTGTGTGGTGTGTGTGTGTGTGTATTTTAAGCACTTTACTACACTTGAGATAGAACCACAAAGTCGTTTTAATATATTTCTGGGAATGCGTTTGAATTCCATGGCGCACGAAAACCAAAATCCTTCTCGCTTGAGGCAAAAAAATACTTACTTGATTGTCTGTGGCAGCTTCAATTTCCTTGTTTTTGAAAATAATCTCCTCTTAAGGTGACTGGCTGCCAACATTTATACATATGTGGCAGATAGATTTAATGGCATAGTTTTTTTTTTTTTTTGTATTGTCCGCCTCATAGGAATTTCTGTGGTTGAAAGCGAACTCATGTAGGACAATCTCAATTCGGAAATTCAAACACATTTTTATTCTACTTTCTTCTGTTATTATCTTCTCAAAAAAAAGCTCATTTTGCTTGTGACAATGCTGCAACATTAAAAAAAACTTTTCTGGCGTACAAATCATTCGTCCACATATCCTTATGTACGTTCAAAATTCTCAAGGGGTATTAATGCCAAATAAATATTCATTCATAAAACTTTGTGTGTTGCAAGATCGAACGCATGCGTGAAAATTGTAGTCAGTTTTATGTTAAGTCGCATCACAATGTTGCCAATAAACTCTACAGCAACATTTGGCGTGCTTCATGTTGCCATTATTTCTTGGTTTTCTGTATAACGTTAGACCAAAATACGGAAACAAAATAAAAGCAATCGAAATGTGTGCCTCGGAAAGGTTAATGTTAGATTCATATAGGGGAAGACTTTTAAGGCTTTAAAATTTGCTTTATTTTAGAATTTTTTTGGGCATAAAACCAGGACCAAAACTATATCAATATTACGAAAAGAATTTTAAGCTGATTGATCCAGATTTGCCAAAAATGTTCAGACACAAAATCTACTTCAATTGAAGTTCTTTGTTTGGCATATAAAAATCTGAATTTCGATCAAACTGAACTCATCTTTTAACAAAGAAAATCTTCCTATTTTTTATTCCGGGCGGATGCTTTTAAAAAAGCCAAAAGAACACACTTTTTCTTCTTGCCTTTTCAAGGGTCCCGGCCTATCCCGGGTCCGGAAAATGTGACTCAGTTCCTCCATTTCGTTATGTCGGCTACATGATCCGAGGTAGGTCCCTCGTTGTCTGCAATCTTATAGTTGTAGTGCCCTAGTCTAGCCCTTTTTTGCCAAGCTGTCCTCAATTAATCTCAGGACGTTGTCCATACCATCCTGGCTTTGCTTCTCGCATTTTTCCTATAAACAGAGTAACTTGATAATGGCTACGTATGTCAACGTTTGGAATCATGATGAAGACGAGTCAGTCCGGATATCCAGCGGAGCATTTTTGGATATTATAGGAATTTTTTTTATTATTTTTATTTACAATCTGTCCTTAAACGACAATAAGTAAACTTAAAGATTCCATCGAAGCTAACTATTATATTCTACCTTACATTAGTTTATTTTTAAGGCATTTAAAAACAAAATAAATAAATTTCAATTGGCTTTATATTTAAGTATTATTTAAACCATTTTTTTCTTTCTTATTTTAGCTTTTCGTCTCATTGGATAATATATATCAGCAACAGATCCATCGACACGCACCCACAATTCAGCATGCCACGAAGCTTACTTGGACACATGAGAGTTTCTTTGTCTTGAAGTCACTCGAAGGACCTCATCTGTCTGTGCGAATTTCCGAATTCACAGCTTTGAACAACAAAGGCAAAAAAAAAGGTCACAGGTGCTGCTGTGATTGTAATTTCCTATAAATTTACCTTCACACTGGGGATTAGGTGAGGTTGACGTGAAAAAACGCGAATACCAATAAGTCAAGTAGGGTATGAAGCTGCCGCACGCCAGACGCCACACGCCAGTCCTCGTAGAATAAATTTGCGGGCATTCGTTCCATATGGCACAATTTTGGACAATTTGGCACAATGGCAATTCGAGCATATTGCATTACCGGAATGATTGATTGTGTTTACATGTTTTTAACATTTGGTAAATGAAACGTGCTCTGCGGTTTTTGAGGCGATAACATTTTAAATTGAAAGGAGAATTAAAATGGATTTTATACTGACAGCTGAATTGAGTCTGCGGTTATTGTCCCGTGGATGGGTGCCGAATTCTGAGACAACATCAAAACATCGACTATATATTGAACCAAATCGATAGACGAAAATGAAAACGGTGAGTTTAGAAACAATCTTCTGTTTTTTATTCCAAATTTTCTCGATCCGGAGTGGGGAGAAAATTTTCATTTACCTCGTCTTTTTGTTTTCATCTTCAGCAACTGAAATTTGTATAGGCGACCTTGTGGGCTATTTTTTTACAGTATCTCAGTAGCCACGAAATGTGCTGACAACATATCAATTTAAGCACTTGAATATTTTAAAACATTTGTGCGTTCAACCAAAAGCTGCTGCTTTCCCGCTTCAATTTTTGTTTTCCTCCGATTGACTGCGTTTTTTTTTTCTTTTTTTCTTTTCACTCAAAATCCTCGCGAACATAAAATCCTGCGCCGTTTACGACCTCTGGTCGTAATTTTTTTCGTCTGTAAAGTCAGGCTTTCATGCTTGTAATTACATTGAATTAAATTTCTGCCCGCCTTCCACTTGGGACTTGCATCGAGAGATCCGTTTGAGCGGTTTTAATACGGTGTGAGTGATTCAAGCGTTGCAAAAAATTTAAATTAAAAAATTTCTTAAACTCCAAAAAGAAGACCAAAGACGTTCCCATTTTCAGAGGCTTAATTTGAAAAATAATGACGAGCTTGTCTGAGGGTGGAATATGCTTCTCTGAAGCAACGATAGGGATTTCAGGAAATTGGGTTTGGTTTGTCCACCATTTTTAAACCGGATTCATATTAATTTTTTTTTATATGTATGTATATATTTTTTATTTTTTATAATTATTTGCAAAAGCAATTTCGTTTGGTTGCTGTAATTTTTATGCGACCAATGGCGACGGGACATTTGATTTCTCGTCGATAAGTGAAGGACATTTATTTTTGGGTTTTGGAATGTTATTGTTTTGCTTTCTATTCCACAAATCTTATATAAAAAAAACAATCATGAAACTACTAAAAATCACGCAGCGGTCTGCATGGCAAGGGCTTCCGGCGTATGAAAATCAGCGTTTAATTTGCCGTAGTTCATTGCGTAAATTAGCATAATTCACTCAGTGCTGCGACATAAAGAGAATTGTTATTTGACGCCTCAGCCCAGCCGACTTCAAAATAATTTCGGACAAACAAGCGAAAATCGTTTTGAGCAATTGGACTCCGTTTGAAGCGCTAATTTTGTCGCGTAAGCACCAAGAATATTTGCATAATTCTTCTATTTATAGTCGTCTTTGTGAATTTTCGAGAGCATTGTTAGAATGACGAGAACGGCACGCGATTGAAAGATTGTTGGGCGAGACTTTCCTGGGGGAAATTTAAGGGAAAATCTTCAAAGAGCTTTGGAGAAGGTTTTGAGGTCAAGTCACACAAAAAAAAGAGTGCGTAAAACAATAAAAAATACTTATCCTTGAACGGATCGCCACGAAAATACTACGTTTATGAGTAAATCTGTATTGAATATTTGAAATTACGAAAGAGTGCGAGCCTCAGATGTGTTTTTTGACTTGATTCGAAATCCTTTTGAGCTCTTATTATCCTAGAAGGAGGGGGCTTTTAAATGCAAATGCTTCCAAATTCCTGATTGTAGATGGATTCACTGACGTTAAAAAAATTGCTATCTCAATGCGTCATTTAAGCCACAGCCTACATCTATGGCTGGGCTACAAAATGCGTTGGAGTAAATCGGATGGCGGTTGAGGGAAAAAATAGAATAAAAATAAACACGCCTCTGTCAATCAAGCAAACGACAGGGTAGCTTTTTGTGAAACAACGAAACCGTTACAACTGTCAAAAATCATTGTGACTTGAAAAGCTTCAACTGCGAAGTGAGTTGGAGCGAGTCTTTTTTGAGTGTTGTACGAGGTCCTTTCTACGTCACATAAATTTATTTTTTATTTCGCTTTCCATTTTTTGGTTTTAATGGAATCGATTTTTGAACTCATTTCGTTGCCGTTGCCTTGAATCCAAACATTTAAGTGGCTTCAGTAAATCAAAGCTGCATAAACAAATTCATTTTCCCCGATACATTGACCAAGTCCCCAGTCCATGGCTGAAAGCTTTCGAACTGCCGGACATTGGGAGGAGAAGAACTTTTTTTTGTTTTTGGTTTTTTTTTTTTTTGCGTGCCATTGCTCAACCGCAATTTCGTGAATAAAAACTTTTCGATTGAACTTTTATTGGCTGGAAGAGCCAGATAGAATAGAATCCTTATTTAATTGGAAGAACAGTTGTCCAGCAATTTGTGGTTTAATTTAACTTAAAAGTTTCAACGCTTGCCGAAGTAAACTTTGTTTTGAATTTCATGCTTCAGTGGGTCGTATAAAAAAAAAGAAAAACAGAAAAACAGAAAAGAAAACCGCAAAAAGAGGAATAATCAAAATTGGAATATGAAATCTAATAAAAAGACAATTGAGGTTTTTATTTAAAAATCTCCTTCCACCTGACCACAAGCTGACATCATCACAATTAGTTGATACGATAATGGTCACTTTTTGAGCTCTTTTAACCGCAAGAAATTAATATTGGCGTGGGTCTTAGTCCGCTGTAAATAATTTCTCGAAATCCGATGTGACCCACAGTGAGTTTTCAGCGGCAAAAATTGGATTTTTTGACCATCCTAATTTTACGATTTGTCGATTGAATCTAACTGAGAAAACTCTAGATAAGAATAATTCAAAACTGGTTTTTCAGAAAACATAATTTTTTTATATAAAAAAAATAAGCTAAAGATAGAAAATGTTTTTTCTTCGAAAAATTGAAAAAAAAATTTCAAATTGGTTCCTATTTTTTTCGGATCAAATCTACCACTGTTGCTTTAAAGGTTATTTTTTATTAAAATTTAGAGTTTGATATTTAAAAGGAATTAAAAATTGTGGCATTTTATTGAATATCGCAGAGGAGGTGGGCTATCAAAAATTCTACCTCGAAAATGGCGCCTTTCCTTTTTTCAATGGACAAAAAGTTTATATGCTTTGTCGTGCTTTGTCTTCTAGTTGATAAAAAAAATAAAAGTCTCGAGTCTGTTCTAACGATCTATGCAAAAAAAATTTACCGCCCACTTACGATTGTCTCGATAAAGTCCATTTTTATGTTAAAAATCACCGGGCAAATGTCTGGATATGAAGAAAAAATTCATTGCATATGTTAAGGATGATCAGTATTCATTAACGCTTTATTATAATTTCTGATGGCAATGTTTATAAGAAATTAAGAACTAACTAGGAAACTACAAAAACAAAACATTATATTAAAATTTTTGTTTACGAATGTGAGAACATACGAAACTATGATGCCATTTATACTGAAAAGGCAGTTATCCAGTGGAAGTACCCCTAGGGACTGCCATTTTTTGTATACATTCGTTTTTGAGTATAAACAAAATTCTGACAAAGTTTCATTAAAATCGGTTGAGTTTTAGATGTAGCTGCCATACAAAACTGCATGTGAGGGTCTATGGGGGGTACCCGAAAGGGGTGAACCGATTTCGATAAAATTTAGTTTATATCTTAATGACTTCAATTTACATCCGCATACCAATTTTCATTATGATACGACTATTCCTTCTATTTTTTGCCGCACAATATATGGAGCAATCCCACTGTGTGACCCTTCGAATTTCGTATGGGACGTGAACCCCCAAAAGCACTCCCTGCTTACGCCTTTGGTTTTTACAGTACAAAATACGTACTACATTTGCTTATTGGAATGAGAAATTCGAGTCCTCCAGAGACTGGAGCACATACGCATCCCACAAAAAGGGCCATTCAAAATTCTTCGAAAAATGACGATTTAATAGGATTACTCTCTGAACTGTAATAATTCGAATTTCTGACATGAAAGCTTTGCAATCAATGAGTATATTTTTGTAAAGCCACGAGCTTAATAACTGCTGCGTCGGTGGCCATCGGTAGCATGACGAAGAAGAAGGATTTCTATAAGTTCGGTCAAACCCGATTTTCATATACCGTGATTCTCTAGCAGATTGTCTCACCTATTAAAAAGCTGTATCAATTTTGCGCATTAAATTTAAAAAGATATTTCGGAGCTCAACCTACATTACAGGATTGGAGCTTAGAAGCCTCTAAGCCTCTTCATTCGGAAGCTACGATTAATGAATATTGAAGGAAATCGAAAAAAAAAACAAACGCATTTGAAAGGAGATCATTTTCGATCGTGATCAAAATATATTTGAATATATCGACCCCTAACAGCTAAAATAGCTATACCAACAGAGAGTTGCTTTCTCAGGAGAACGCATGTATGTACTTACGTCTGTAATGTATGGATGAACGGATATATGAACGGCAAATAAGGCTCTAGTTCTTACAAGCACTGTATCTTGACGAAATTGAGTTTAAAAAAGGGATCCATTAAAGGACGAAGAAAATGAATAAATATTCTGTATTTATCATTTCGAAATCTGGCTATGCCGATTTCTTTCTTAGCTTCAAAACTCAAAGTTATACATATCTACATGTTTTTTTTTAAATATTTCCATTATATTATATTTTCTGCCGGCATAAAAAAGCTATTGGTTTCGAACCAAAATCAATGCATTATTGATGCTAAAATTATCCCGTAGAGTGCGATATTTTTGCTTGTTTTCCGCTGCTAAACTAAAAGGATAAATAATTTAATTGCTTCCCAATGAGGGGGATTTTCATTCAACTCAAAGGATTAAGTACGCGCGTCAAAGTACATAACTCTAAAAGCATTTTAAAAGCTTCAAATTGATGAAAAGTGCAAGTTTACTCAGCATTTTCTGTTCAAGAGGATGCCCCGGCATCCTTACATTTACCTCTTTGTATTTTAAAAGAATCGAACAAAGCGTAAATTTGTGTGTGTATGAAAAATATTGCTCAAGCATTTAAGTGAAAAATTAAGAAGGAAGTGATTTTAGTGCTCCGTGAGTGTGAGCTCCGACGTTCTCTACGATGCCAAGAAGAAACGAACGCTTTCTGAAAACTTAATTTCATTTAAAGGGGTTATTGTAATGTAGCCAATTTTGAAAATTGATTTTTTGTTTTCATATTTCGTTAGTGAAACTTATTGAGTTCTGTGGAAAAATCCGACCGAAATTTCTCATAATTTCCGACGCACCCTAAGCAACTTGCTCTGCTCATGAGACTTTAAACGCGTCATTTTCTCATCCTACAGACCAAACTATCCAACCGATTGCTTTGAAACTTTATTATACTCTTCCACTTTTTAGTAGTTCTCGAGGTTAGGTTAGGTTAGGTTAGGTTAGCTTAGATGGGCCGCCCCTAGGGCGCTCTTAGATCATGAAGGTCCATTGTGATACCCTATCTCTTCTCAGAGATATATATGCATGTTATACGGACATCCTTTTTTTAAACCATTTATTGCTTTCAATAAAGCTCAATATATTGAAAAGGTCGATGCGACCAATTTCAGAAATCGAGTGGAGAAAATAACTCCCTAGGAATTTTTGTCTTAGCCTCGAAAAGGCCAGGCAATGTAAGAGCAAATGCTGAGGGGTTTCTTCCTCCTCCTCCTCGTCCTGACAACTTCTACAAAAATCAAAAGCTGGCGCTCTCAGTCTTCTTGGGTGTGTACCAATCAAACAGTGTCCAGTCAGTATTCCGACTAGCACCGAAAGGCGATATTTAGGCAGCTTTAAGAGCTCCTCAGTTCTTTTCTGACTTACAAGAGGCCAGGTCTGCCAGGCCTTATTGCAAGTATTTATACTTTCCCACCTATCCTGGAAAGATTTGTTTGCCCATTGATCAATTATAAGACGGCAAGTTGCAAAAGGCATGTAAGCAGGCTCCATATGAGATGGAGCCGGTAATGCCGTACCGCGTTTTGCAAGTTTGTCTGCTACACAGTTACCAGGAATGTCGCTATGTCCTGTTACCCAGATTATATTAAACTGGAAGTATTCACTTATCACCCGCAGTGATGTTAGGCACTTCCGTACGGTTTTGGAGTTCACTGCCGAAGAGTTCAGTTATTTAATAGACGCCTGGCTGTCTGTGAAAATATTGACTTTGGTGTGTGTTACCACATTATTCCTAAGCCAACTAAGTACCTTCTCTATAGCAGACATTTTCCGCCTGGAAGACGCTGCAATGATCGGGAAGTCTGAAACTACTTTCCAGATGTAAATCCGGACAGAAAACACCTCTACCTACCTTGTTATCAAGCTTAGAGCCATCCGTGTAAAAGTTTAGATGGCCCTCATCTAGGTTGAAACCTCCGCTCCAGTCTTCTCTCGAGGGAATAAAGATCCGGAACGGTTTTTCTAGGTTTACCATAGGTACACAGTAATCCGTTTTTTCAGGAATGTTGCTGATAACAGCCGGTAGTGGAAGATTAGAATTCCTACCTCTGATACCCGTCTCCCTCAGGCGCAGGGAAGAAATGATTGCAGAGGTGGATCCCTTTCTCAAGTTCTCGAAGTACTACAACTATAAATTTTTTTTTTTTGTCGAAATTTAGTAATAACAAAAATCAGACTGAACTGACTGATCAAACGGCTTCCCCATATTTCGTCCACGGGGAATCGAATTGGTTTTTTGAGTTATCGGTACGCCTTCGTGCAAAAATTTTCTTTTGAACTTGTTTTCTCCAGTTCTTGGCGCATATCTGTGTATGAGTTAAAGTAATGGTATTCTTAACTAACAGTTTCCTCTAAGATATGCCAAGTAATTCTTTCGAAAACACCATTATAAAAAATAACCTTTGTACGTTATAAATAAGGACGGACATATAAAAAAATTAAAATTATTTGACTTTGTTATCTTATCAAACAAATTCCGAAAAAGAGTTACAATTTATGCGTCATTACATCAGAATAATCTCTTAAAGACCCCGAGAGCTATCGATAAGTAAATATATATAAATATAATTTTAAGAAATTGCCATCGGAAATGGTTTTGTATTAAAACTCATTTACCTAATTTGAAATCATAATAATTAACTTCTGCTTAATTCTCGCTATTCCGCCCAATTAAACTTTGAATTTACATTTCGAAATTAAAGCCATATAAGTAATTGAGATTGTTCCAACAACGAAAAACCCGAAATTCAAACACGGAAAGTAATTATTCATGGAAAAAGCTTAAAATTAATCCACCGGAAATTGTGTTATTTAGCGGGAACTGAAAAAGCACATGGGCTTCATTTAATTATGAATTATGGTTTTCAAATGAATTTTCCGATAATTTATTTGTGTTCAGTTTTTTCCTGCGACTGGCAAAGCGTTCGCTTTTTCACACTTCCGTTTCCATTTTATTTTATATAACAATAGGAAATTTAAATAAAGGAGAGAATAAAAAATTTAATACCATTGAGTGAAAAAATCTCTGTCGTTCAATCAAACTGATTGAAGAATGAATTTTTTCACATAAATTCGTTTTGATTGAAATTCAAATTCATTTTTAACAAATTGCTTTGCGATTGGTCACAGAACATGACCTTAAGCATAATTCATTCATACAATCGATTTGTTTTGGTATTTTCAAATTTTCAATTCCATGTTCAGCACAAAGACTTCTCTTCATTCTAAGTTAAGTGAACTCGAACATGAAATGATGAAATTAATTGGTGTGGGTTTTTTTACTTTTCTTTTTCCGCTATTGTTTCATGCAGTAAGCTGCAAGGATTCGAAATGAATAATTCTCTTGGCTTTTCTACCTCTGCTGCATCAAAATATCAAAATATCAGGAAGCCAATTTCCTCTTTCTTGAATATGTTTCCCATCGCATTCGATGCCTTTCGATGGCATATGCACTCGTCGCAACTAGTCGGGTATGTCTTTCAAACCACGCCTTATACCACACTTGACCTGCACACAAACCTGCAGCTATAATTGGTATATCAGTTTTATGTTTTCGAAATTAGAGCGGATGGAGAGCTGTAGAGGTGAAGCTATGTGAACAATCAAAATTCGGTTTATTCTACGACAAACAAGAAACTTCAGAGGATTCGAAGGATAAGCGCTTGGATATCGAATTCGCATTAAGCACTTTCACTTCAAAATTTCTTCGCAAAGAATTCAATGCTTTTTAGTCTGAGGAAGCTGCACGTGAAAGATTAATTTTGAAAATTTTCCTTTTCCGAATTCGACAGAAATTCGCATTTCAAGTTCAATAGAGAAGGTAAAGTAATTTTTTGCGAGCACTTATGATTTAGGGGATCTCTCCAGCTCTGTCAGAAATAAAAATGTTCACATAAAGAAACGCTTCAGAAATGATTCAGAAATTTTCTGAATTGTTTTTTATAATAAAGTTTTTCATTTCTGAGAGAACTGGAGAGAGAGCCCCTAATAGTAAAGAATTGTAGAAAATAATTTCTGAAAAACGGAAGGAAAATAAAAAAACTATAGGTACGTTTTGAATGGTTTTTAATCGAAAGCTTGAAAATATGATTTAAATATTTCATATATGATAAGGGAACCTTAAAAGCAACAGTCAAAATCTAGATTTAGAATGAATACCTGACGTATGAGCAACGTGATTTGTATAGAGTTGAGTAGGGAGTAACATTACGTATACGTCGAAGCTGTTTAACCACTGCCCCGCTACACTTGTTTGGTCGCTTTTTATACCCGACACACTCTGTGTCGATGGTATATTGCGTTTGTGTGGTTGTATGTAACACCCAGAACCAGTCGAGATAGACCATACAATATATATGTAGAAATGATCAGCGTCATCAGGAGATTCGATTTAGCCATGTCCGTCTGTCTGTCCGTCTGTCCGTCTGTTTGTATACAGTTTTCTTATCGAAGGAGTTGAGCTATCTTGATGAAATTTGGTATGCGTGCTCACGGGGACATTAGTAAGAACAAGTTCGAAAATGGACCCGATCGAGCCATTTTTAGGGGTACCTCCAGTACTAGGGTCTGTTATGAAAATCACAAAAACTGCCTCAAAATCTGACTTTTTAGAAATATTTCAATGAAACTTAGAATTTGACCGTATATTTAAGCCTTCGATTATAGTTCAACAAAAATTTGAAAAGTGGGCGTGGCAAAGGGGCATTTTTCATAAAGAAATCATTCAAAAGTCGGTATATGGGGCCCGTAATGCCCTGAAATAACGCTTGATATGAAAAACTATTTAAACATGTGTGTCTGTGTCGGGTATTCTATTGTCAGGCTCGCCTGACTATAACACCCTAACTTGTTAATACATGAAATATTGTATATATTAATATTTTTTTTCATTGATCCTAAAAATACATTTAAAATAGTCGAAACAATTGAAAAAGTTCGTTATTAAAACGGGTTAAATTTATCGAAAAAAAAACTTTTTACTTTTTTTGCACTGCCAGACAAAATTTGCGACCCAAATCATTGCTGGTAAAAATGCATACAGAACCCAATATTTAGTCAAACTTCATATAATTCAGGTAAATTATATCTGGAGCTGCAGAAGGAAGAATGGTCCCCAATTTTAAGCAAGGATTTCGATAACATCAGCAACCACAACCTATTTATATAACTGTTACGCTGAGCCGGCAGTCGCTCAATAAGTGAAACATATGTAGTTAGGCCCACCCGCCCGCAGGGATAAATGTTAAAAAACCCCTCGAACTCCCTAATCGACTGCTGGATCGGATACTAACGAAAAGAGGAATGATATTTTTACACGTTATTCATTTCAATAATTATATTTGTGTATAGGGCGCTAGAATTATACTTAGTTAAGCTAGGTTATATACTATTTAAAGTCAGTTTTCGAACTCCTTATCAAATTAAATCTATTCTTAACTTACCCTGCAGTAATGTCAACTAGTATTTTACTAGTGCAAAAGCCACCAAAGTGCTAGTTCTTTTCTATACCCTCGCTCATATAAAATTCTGTAGAAAATCAGTATAACATCTGTACAGGAAAGCACTAGAGCAGTATGCACCTGAATTATTCTAGTACTTTAGTAAAATACTAGTGCTGTTTACGGAAAAAGGGTTCCAGAATGAATGATTTGTTTTCCTTTCTTTCTTTAATCACATCGTGAAAAAAAAAAAATACTTATATCTACTCACTATTGATTGATTTGTAGTTCAACTTTAATGAACGCATATGATTTTTCCAATTATCAAAAGTATACTAGCGGTGGAAGCTTATCAAAAAATTGCACTGGATCTTCTAGTTCCGGTTGAAGTACTAGTTCTTTTCAGATAATTATCCAACTGTTTACTACAGGGTAGTTCTGTCCTGCTCAGTCTCTCCTACGCTTCACTTCTATAGGCACAGTGTAATGGCTTGTGCATTCGACTCTTTATACCTTCAAACCGATGTGCAAACAACCACTCATCAATAGGCAGCCTTAATTGGTAGGTACATACCTCATTTGAATGTCGCCATTATAGATGCTTGTTCTCAAAGTATGTATGTATGTGTGCAGTGAAATATTTCTTGGAAAGGCTCACCTCGTCAGATGTACATATGCTTTTTCGTCCATTAAGCAAATTAAAAGTAGGAAAATTGATTTAAAACTCCATTGAAAAACTTTCTATGCTTTACTCTTTACGGCCACAAAATTGCTGTAAAATGAGAATCCTAGAAAAGTTATATAATTTTTCTTTTATTCGTAAAAGATTACCGGAAAGCAGCCATTGTATTCATGAATAATACTTTTCCAAAGAAATGAATAGTTTTCAATCCAATTAGGTAACGAGTTTCCTCTTCTGCTTTTAATCAAGCTTTTATTTTTTTTATCCAGACTAATGTTTTCTTTTCTCTGTTGTGTAACAATGTGGATATGGAAGAACAACCATGTTCCTCTTTTCATATTATTTTCATTTTTATTTTTATTTTTCAAACATAAATGCTTTTGCAAATTTATTTTATTGTGTAACCTTCAGGCAGTTGCCTTTAAACAACTTTAAATGGACTTTTTCGTAGTTCCGTTTTATTTGCCTCCATTGCGGGTCATTGCGAATGCCTTTCTAGGCATTCACCGCTCCAGGTTAGCTGTAATCATTTCCGCCTAAAGTATCTTTAAACACAATTTATTAAATTCATTTCGCTTGTAATTTTGTTACGAAAATTGTGCTCAATGGCAGAGATACATTCGCACAGATGGCGGCAGTCAGTAATGCCAACGGATGACGCCAAGGACAATGTCAAAGGTGAATGGAAGATGTGTTCCTCTGATTGTTTTTAATCTCCTTCCTCCATTAGGCCTTAGCTTTTTTTTTACATCAACATTTGTCTTGAACATATCAATTCCCTCTCAGGAAGCTTGAAATGCGGCTGACATCCGTTTGAAATTCTATTGGCAATTGAAGTGATTTGGGCCTTTTGAGAGTTAAAGTAATTTTTCGATACGTTCTTTTTTTAGTTCTTCTCCGTTCTTCACAGAGATTTATTGACAAATTTGCTGTTATTTCTTAAATCAGAAACTTTCGTCCGTAAAACTAATTGAAGCATTAAGCTTACAAGTCAACTTAAGCAGCTCTCTCAACCATGGGTTCTTTCCGCTCGACCTTTTCTTTAATTTCGTTTTCAAAATTTTTTCTTTTTATTTGCTTTATTTCACCTTTTCTATCATTGCCGCATTCACACGTATAACATACAGTAAGAATGTGAGCCGAACTCGCAATTAAAAATATTCCAAGTCACTAAGTTCAATCCAATTTAGGACGTTGTGAATTTGTATTTGCGAGTGTAGCGAAGACTCGAAAATTTCGCAAGTGATGCCATATTTATTTTGAAATTTGGTACTGTCATTCAATCCGGCAGCACTCTGACTTCAAATACAAAATTAAAAAAAAGAAACAACATTCCGAATCTCAAAGCAATCATATATGACTCCTAATTCGGAGTCTGAGCTCTCATTATGAGCTGTTTTAAGAGCCATAGAGTCGTTTTTCTGATCCTCATATTACCCACATATTTCAGAGTAATTTTGGACTCATTATTCAGAACTCCATGTTTATTTCGGAGTAATTTCGGACTAATATTTCAGAACTCCATGTTTATTTCGGAGTAATTTCGGACTCATATTTTTTCACATCTCCATGTTTATTTCGGAGTAATTTCGGACTCATATTTTACAACTCCATGTTTATTTCGGAGTAATTTCGGACTCTTATTTTACAACTCCGTGTTTATTTCGCAGTAATTTCGGACTCATATTTCAGAACTCCATCTTTATTTCGGAGAAATTTCTGACTCATATTTCACAACTCCATGTTTATTTCGGAGAAATTTCGGACTCATATTTTACAGCTCCATGTTTATTTCGCAGTAATTTCGGACTCATATTTCAGAACTCCATCTTTATTTCGGAGAAATTTCTGACTCATATTTCACAACTCCATGTTTATTTCGGAGAAATTTCGGACTCATATTTCACAACTCCATGTTTATTTCAGAGTAACTTCGGACTCATACTTCACAACTCCATGTTTATTTTGGAGTAATTTCGGACTCATTTTACAACTCCATGTTTATTTCGGAGTAATTTCGGACTCATTTTACAACTCCATGTTTATTTCGGAGTAATTTCGGACTCATATTTCAGAATCCCAAATATTTTTCAAAATTCGGAGTCATTTCGGAGTCAATTCAGAATTATATTTCCGACTTTTTTCGGACTGAATTTTCGACCCCATAATTTTTAAAAATTTCGGAGTCATTTCGGAGTAATGTTTCTGAACCTTACATATCCTATTTACTTCGAACTCTTATTTTAGAACCTCGTATTTTGCAAAATTTTTCGACATATATATGTATTTCGGACTCATAAATATGACCGCTCCGAAAATTTTTGCTATTTTGAACACATATAATATATCACAGTCGTAGCAAGTGTGTCGCATAAGTATGGTTCATTTATTTTAAAATCTGATTGCAAACATTTTTCATTCCGTTTAGTCGAAATCGACCGACAATAACCGAACTTCCTTCTCAATACATCGATAGCCAAACTTAAATCAGCCAACTCAAAAATGTCCCGATTTCCGTTTGATTTGTCTCAGTACCGGATTAAGCCAGCAAGGGGCCTGTAGAAAATTCTGTCAAAGGGCCCTTGGTTTTCTTTATGTTCTCAAGTTTAAGGTATACATTTAAACAGAACTGGATTTTTCTGGATTTAATGTGGGAAAAACCCCTCAATGAGGCCTTCTACACTAGGCAATTTTAGTTGCGCAACACGCGAGTTTGTGGGAGAGACGAGGTACGGGGAAAGTAAGGGGAAAATTCCTGTCGCGAGCTGCTCGTATATTGTCCAGGTGTTTGATTTTCAACAGAGCCGTCGAGTGTAGTAGAGATAATTAATTGTTAATTGAACCATAGCTAGTAGAATATGCTCGAAACAAAATTGCAGATACATGCCAGATACATAAGCTTGAAACATGTTTCAGAAGTTTCTTGCAACAATTTTGACAAGTTAGAAATTTAAATTATTTTTTTTTTAAATTTAAATTTAGAATTTTAAACCTTGCAAAAATGGCTTGTTGTTTGTTCCTTACATTATTCTGTCTGTTAACGCTTTAAAAGATTTATAACACTGTCCATTAAGTTCCACTTTTGATTGAATCTTTGGATAGAGAGAGTCAAGCACTTTTAAAATCAACGTATAGTTGCACGTTGGTACTTCCTTGGTACCTTCTCCGACCGTCTGTCCGCCTTCTTTTATTTTCCTTGACAGGTTAGGTCATTAAGAGATAAAGCCAATTTTTTCCACTTTACAAAATTGGCACAATAGGTTACTGTTTCCACACAAGGAATTGTGTACACACCAAAAGACATGAAATGTCCACTGGTTTCCTTATCTTTCGGCATTTTTCGAAGAAGACAATTTATATATATTTTTTTTTTTAAATCAAATAAAAAGCCTAGACTTTTAAAAAAAACATGCTTGCATGTACATATATAAGCATATTTGCTTGAATCATGCTAAAAAATCTGAAACATGCTTTTACTTGCTCTGATTAGTAATTGCGTTGGGTTGAAAAATTTCATGCATACCCAAAGGGTAATTTTGCGTTTTTTCTTCCGATTTTTGGTAAAAATTGTTCAACTTAGCAGCGACAAAACGGTATCAACTATTGCTCGGATGCAGTTCGTGTATATGACGAAGTTGTTTAGTTATAATCTTTCTATATTTGCATTTGCAAAATTTTGATAAAATGTTTATTGCCTTGGGAGCTATAGGCGATGCAAAATAAAATATGATAAAAAACACGTCAAATTTTAGGAATTTTTGCAAGTTGCACCTACTGGATAGAGTTTTTTCGGGTCGGTTTGTACTAAAACTATTTAAAATGAGTTCAAAGCTATAAATTGTGATAGAAAGGAAATTAAAATATTGAACGGATTACGAGATATAGCTATAAGTAAGTGAGTAATTTAATTCTCGGCCCCACTTTTTGAAGTCTATTTAAAAAAAAAGTAGAGGTGACTTGACAAAACTGAGTATGAGGCGTTGTTATACTCAACGGGCACTTTCAAAAACAGTCATTAAATTTTTGTGTCGCACTGTGTTATAACACTGCCTTACGAAAATTAAGAAAAAATTTGGCGACCTTCGACTTTTGGTGATCATTTCTTAAGGAAAATTTCCCAAATTCCCTAAAAAACCATAGGGTATGATACGTCTTTGAATTTATTATACATTATAGAAATTTCAGGGGGTAGGTTTTGAGGGGCTTAGAAGGAAAATTAAGAGTCGTGGTTAAATTTTGACTTCATCTCCATGTTTAGTTCTAGAAACTTCACCCTATGGTGGGTGCTGGAGGTTGCTGGGGCGGATTCTGAGGGTGATGGAAATAGTGTGTCAGGTGGAAATGAAGAGCGTTTAAGGCATGCAAGATACAGGTATTTTACGCTTCTATCTATATTGATAGTTTTTTAATAACGGTCAGACAGGCGTTGGAACGCGGGGCCCCCAAATCGTGGGGCCCATAGCATTTGCCCTTCTTGTTACGTGGCTAATCCGGCACTGAGTTGGCTTCTTGCCTGCCTTGTCTACCTTCGATTATCTCGATAAGTATTTGTCCTTGAAAATATGTTTACCCTCTCCTGTTTGCCTTGTAATATCTCTGGAATTCAATTCGAAAATGACAACTTACTTAGCACCGGAACTACTTCCAAAATTCTTAGTTTAATTGTCCTTCAATAAAGCAGAGATGTTCTTTAAAGCGAATTGCGTTGAAAGCGATTCGAAATTAATAAATTCAATTGAGCATTCAATGAGCTGAAGTCGGAATTCTCTTCCATCGGATGGCAAAAATGAAATCGAATTAAATAAAAAGAATATTCATGGGGATATTCAACTGCCAGCCAAGGGGCGTACGTATAAATTCGAGTTGAAGAGAACATTACAAAAGCCACACGCATTCTGGCAACGGTGCTGCCACGTTTTCATAATTCCCGTTATTGAAGAGTAATGCGACAATTCGCTTATTGCAGCGCATTTCAATGTAATTGCTTGTAAATTGCGGCACTAAATATTTATGCTGTCATCGGCATCGTCAATGATGGGGAATTTTCACTTACGTATGTATGTATGTACTTTCCGTTTAATGCCGCCCCGACCGGACCGCCCGACAGTATTCAAATAATTATTTGCGACTGAATGGATTTGGACCACAAATTCGAGTTGCCAATAAATAAATGCTGCGTGTGTCTTAAGGCGCTTTGCAGCCTGCATTTAATCAAAGGACATGTCCATGGAAATACCGCAATAGACGGTGTAGAAAGGAAAAGAATCAAGGAAAGTAATTCCTTTCGATTGAAAATCTCTGCATTGCCTGTGGCAAGGATTCATTTATTTGTTTTGTTTGCCCCTCGTCAAAACAATGACACTGTTTCTCATATGTGCTGCAAAGAAAAAAATTCCCATTGTTTGAAGAAATGTTTACGAAGTGAAACGGAAAATCAATTTTCAATAAATTGATAATTGAATAAATTGTGAAAAATTAAATGATAAAATACTATTGATGGAATTAAATAGTTGATGCACTTTTACAGTCGCATTATCAATTTATGGCAACAATATTATTTCCACATGCTGCTGAAAAGCGCTCGCAAAGACTTCTTCTAGATGACAGATGGATAATTTTCATGACCTCTTGGAAGCTCTTCGGCCCGGATAAATATTGCCATAAATTGAGGGAAAAACTTTGGCGAAAGTGAAAGCAATTGTGAAGTTGAAAGGAAGTTTGCTTTTGACGGTGGTACGGACGCTGGTAAACCAATACCAATGCCAGCAATGAGTTTATTTTTTATGTTGTACCTGCCGCAATTAAATACAATATAAACGATAAAAAAAAAACACACTTTAACTGCTTGTAAGGCTAATTTATTGAAGGAGACGCCGCAGTTCTTTAAATGTTGAAGGCTCGTGGCCCAGCAGCTACAGCGGTTCTCCTCAGTCTAACCAAGACCATTAATTTTAAGAGCTAAGGCGCCATTTGCATAGATGCCACATTAACCGTCTTATTTATGTCGTTTTCCGCTTTTCGTTTTCTTTCTTCTCATTCTTTTTCGGCTTTTTTTGCTGTGTTTTTTCTTTTCGTATTATATTTCAGAAAAGTTTACGGAATAAACACAATAATTGTTTGCAGAGTACGGATCCCAAGAATAATCCTGTTTACCTCGTGTAAATTGGGAATGAAAAAAAAAAAAAAAAAAAAAAAAAAAATGATTTCATAGCTCTCGATTTCCCGGAAGTCTTTTTATTCGATTTTATATACACGAGCGAACGAAAGTTTTTCATTATTCTGTTGCAATTATGAAAAAGAGAATTGATATATGAATTGATATACATACATACATACATAAATGATGAACAACCGAGAAATAAGTGACATTCATGCAGCCATAACTGAAACTAATGAATTTTTTTTCCTCCTACCTCTCTTTTTCTTTTCAAAATTTGAATTTTCCATTTCCATTGTCAGTTTAATTTCCTCGATTCGTTCAATAAAATCAATTCCGCTTGGTTCGAGCCTTAATGATTTTCAGTATAGATTCATCTAAAATTTGATATGTCCTGTCGATATGTGTCCTCGGCGAATTTTTCATTTTCACCGAATGCACGCGAACAAAACGGAAAAGCAAGAGTGCTGGACTAATGAAGAGTAATACAAGTATTGTTGTATTTTTTTCCAATCCAATTCAGTCAACTCGAGGATTTTAATACGTTGGCAAACGAACAATTTTTAATAAAAATTCAATTGAATGAAGTAATTTTTTTTAAATGGGACTGTGGAAATTGAACTCGCCCCTTTTATGCTTTTAAGCAAGGATTTCCATTCATCCATCCTTTCATTTCTGATGTTTAAGCTGATACAAATTTAGGGCTTTTATTTTTTAAATTAAAATTACATAGAATGATCGATAGAGATCTGTGTCGGGGAATGTCTAGAAAGGAAGACAAAAAGGACCGTAATCCATATACTGTCTGACAATCAAGCTGCTCTACTAGCTCTCAGATCTGCAAACGTCAAATCTGCACTAGTAGACAACTGCCTTAAACTCCTGAATGAGCTCGGCAACCACAACAACAAGTAACGTTGTGGTAGGTTCCAGGACGGCAACGAAAGAGCTGACTGCCTCGCTAAACGAGGAGCTCAAAGGTGCTTCATAGGGCCCGAACCCTTCTGTACTTTACAAAGACCACATTGTACAAAACTACTTCGGAATTGGGAACAAAGATGCTTTAAAGCATCCTGGATGAATTCAAAAGGACAAAGGCAAGCCAAACGATTCATCACTCCCAACGAAAAAGTCTCAAAGAGACTACTTTGACTCGGTAGAGAGGATTTAAAAACTCTCACCGAATACCTCACAGGGCACTGCAAATTGAGATATCATCATCAGAAATGAAAAAGATAGGCCTTTCAATTGAATCTACATGCCGATTCTGTGAAATGGACGAAGAAACGCCAGAACACATTCTCTGCAGCTGCCCATCACTGAGCAGCCGCAGGTTGTTCCACTTTGGGGATGCCATAATCGCCCCCTACAAATTCTGGAACGTCTTTAAACCGTCCACAGTGCTTAACTTCATAAAAAAGCCTAAGGATCGTGAATTAAAGAACCATTGGGGTAAGCACAATAGATCCTTTACGGTCGCGGTGCGCAACATTCCCCATCCTTAATAATAAATACATAGAATGATTTTTTAGCCATCAATAATGATCATGAAATTCATTTGTAGTCTTTTTTCTTTATCCTTTCGGATGTTGGAGGAGCGTTGAATTTAGAATTCGAATTAAAATTTTCGTTTCATATTTTACGTCCTGAGAAAGTCCGTCCTTCCACTAACATTTTCAAAAGAATTTTCTACTGAAGATGTTCAAAATTATCTCATGCCACACAGTCTTCACCTCACTTCGTTTTAAATTAATTAGTTGGGAAGGATTTCTTCCATTTCAATAAAGCAGCGTTTAGAGTCGAGGCGTTCGTTGAAAGTGCTCGTCCTTGGAGATTTCTTGTCACATCCGCATTTAACATTCACGATGAACTTTATTTTTCACTGTTGAATTGATAGCAATGAAAATTAAGACACTCAAGTGGGATGTTTATATGAGGAGTATTGATAAAAAAGCACATTTTTTCTTAATACTTAAATACGATTTCAGATTCCATTATAACCGGATTAAAATCCTACATCTTCTCTAATTATTTGAAAGTTGTTAAATCTAACAAATTCTTCCCTCCCCCATTTTCTATGCTTCGAATCGCACCTCCTCCTCTCGAGAGTCCAAAAAATGATTAACGGATGTTGTCCTAATTTTGTGTATTGTCTCCTTTGGCTTCCGAGTTCAATGGGACATTGAGAGTGACGGTAAATTTCAATTCAACCTATCGTAATTTTAAGAGTGACCTAAGGACACGTCAAGCACTCTTCTGTCTATATCGCCACATCCAGTCTATCATTGGACACAATCTCGAAGCACCGGTGAAGCACCGGATGGAAGCGGCATTTGTTGTCATTGTGCCTCATCTGCTGGTGGCGATGGCGGCAGTATCACATTACACATTGAATTTATATAAGCAAGGATTGTTAAGGTTGTACCTTAAAAGTTGTAATTTAAAAATGTTTCAAAGAAGGAATACGCAAAACGATTTCGATTGTTCCGTTTTTTAATTATTCTGATTCGATGGGTTTATTACAACTGAAAATTTATTACAATTCAAAATTAAAATTAACTTAAAAATATTCTTAAAATTACTTAAAACTAGGTTCGCTGACGCGAACTCTGCTGCAGTCGCATTCCCCCGCTGCCGTCTTTTCTCTTCAGTTTCTGCTGACGTCTTCTTCTTGCGCAACTTTTCTTTCGCTCACTTTGGGCTCGCATTCTAGGTCTTCCATATTTTGCTGGAATGCATTTTTGTCTTGCACTCAACTGCCCCAATTTAAAGTTTTTAGGCCGTTGGTGCTTATTGTCTTCTTTTTTCTGCTTTCGCTCAGCACAGTGGCCTCACGATACTTGTGACATGATCACAACATTCTTCCCTTTTTGCTTATGGTTGGCCCACTGAACACTCCCGGTATCTGGATGAAAGAGCTGATGCCGCCTGCTGGATCCCTCGCTGCCGTCATCACTTCAACTTAAAATTAAGGTTTTCTATATATAGATTTTAATAGTTTCTCATATATATATATTTTTTTTATTTATTTATTTTATTTTTTGTTTTTATGTATTTTTTCTGGTTTTTATAATTTTTTTTTTTTTCATTCTTTGTTGGGTATAAGATCTTTTTTAAACTTTTTTAAACCATTTTTTTTTTTTTTTTTTTTTTTTTTTTATATATATAATATATATAATTTTTTTTTTTGAATATATATGTGTATAATTGGTCCTTAAATTACCCATTTTCTCCCTCTCTGTCTCGTTAGACGTCCAAGTTTCTAACTATTTCAATACATAATTTCCTTAACGCTAGCCTAAACGGCTGTCCTTTGAACTTAAAAATAATAAATTGAACTTAGAAGTAAAATTTGAACAAGACGTTAAATGGAATAATATTTAAATTCGACAAAATTTTATTATAATATATATTTTTTTTTTTTGGTGTTACGTTACGTTAAGTTGAATATAACAATAAAATAAACAAAACTTTACTTCGTCAAATTCCCCATTTTTATTCAATTGGTCACCGATTCTACGTGTATTCTTTCTCCCTATTGGGTCGTTCTGTTTCTCGTTGACCGTCTTCAGCGTTGTCATTTGACTCGAATTTTGCAACGAATAAATTATTGTAATAAGTAGTGAAAGGCTTATTTGAGACTATATGCCGTTCGCTCTTCTCTTTCTGATCAGAAGCTTAACCGCTTTTGATACAGTTGTATTAACTTGAACATTTTCTGAATGAAAATGTTTGTTAATACGTTGTCTAAATAAGACACTTCTTGGCAATTAATTCACCATCAACAATGAATGGATATTCATTGCGGCTGGTTTTGCATACTTTTCTTTTTTTTTTTTTTGTTAATTAATTTAAACCTGAACCGTCCTCTCTTTGCAATCAAATCAAAACAAAACAATAGATTTTTTGTTTGATCATCAGAACATTGGTTGACCATGAACTTGAATTGTTCACTGCTTTCGTTCGCTCCGATGTTGTCGTAGGTCATGCTTAATGCAATTGCTGAAGTTGGCAATAAAATGAACAGAAAATAAATGTTAATAATAAAATCATAAAAAAATTTGTTTGTTTTGCCCACTTTTGTTTTGGCTCCTTATATTTCGACAAAGGTAGTGAGTCAGTAAACTCACGCGACAAATAAATAAAATTTTAATCTTTAACTCGCTTATGAATGGCTTTTCTTGTCCCATTTATAAATTTTCCTCGGCACTTGGCCGGCTATTAGTGGTTGGTTTATCCATTTCTTTCGAATCGATTCTTTTATCTAAGTTGCTACATTTACCTTTTACAGCTACTTCTTATTTATATAAAGAATGGGTTGTGCTAACCCATGTATTGGCCTAACCGTGCAGTCTGGCATATTTGTTAAACAGAATGAGATATAATTAAGATTTTTTGTTTTTACACAATTGGTGGTTGCTTCTTGGAGACAGATGCGTCTGCGAGTCGTGGAACTGGTAAAGGATTTCCCTGATCTGGTCCTGGTCGTTCAGGACTTGGACCTTCTCAGGTCGACTTGGGGGTTTTTCGGAGGTATTCTTGCCTCCGGGTTCACCCTCATTTGAATTTTTGGCTTGGGTCTTGGAGACAGATGCGTCTGCGAGTCGTGGAACTGGTAAAGGGTTTCCCTGATCTGGTCCTGGTCGTTCAGGACTTGGACCTTCTCAGGTCGACTTGGGGGTTTTTCGGAGGTATTCTTGCCTCCGGGTTCACCCTCATTTGAATTTTTGGCTTGGGTCTTGGCCCCGGTTACTATGTTTGTATTTGCGTCGCCTTGACCCTGCCGAATCTTACTCAATGCATCTGCATTGGCATTGTCCTTGCCAGTTTTGTACGTAATTTCGATAAATTTCCTGCCCAACAAATATAATCTGAATACCCTAGTTGCCCATGCAATAGCTAGGAATTCTCTTTCTTTTGTGGACTAGCGGAACTCGGTCTCGCTAATCCTTCATTGATAAAATACAATATAATAAAACCCATCTTCCCCTCCTTACTGGGGCAAGACGTTTCCTACAGCGCCACCACTGGCGTCTGTCGTTAAAAAAAATTGGTTGCGAAAGTCGACATAGCGCAACACCGATGGATTTGTACGGCCTCTCTCGGGCAATCCAGAGGGGTGTGGAACTTCACAGTCTACTTATAGTGCGCACCTTTTCCTAACAATTTAAACTCATGAGCAGCATGAATGAATTTACGATAACAGTGAATAAGACCTACAATCTCCTTGTATTACTTTACGTTGCTTGGTACTGGCATGTTCGCTTAGACCGCATACGTTTGAATTCTTACTGTCTTTTGCCGATGCTAAACGCTATCTTCTCCCTATCTCTGTCGTTCGCCAATACTTGGAGAAATCCGATGGCGAAAAGTACGTCTATATTCGTTGTTTCAAATTATTAAACTTATTTATTCGTGTTCTAAGAACGAAGTTTTCATGTATTTGTAGCAATATCAAAGGCAGTGGATATTTGTGTTAAAAGATGAAAATCTTGTGGTGTCAAAGAAAAAAAATGAGAAATCGTCAAGGAAGTCGAGAATATGAGTAGTATGAATATGGAGATAAGACGAATAATCCTCCTTTCCCCCCATTTCTAGGTTAGGTGCGGCATTATTAGCTAGATACGTTTCGATTTGTCCCGCCATATCAATCCTCCTCACTACCATTAATTTTCTTACTCCCTTCATATGAAAACACCTTTCTTTCTTCCTTCAACCCTAACAGATTACATTATTCCTTGCAAACTAAAACACATTTCTTATTTTCTTCAAACCATGACCCTTTTCTTACTTGCTTCAACAATTTTCTTTACTTAATCCCTTTTTTTCAGAGTTAAACAAAAACCCTTTAAACTGGCACTATTTTTCCAAAATGCTCCCGGTAAACAGCCAACATCAAAAATCAATATTTTCGATTATATGATACCAATGGACCCATCGCAATTATATCGAACATAAACGGCTTCCTGAATGTACGATTTTCCTGGGAAATATTTCCTAAGTTTTAATAAAAATTTATCTCTTCCATATTCATTATAATCAAACAGCTTGCTCGAACCGATTCAGGTTAAACAAAAACAATTTTTTTTTTCATAATTAAATTAATAATCTATAACGAGTACCTTGGGTTGTCATTATTCTTACGTTTTTTATTTTCTTTTTAAACGAAAATCCACACATTTTATATCTTTGTATATTCATTCACTCGACAAGAAAAAAAAAAAACGATACGACATAAAATGGAATGAAAACAACAAAATTTCTCTATCGCTTTTATCCAAGATCCATTTTACGTGAGAAAAAAAAATTAAGAGCTTCATATAAACTTAATTTGTGGTTTTGGTCGGCTTTCACACGGCGTACCAAGCATGCATTCATACTTTGCTTTGCGTCTTTCATTTCACGCCCCCTTTACTAATGGTATTTCTCCACGAGTATGGCAGCGAAGAAATGAAAAACTTTCACTGTGTTAGTGCAAATGCTTTGCCCAGTGAAAGGTCCAAAAATTGGTCCATGTTTTAAGAACGAGTTCAAAATACATATAATATATAAGAAAAAAAATTATAACTTATGCAATTCGACATCATAATAAAGCATATTATGACACTAGACCTGAGGAAGTACAAAAAAAAATTTTAAAACAAACAAAAAGCATGGCATACCACCAGGGTTTGCAATGAATTTCAAAGCGTGCAATAATAAATTTCAAAACGCACGCATTTCAAAAAATACAAAGCAAGGTGTGCAATAATAAATTTCAAAATGCACGCATTTCAAAAATACAAGGCAAAAATAAGCAGATCATACTACGAAGTTGCATAATAAAGAATTTCAAACTATGAATCTGTCAAATAAAAATAAAAATTTTCTTCACAAAAAAAAGGTTTTCTTAAATTTAGGTTAAAATCTAGATTGAAATCTTATTGCATAAAATATTGTTCGGCACTCGTGTCGAAACTCAGCTTTTTCCGCACTCTTGGTATTGTGAAACTCGGCTGCGCCTCGTTTTACAACATTTACCACTCGTGCAAAAAAAAGCTTCATTTCGACACTTGTATCGAAAATATCTATTTTCTTTCGAACGAATGCTTTTTATTTTTTCTTCAAGAAAGATGTGTTTTTACAAAAACAATATTTTGAACACAAAAATTTTAACCGCACGCACGTGATATAAAATTTCAATTTTGTTTCAATCTTTTTGCTCAGTTATATTGGCAAGCGAACCTTGTCTATATAAACTTTGCTTAAAAATTATAATCGCTAATGCAGTTCAATTTGACGAGCTTTTCTGCAAGTTTGGTAATAACTAATTACTGTTTAAGACTGTCACAGTCCCAATTTAGCTGATTAGCGTCATAAATCAAACCGCACAACGATCAATAATTAAAAAAAAAACTTTTAGAGAACTGAGTTCGATCCAACTGGAACTGTCTTCACAAAGCGCTCAAAAAAAAAAATATTTTTACTGCAAGGATTAAAACTTTATCAAAGAAAAATCGGCCGAACACGTTAACAACGTCTTCGGGCAAATTTGACTTTGTTTGAGTTTTCTTAATTGTTTTTGCGGTATGAATTGCGAATTTTTGAGTTCGGCTTTTTCGGTTTTTGTTTACCAATTTTTTAAAACCTGCAAGGTTCCGCTTCAACTGAACTCTTTTATTTTTTCGCACGTCGTACTTCAAAAATTTTCAGGATAACTCTTTTATAAAAGCTTTGAGCCTTGTTTCGCATCCAACTGAGAGGGTCGTTCTTTTTAATCTTAATCGCGCAATTTTATTGAACGTTCTAAGAACGTAGGAAATTTATCAAATATATTTATCACTCGCGTAAGCTTCAACGTACGTTCTAAGAACGAAGAAAACTTATCAACTAGCCAGCTGCACGATATATGATTATAGGAATTAAAACAAAATTTAATAATGTACACATTTTATAATTTGTACAGAAATGTGAAAATTTCGAATTTTTTAAATGTTTTTTTTTTTTTTTTTTTCATGGATATCCTTCTCTTGGAAGGATTTATATTTTAATTTTATCTTTGTTTAGGTTATATCCTAGAGATTTTATTGGGTTATGTCCCGCTATTGCTGAGCGGCAGGACACGCAAATCTGTTCGGCGCAAGCGCCCAATTTCTCTATTTTTATACGGCGGAGATACGCCAATTAATTCAGCGCATAGCGCTTAATTTTTTTTTTTTTTTTTTTATTCATTATTATTTATCATTTATTATTCGGTTTAAGAAATTATTTACAATATGATTGGCAGAGACCACTCACCACTTCCTTCAGGGTCTCCATACTCCTTGTTTCTTCTCCAGGTAACTTTTGGACGCTTGGAGATTGCTTGCGATTTTGCTGCTTGTTATTTTTTTTTATATATGAATCCTTTTTTTTTTTCACTTTCACTTTCTATTTTTCTAATTATTTTTTATCTTGTCTTTTTAATTTTCTGAATTTTTTTTTGTTACAAAAATTCTCTTTTCACTTCCGCGAAAAACTTTTTACGTTGGGCGCCAAATGTTAAGGTTGTACCTTAAAAGTTGTAATTTAAAAATGTTTCAAAGAAGGAATACGCAAAACGATTTCGATTGTTCCGTTTTAATTATTCTGATTCGATGGGTTTATTACAACTGAAAATTTATTACAATTCAAAATTAAAATTAACTTAAAAATATTCTTAAAATTACTTAAAACTAGGTTCGCTGACGCGAACTCTGCTGCAGTCGCATTCCCCCGCTGCCGTCTTTTCTCTTCAGTTTCTGCTGACGTCTTCTTCTTGCGCAACTTTTCTTTCGCTCACTTTGGGCTCGCATTCTAGGTCTTCCATATTTTGCTGGAATGCATTTTTGTCTTGCACTCAACTGCCCCAATTTAAAGTTTTTAGGCCGTTGGTGCTTATTGTCTTCTTTTTTCTGCTTTCGCTCAGCACAGTGGCCTCACGATACTTGTGACATGATCACAACAGGATCATGCCGGACTACTCGTTTTCCGAGCTTGACTTCCAACTGCCTTTGTTCGGCTCGTCTCGAATGAATGTAATTTATGTTAATGACATTGATTACGGAATCACAGCACGTAGGATTTGTCGCAATATGGGTGTATTTATGGCGAAACTATTTTCGTTTATTTCTGTTTTATTTTTGAGTCCTTATGGCAGAGCAAATATGTTCGGCTTTCCTAGCTTACTGTTATGAGTGAATGTTTAATGCTGCAAAATAATTGGGGGATTGTTTTTTTTTTTTGGATGTGACGGACGGAAAGCACTTACAATTGAATGGCGGAAGGGATCATGGCGAAGGAACCTTTTTGAAAAATACAATTAAAAGAAATTTATCTAACGTTTGTCTGTCCCCCCTCACAATATACATACATATAATAATGACAACAATGTCTTTTAAAAAGAACCTCTTAGAAATAAATAATTTCCGCTTTGATAACCAATAGAGAAGAGAAAAAGGACTTTCAAAAACCAAAAGGGTTCAAATCATTGAAATCAATCCTCTTGTGTCCAGAGTCTAGTCCCAAAAGGAATTGATGTTTTTGCGCACCTTCGTGCGAGCCATTAGAGCGCTCTAATAATCGATAATCTCCTTTGAGTAGAGCTGGACAACTAACGATAGTTGCGACCATCAATAATCGCGATAGTCGAAAGCCTGAAATATCGATAGTACTATCGGAAGATATATTTTAAAGTTTAAACTATTTTGATTGGCAAATTACAAGTGATTTCAATCAAGCATGCTTAACATTTAAATATCCACCATTTAAAAATTTTAAATTTAAAAAATTAATGGTTGTCGTATAATAACTTAATAAAATATTGTGCATACGTATCCCTTCTCAATTTATATCACTTCGTTATATATTATATAAGGATCCGAATTTTATAGCCTTCCTTACTCAATTTTCCATACTTTGTAACCATTGTGTACGCATTTTAGCATTAATCCTATAATTCTCATTTTGTTTATAAAATCGGACACTTAAGACGCGCAGAATTTCTGAAGATTTCTAACGACGTTATGAAGCAATAAGGGGTGTAAGTTTATCTTATTAATTGGTTTGATAGAGCTGGGGAGCTATCGATAGTTTGATAATCGATATTCAATAGGTTACATAATTGATAGTTTTAATAATCGATAGGTTCAATAATCGATAGTTTCAAAAATTGATAAGTTCAATAATTGATATTTTCAATAATCAATAGGTTCAATAATCGATTGTTTAAATAATCGATAGGTTCAATAATTCATTTTTTCAATAACCGATAAGCGATTGTTTCACTAATCGATCATCATAATCATCGATAGTTTCCATGATCGATATTTTCAATAAGTAGGTTAAAAAATCGATAAATTCAACAATCGATATTTTAAATAATCGATAGGTTAAATAATCGATTTTTTAAATAATCGATAGGTTCAATAATTCATGTTTTCAATAACCGATAATCGATTGTTTCGCTAATCGATGGTCATAATTATCGATCGTTTCCATGATCGATATTTTCAATAATCGATATTTTCGATAATTATAGTTTCTAGAATCGATAATTTTGACAGTCGAAAGGTGAATTTACGAGCGACTTTCGCCCTTATCTAAATAAGGGCATTTTTAGAAATCTGTCCATTTCAAAAAGAAGAAAGCCCTCTGTCACCATCTTTCCAATGCTAAAGTAAATGTCCATTAATCAAAACTATCGATAGTCTTCAAAAACCATCGATGTTTTTGATATTTTGAAACAATCGATTGTTTCTCCTGCTCTAACTTTGAGACATTCTTTCGATTGACGACTGCGACGAAAACGGCAGCTAGACAAATTTGAAGCAATTAGCACAAAATTCTTCGATAATTTATTAAACTTAATTCTTCCCCGAAACGTGGAAAAATTCCTTTTCAGTCTGACCTAAATTCATGAAATCTAAAATTGCGAAAATTTTCTTGAGTCTTCCAAGATTGAATTGTGTACAAAAGGGCGTTCAGGAATTTTAATAACGTTGGGTGAAATCGCCCAGAAATTGAGGCAATCAATTTGCCGTGTTTCTCTCCGTTCACTGCGAGCGGGTGCGTTATCAACAGGATTTGGAGGACTTGGAAGTAAATGTCATTAATCCTGAATGCTGTTCATTATTTTAAATATTTCTCTTAGAGCTTTTATGCTCTTGGGAAATCTTTCAGTGTTTTTCACCAGACTTACTGCCGTGACGTTCTTTCAAACATTTTGAACTCAGATGAAAGTAGAAAGTAAAAAGAAGTTTTAATATTTTTTTATATCCTGATTGGAGAAAATTATTTTCGTTAATTTTTCTCATCACAAATAATAAGTTTCGAGCCAATGAAAAAGTGCGGGAAGCTTTATTTTGTTTTATTAAATTTTTTCTGGACTTTTTTGAAAAGATTTGGATTACCGACTTCCAAAAAAAATAAATAAAAATCAATCGATACAATATGAAGAAAGGATGGAGTGGACAAGGGAAAGAGCCGAGTGCTAGAAAAATACGGTCCTAACCTAACGATTGATTATCACACCTTAATCTTGTAACAAATTAACTGACATCGGACTTTATATTGGCCTCGCTTGACCGACATGAACCCCTCTCGGCCCTGTCGATAGCGTTAAATAGAGCGGTGGACTATTTTCGTTCGCACTTTTGTTTTCCGGCAAGCGGCCCCCGATATACTCTGACCTTATTTTTTTAAATTAATTCTAAGTGCCGAGGGGGTCTTAAGAAAGAAAACCACCGGGTCCCTAATATCTCTCCACGGGCTTGACCACCTAATTTATTTATTATTGAACATCAAAATTTTTCTCTGCCATCGAAAAACCCCCCTCAATAGCCACATACTCATACCACCCAGTAGTCAGTAGGTCGCCCCCGATATTTGTGGCATGCCAAAGTGCCAGTCCTTGATGACTAGCCATTTCACCTACCACATGAACCTGAAAGAGTAGATAGGCCTCAGCTCACATTTCCCTATTCGCTGCGTATGATTGTTTTTGTTGTTGTCTGCTTTTACCTCGCATTCTGATTATTTGCCCGTCAAGCGTTCGATAGCTCAGTGGTTCAAACTGTGACTCGACAGCCGGGAGGTTCGGGGTTCAATCCCTGCGGGCGGCGAGAATTTTTCCTAAATTTTTTACTTTTTTTATAAATTAGAGTTTTTTTTTTTTTATTCATAGTTCAGTTATTTTGGAAGACAAACATTTTCCCCTAAATTTTTAAGGTTTTATTATTATTATTTTTTTTTTTAATGGTGCAATGAGCATTTTGACCAAGAAATTAAATTCGTTCGTTTAGCGTAATGGTTAAGGTGTTCGATCAGCGATCTGGTGGTCAGCGGTTCGAGGCTCGGTGCAGGCCAGAAAATTTTAAGAGAAGTAAAAAGATTTAAAATAAAAAATAGATAAACAAAATAATATAAATAATTAATAAAATAAATATAATAAAATAAATTTAAAAAAAGTCAAAACAAAAAATGAAAGTTTTCTTTTTTCTCAGTCGCTGGTGCTAGGCCATTTTCCTGCCCCTTTTCGCTAGCGAAATGACTGGTTAAAGGTGGCGTATAAAAGGACGACCTGTCCCCGGCAATGAGATCGTAATGTTAAATTCGCCAGCGTTTTGGATAGGAAAGGGACCGATCCCCGACACCCAGTGACTAGTGAAATCGCTAGTGTTGTGGTGGCTCCGCTGACTACTGGGCAGGCACTGTTTTTTCCCCCTTTAAGTACAACCACACCCAAAAAAATTTCTTGGCTGGCGTACCTAACTCATACATATGATGGAGTACCTATCCTGCGAGTATTTTGCACCAAAAAGAATTCAAAATATTTAAATATTTTTTTCTTGAAAGGCGTTTGAGTTATACTTCGTTTAAAAGGCAATTCCATAAGAATTTTTTGCGCCATTTGCAATCAACCATCAAGACAAATAAACACTGCTTTGGCAGCCCCGAAAGACAAGCAATGAAAGAGAATTTTTATCACAAAAAAAATCCTTGTGAGCGAAGCAAGCGAATCGAAAGTAAATCAAAAAATGATTTTTCACCAAAAATTTTTAAATTTTTTTTACTCCAATATATATTTTCCATAAATAAAATAGAAAAAAAGGCAGTTATCTCAAATATTATCAGTTTTAGCGTAAGATAGCTATTGTTTCCACTATTCCATAATTCTAATTAGCATGTCGCTCTCGGAGAAAACGGACTTTGAGTGCAAGATATGCCTGTGTTATTTTGATTCGTTGCAAGCCTGCCTGCGCCATGATCTACTCAAGCACATTTGCCTCAGTACGAACAATAAGAAGAAAACTCACATGTCGAAGCTGCAGAGACTCTGGGCGATATACGAGGACAAGGCCCACGAGCGACGCAAGGTCCAAGAGGCACTCGAGAACTGTAGAATTGGCCAAGAGCTGCAGGAGTTGTTCAAAATTTATTGCATTGATAGCGAGCAGAAAGAAAATGTTCAGAAAAAAGTTACCGCTGCCCTTCTAGCCGACTTGCGATCGCTCGATGGCCTGGAAGTTAAGACTTTCGGCTCGATTGCCAATGGCCTCATGATGAAGAGTAAGTTAATCGATGAATTGAAAATTCTTCATTGATTTTGAATTTTTGAATTTTTTTTTTCTTTTTCTGTCGCAGATAGCGACATCGATGTCTACGTTCGCACGTCGCATGCTGCAGGAAGTCCTCGAGCCGACGCTGCCGACGAGGAGGCGTATCACGAGATAGTGGAGCTACTGCGAAAGGGAAAGCATTTCACGAATGTGGTTCCCATACCGCAGGCCTGTGTGCCCATTATAAAATGCCGTCACGTCGGCACATATTTCAAAGTAGACATCAGTTGCGCCTGCCCCGAGAGCGTCGAGAATACACGGCTCATTGAGGAAATCCTGTCGTTCGATATTCGCTTGCGAACATTGATGAAGTTCATTAAAATCTGGGCAACACAGCATCAATTGATCGGACATGGCGTCATGACATGCTATTGCCTGACGACACTCGTGCTGTTCTTCCTGCAGCAGATACAACAAGGACAGCATCCCTTGTTGCCGTCCATTCAGAAAATGCAATCTGAGGAGCCTGCGATGCCCATTCAGGGCATCAATTATGCATTCAACATTGAGAAGCATATGTCACCGTTGCCGGCATTTCTGCACACAGCCAGCCTGATTCGTAGCTTTTTCATTTACTATCATCAGTTCGACTTCCATCGTCTAATGGTGGCGCCGTATCTTGGCACTACAGTGCCGCTGGCCGATTTTAAATCCGGAAAATTTCATTACGCCGCCTATGAGCAGCAGCTGACGGAAATGAAGAGCACCCGAGTGAAGCCGCTGTGCATCGAGCGTGACATGATTGTGCAGGACGCCTTCCAGCTGAATCAGAATCTAGCCAAGTCAGTGACGCAAGCGCATTTCAATTACTTCCGGCAGCGGATCGAAAATGCGTTCCGCATCTGCGAGAAAATACCGGCACAGCAGGACTCTCAGCTGTATCAGGCTCTACTCTTTGACCTGTTTGACTGCGTTGGCGGCGGCATAAGCGACATCGTGAAAATTCCCGCACTCGCTCCTCCAACCCAGCTGAGCGCCTTTGTATGCACGCTCGTGCCCAATCAGACCGACGAGGATAGCTGCACGTCGAGTCCCACGGAGTAGCATTGGTGGCAGCGGCGGTGGCGGCGGCGTTGGCGAGAACGACGCTCCGAATCCGAACCGACAGTGGACGCAGCGTTTCGTTGAGCTAGTCTGGACGGTATTGAAGAAAATTTATTGCCTCAATGTTCACGTGGCCCGACAAAGCTCCGACGCTGCTGCTGCTGATGTTTCGCCCATCCTCCGACAACGGCACGACGAGAACAACGACCGTTCCGAGGCGCTGAAAACAACGATGTTCGCATTGGACGCAAGGAATGTCTGCTCGTGGGCAATAACTGGCTGCGTCGACATGTGGACGGGTCGAAAATACCGATGCATCGGAACGCAGACCTTCGTGCGCTATCAGCAATTGCTGACCAAGGCCTTGATGCTGGAACGCAGCAAGATGCCGGAGTTCGGCATCGATTTTAATGTTATACTCCGGATACACGTGGACAATGGTTACGGGCGACTTAAGCTCGAGTTCATTCAGCAGGACGCCGCGGGGCAGGCGGATGGGAAAAAGGTCTTGGCGCTGCAGAAATTCTTCGAAAATTTTAGATGCATCATGCACAGTCTCAATGTTGAAGATAAGCTACTTTTGGCGAAATGAGTGCGGGGAGGGGGAAGAGGAGAATGCCAGCAATGCAATCGAGCTGTTTTTATACGTTTTTTTTTTTTTTCATATTATTTTTAATATTAAATAAATCACAAAGAAGAGAAGAACCGTGTGGAGAGAGAGAGAGAGAAGAGAGATATTTGCTGTGATCGAAAAATCCTTTCATGTAACTTAAGGCACGCGCGTATTAGTGTGTGTGTGTGTGTGTCCACGCGCTCATAAACATGGTATGTATGTACATATATCAAAAGAATGTAATCCGGATCGTCGTAATCCTTTCGTGCAGTGTGAGTTCAGAGACACTCAGAGCCACCGACGATCCTGACGAAGATGACGCAAAATTCTTATCGCGCAAAATAAATAAACGACCACAAAGTCGCATCGAATAAATTCATAAATTGCTCAATAAATTCCAAAAGAAGAAAATAAACCAAAGAATAAACACTCCGGCTCGTGCTTTATTACGCAATAATCAGGATCGATAATTTCTTTCACATATTTTTGGCTCTCTAAATTTATTCTGCGCACAACACAAGCCGAAATTGCACTGCATAGACATGTGGGCACAGGCACAGGCACAGGCACAGGCGCTGGCATTGTCATCTGTCTGTGTGTGTGTGTGTGTGTGTGTGTGTGTGTGTGTGTGTGTGTGCTGAAACAAATAAAGTAAATCATTGTACGACAAATTTTCGCAACATTATTTCCCCACGAGTCACATTCGGCGCAGAACGGAGCTTCGAAAACGTCACGTCCTCCGGTCGGAAATCGCAACCCAGTAAAGCCATGAAATTGTTTCATACGCACAGGTCTCCCTTGCACATATAGTAGTAGTAGTTTTCGGCAGCAAGGAGCATTTTATATTCCGCTTTTAGCAGCAGTTATCAGCTCGTTTCGCTTCTTTTACTTCACTCCACTCCACTGCCTCAAATATTCTTTAGTCCTTTTAAATTTGACCCAAGTAGGAAGCTGCCTTCTTGCTCTTCCCAACAAAGTAGTACAACCTCAAAGCCATCATTCGAAGGAGATCTGCCGCAAGAAAACGAAGCATTTCCTTTGACTTTCGCATGTGTATGTCCCAAGGACATTTTTAAAGAGACTTTAAAAACACATATATTTCAGCATGTCTTTGACAATCATCAGGTTTTAAAAATGATGGCAAAAGCTTATTTTTCTCTCTATATTTATTTAAATTTTAATATTCCTCTATCTCTTTTGCATTCAAGGATCTCTCTATACGGAACACACTTCGCTTTGGCTTGCCGAAAGTGCGTCTGGTTTTCTCTTTGAATAGAAATTTGTGCCAGCATGGATAGAGAGTCACTTTTTATGGGGTCAAATTGTATGAAATATGAAATAAAATCTCATGGGAGAGAAAACATCAAACATCATCTTTCCGTTCGCACGCACATCTCATCAATTTAAGATTTCCCCCGAAAATTAAAGCCAATTCCTTAGTGCTCACCAGACCTGAAAGCAAACATACTAAAACATCTCAGAATATATCTACATTCGAGTTGATCATCTGCTTTAATATTTTATGTTTCGAAAACTAATTGGGAGCAGAGCTGAAAGAGAGTTTCCATAGAGCACTGTGTCAATATTCTCCGAAAGCCATTGAAGCGTGCATCGTCAGCGAGCAAAAGAATTTTCTAATTGCTCCAACACTGTTTGTTTAAATGACATGGGAGAAAGCACTCGGGCAAACAAAGTCTCCGTATTCTGCCTCCAGTATATTGTAGTATAAATTCATAAAAAAAACCACCGCAGGTATGAAGATAAATCCACTTGCGACTTCAGCACATCAAAGTCTTAATGAACACATTTACCTGCTGAGGAATGGAAAGGATATACTTAGTCCAAGGAATGACAAGGCAAGAAAACGTGAGTGAAAAATTCCATTTAACTAGAACATATTTTTGGTCTCCTCAAATGTTTATTGCTTCTATTTTTGCCATTTTCAATTATTTATTTATTGCTGTAAGCGAAGTGAAGGAATTGGTGTGTCCTTCGAACGCTCAGTGAACAAACTGTTTTAATTTAATGTTTCTTGTATCTTCATCGGATAACG
The DNA here is from genome assembly GCA_020466095.1 of Chlorops oryzae. Taxonomy (NCBI): domain Eukaryota; kingdom Metazoa; phylum Arthropoda; class Insecta; order Diptera; family Chloropidae; genus Chlorops; species Chlorops oryzae. Next base: position 1,038,848 of record CM035808.1, on the reverse strand, counting down.
TTGTAAATTTGCTCAAATCAGTTTCCAGTGGTGCAAAAGACTTCATTCAACTGAGTGTAACAGGGTCAATTTGTTTGCACGTCTTGAATATTTGTAGGAATTCTAGCACCATTGGAAGCCAATCATGAAGGAATATATGAATGAAATGAACGTGCAGATTCATGTAGTTTTGATCAGACCCGATTCGAGATATTCCCGGGGAATTTTCCTATGCTAATTGGAAAAAAAATTGTTCCATTCTATACTAACAGGGAAAGGGCTTTTGATTAAGCTGGGTTAGTGTGGCGGCCATCGCCATTAAAGTTGGCCTCATATCAGCCCGTTGTGATACCACGACGGAAGTTAGACAACACAAATATCCACGACCGCGAATTTCGCAAATCGTTAAGCGAATGTGATCTTTTTTCCCCCTTTTATTGACGGTTAGAATACTACCTTTTTCCGAATCTGAAAGGTTCAATAAAAGGATTCAATAGGCATCACTTAAAAAAACTAATCTTGATTTCGATGGAAAGGGGTTTAACCCGTTAAAGCCCCCCTGGTTACGTGCCTGTAACTGTGGTAGGAATCTCAGCAGATTTTTAAACTAACCAGAAAAGGAGAGTTGATTGCCGAAGGTGCAGTCATGCATTTCGCGTACAATTCTCATTTAGTTCATAAAATTGGACACATAAGACTCGCAGAATTTAGGGAAAGTTTTTTAATATTTAATTTATATTTTTTCTTTGTTTCATACTTAATAAAAATTCTAATTTGATTTCATGGAAAGGTTTAACGTTAAAGCTTGGTTATGACTGTAATTACGATAGTTAGAAAGCATGATTTTTAAGACTAAAGAAAAAGAAAGTTGATTGCCGAAGGTGCAGCATGCTTTCGTACAATTCTCATTTAGTTCATAAAATTGACAATAAGACTCGAGAATTTAGGGATTTTCTTTATTAGTTTATTATTTTATTTATGTATTTATCTTCTTTCTGACGTGAAGTGACAAGAATTCCGGTAACTTGTCATAATTATTGGCTTTTATCGTAGCTTTGGGTGGTTGAACTCTATTACAGATATACATAATATGGAGGCTTGTTTTTTTTTACCTTCTTGAAAAATTTCTGGTATGATTATTGTTTCTCATTGTGATAAAAAAACTACTTTGCTTATAATGTTTCATTAAAATATGATATGGGGGAAAATAGTTCAACACCGCATATGAGAGGTTTCACTGTATTAATAAAATTTTGAAATTCCCTTTTTCGGCCGTCTGGTCAAAAATTTTCCCAGGGAATATTTGTCCAGAATCAAGCTGTATAATTTCTATCGGATAGTGGTGTCAGTGGACTAGTTCGCTTTATTATCATTCTTCCATTTCTACTATTGTCCCCTTAAGGCGTTTCTACGATTGTTTTTATCCTTGTCCTGGTCGTCGTCCTCGTTCCCAAATTTATTTCCATGCAATAAATTATCTCCCAGACGCACATATTTTCCAACCACATTTCGCAGTTTATTTATCAAAGCATTCATTTCCATCTTTTTTCATTCGTTTAAAGAGAATAACGGCATCAACTGTTTTAATTGAGGTTTCCGATGACAAATTCGCTCCGACACGCTTCATTTGTATAAAGCGAAAACATCGCGTAAACCTAATTTAAATATTTTCTATCGAAAGCTTTCACGCACACACATGCCATCGTTCGCGTAGAAACGAGTCCGACCGAACCGGAACTGTTTGCACTTCGATCGCGCAAAAGCATTGGTAAGAGTGGCTTTTGGTTTGAACGTGTGTGTGCGTGTCTGTGTGCCTGTGTATGTGTTTGCAATATGCAGGAGGCAATGTGGTGAAAATCGAAACTTAGTTCATATCCAGCCGTGCAGCATATTTTCATTCAGAATGACACAAGCGGCATTATTGCGCTTAAGTACTGCAGTCAAGCAGCAGGATGGGAGCGCAGGGTCAGGTATTCCCGACACGTGCTCACATGACAGAACGACAAGGAGTTCCTGATATTTTTTTTTTTTTTGTTTCATTTCAGCTAAGCACGCGAATTTCCGGTAGTCAGACAATCGCTTAAAATAGATTCTCAAATTCAATCATATGTAGGTACACGAATTTTGAATACGTTTAACCCATGTGAGCTCCGTGAGCTCCTTCCTACATGGTCTTGTGCTTGCCAAAGGATGTGTGTTAAAATGAAATTGAATTCAGCAGTTCCAAGTAATTTTCTAGATAATTTCAATAGCGAATATTTAACGAGAAACTTAACTGAACGATTGCCAACAAATCGGGTTGAAGATGTACGTCTTCTCTCCATCCGCTCAATCGTTCAAAGGTTTGTGTGATTGCTATATCCGATACGCTTTGTGTCGAGGATATTATTGCGTTTGTGCGGTCGAGATAAGAGAATCGATTTAGCCATGTCCGTCCGTCTGTCCGAATATAGTTTTCTTATCGAAGGAGTTGAGCTATCTTGACGAAATTTGGTATGCGTTCTCACGGGGACATGAGTAAGAACAAGTTCGAGAATGGACCCGATCGGACCATTTTTAGGGGTACCTCCAGTACTAGGGTCTGTCACAAAAATCTCAAAACTGCCCCAAAATCGGATTTTTTTTTGAGATATTCCACTGAAACGTAGAATTTGAGCGTATATTAAGGCCTCCGATTAGAATTCAAAAAAATTGGAAAAGTAGGCGTGGCAAAAGGGGGGGGGGTTTCATAAAGAAATTCAACAAAAGTCGGTATATGGGGCCCTAATGGCCTTAAAAACCTCTTGATATTAAAAATTATTTGAACATGTGTGTCTGTGTCGGGTATTCTATTGACTATAACACCCTTACTTTTTTTTTTTTTGTCGTGAACAGGAAATCATTCTGAATTGGAATGATGCTTTAAAGGATCAATTTCAATTTTAAAATTTTAAGATTATTAATTAAAACTTGTATGTTGATTCTCCAAGCTCTACTGAAAACTCCTCTATTCTCCTCTTCTCTTCTCTCTTTGGCACACATTTTGTTTATGTTGAAGGATCCTTGAACGCAACTAATTAAGACATTGTAATAACAAGTAACATTGCTAATAATGGAAGTAATAATTAAAGTTAGTAATGAAGGAATTCATCACAAATTTTGCTTCGATTGCACGCAGCTTTACGTTCTACCCACAGCATGTTTGCCGCCATCCTGGCATAATAATGCAATCGTTATCCTTATTTATTTCCACCGGCTAGCACTTATGAATACCTCAAGGGCTATGGTTCAAATCAATTAAAATTACTGCTTCCATGAAATATTTCCAACTTTTATCTACAGTCTCGTTTGAGTTTACTTACTTAAGTTGAGTGTCCTTTGAATAGTTAGAATTTCAATGCGCTTTATTTTCGAGCAAAATTCAGAAGGATTTGAGTTCGATCGGTGGGAAATCATTATTTTGCCAACATATGCCAAAGACACGCACCATCTTAATTGGATGCGAGTCGTTGGAGGCCCTTCGAGAAGAAATAACTTTTATAAGCGTCATAAAACACACGACCGAAGCCACAAAAACCTCAAAACTCTCGAAACGTTCACATGTAGTTCGAATTTTATTTCTCGAACTGTAAATCGGATTGGCACAATTCGAAGAAACGAACCAAAAATACTCTTCACAAAAATGCTGAACGGAAACAATTTCTACTTTATTGTTTTCATCCGAAGGTACTCAACAAAATAATAGAAATGCCATGTAATAAGGAAACTGGAGTCGGTCTAGCCCGACTGTGCTGTGATGTTCTCAGCTCATGCAGCAATTTAACTTTTGAAGCTTTTCAGCCCACTTTTATCAATCATGATTTGGAAATGTTACTCACAATATGTTACTCCATAATATAGTATTGCCCTTGAAGGTGTGACAGTCAATCCAAAATTAATTCTTCTTAGCTTTTTCTCTGTTGAAATTGTGGAAAACATATTGGCCTAGGACGGGCAGACACACGAGCGGACATGTCTAAATAAATTCAGTTTTTCATCCTGATCAAGAATAATAACACTGTGGTAGTCGAAGAAAAAAAAGACAAGGCCGAATTCAATGGTTTTCCCCTATTTCGAGCACGAGGAATCGAACTGCATCATTGGGTTTTTGAGTTATCATGCAAAAATTTTTTTAAAAGTTTTTTTGACCACTTTTTGGCCCATATCTATGTATGAGTTGATGTTTGGTATTCTAAGCTAACACCAAAATGTACTCTGGGATATGCCAACTACTTCTTCCGAAAACACCGTTATGAAAAAATCCCGAATTAGGGAGCTATACCCATTTAAAACTCAAAAATTATCTACTATTTTTTTTTAAATTTTTTTATTTTTTATATGAAAAATCCCTGAAGTATGCTTCGAAATATTTAAAATACTAACAAAAAAAAATTATGATTTTTGAGTTGAAATCGGTTATAACTCCTTAATCCGACATTTTATCATAACGGTGTTTTCAAACGAATTAATTGGTCCGATTCCTCGTGCTCAAAATAGGGGAAACCATTGAATTCGGTCTTGCCTTTCCAAAATTTTGAAAGAAACTATCACAGTGTAATCAGCCAGAGAATTTTTGTCCTTAGAAATTCCTAAGCGGAAAAATGAAGTATTCTAAGCGTCAATCAAAGGAAATATTTGATGACTAGGGCTCGGATTTTGTTGACTTTTATAAATTTAAAGCATACTTTATGGAGCAAAAATTTTTCGAACCAACATTTTGCGAATATTTTTTAGCGAAATTTAACTTCGAACCGCTTTTCTTACTTCAAAAAAATGCATATTGAAGTTCAACATCGATTTGAATCTAAACTTTATGTGAGGTGAACAAAATTTGTACTCCACAAAGTATGCTTTAAATTTATAAAAGTCAACAAAATCCGAGCCCTGTTGATGACATTAAGTTAAAGGTTTTGCGAATGTATTTAGGATAAGAGGTTTTTTTCAAATCCGGTAGGAAAAAGTTCATACTAATTTTTCGAATCGGGTCGTTTATGTATAGGCGAATTTGCTACTTTTCCGGTTAAAGTTTCTCGATTCGATATCCTCTCAAAATGTCAAAATTTTCATAAAAATTTTTTGTTTTTCGGAACGAAAAAATTTAATCCAGAACAGTAGCAAAAATGGGCCATAGTCTGTCTATTTCTACATGTCACAAGATCTGAACAAAACTAATATACCCTACCGACGATACTCGTTCAGTGCTTGGTTGTGTGCAAAAGAACTACACTAGATTGTTGTGACTATATTTGCGCAGTAAAAAAAAAAAAGCGCTCAATTTTATGCGTTTAATAATAAGCGTCTCACAATGGAAATATCTCAGGAAGCCTTGCTCTACTTTCATCAGAATTGTCGTCCCACTTATAATGAGATTCGGGAATTTTAAGAATCCATAGAATACAACAGCATTCATTTTCGGAAAAATATTATTTAAGCTACGGAAAAACTACGCTCCAGAATACTTAATGCAACGAAAAAATAAGTCAAGTAAATATCAAAATAATAATAAAACAGAAAGCAGCTTTATATAATGTCCTCGATAGCGTCCTTCTATGTACCAAATCACTTCACTTTAATGCAAACTAATTATTTGCGAAGGCGGATATGCAATTCGACTCCAGATTCCAGAGATGTCTATTGTCGGAACCAAGAAGAATGCAAATTTTCAATTAATTTTCAAACCCTAATGGAGTAGGATACTGGGGCAAAAAAACTGATTGAAGCTGTTAACCATTTCCGGAAACACTATTGTTGCTCATTAGCACCAATGCTCTTTTATTCATGAACTTCTGATTAGGGTTTTTTAAGCGGAAATAAAAACATTTTTAGAATAAAGGAAAAGGTTCCCTAAAATAGTAGACATAAATACATTAATTAAAGTCTTATAATGACTCAAATAATATTAACATCTATCAACATAGAAGACCATAAATAAGCATGAAAAGATCTGAAAAGGGATGTTAGAAAATTTGAAAAACACTCAATAATTTTGGAGCTTTTTTTTCCTACAGACCTCATACATACATATATCTTCGATCTGCCGTCGAAATTGTTTCCAAATCTTAAAGGATTCATTTCGAAATATTAATAAATGATGGGTGACATTCGCACGCAAGTCCAGCAATTAAGCGTCCATTAGTGCGGAAACTAATGACTCCGAAAACAATTTTTTTTTAAATTTCCTTCAGATGTTAATGAACCTGGCAGCCGCCATGACCACCGCAGGGCGTGCAGAATGAAAAGAGAGAGAGAGAGAGAGAGAGAGAGAGAGAACGAGAGAGAGATAAAAATCAATTCACACGCCGCTACATCGGTTTATAAAACCTGCTGCAGACTCATAAAAGCGTGCTTCGTTTTAAATTAAGAGGACACCCTGTCGCTTCAGCCAAATGAGACAAACATTCACCTCGATTTGCTTTGGAAATTTCAGACTCCAAAAAAAAAAAAAAAATATTGATGGAAACAAAGGAACACAATGCGAAAAAGCTCTCTTCGATTTAGTCTTCTCCATCAACAAGGATTGAAGGATTGCCTAAATCCGAAATTGGAATATTTTTGATGGTGGCCATTTTCCGACGAAATGCAATTTCACTAAAATTAAATATTTCCTCTCTTCGTTGGAGGAAATTTCGAATTTTTATAGGAGTCAATCGGATTGGGACAGATAGAATTTCTATTTACATCGAACAACAAAGTTTTCTGAAGCGCTTCTGTAGAGTAATGTCAAGTCAAACAATAAAAATCCGATTGTATTGACATTGTGTTGCTGGATGCAACTCGTGTTGACAGTAAAGTGTATCCCCCTTTTGATTCGACCAATTTACTTAACACTCTCTTTTTCCAATCTTTCCTCGAGCACTTCAAATAGACACAAGTGTCGAGTCCACTCGAAGCAATGAAGGCAGTAGCGTTTGAGGTAACCCATGGACAATTTAATGTTATACCACGAATGGTTGTTGACTTCGGTTGGTTGACGATTTACTGTTGCGATTAGCTTCACAAGAAATCGAAGGGATTTAAAAGATAAGCACAGGATATTTTGGACGTTCTCAATGTCGCCAATCTGCTTGTCTCTCAGTCTTCCATGTTGAACGAATTCGAATTTTAGTTCGAACTCCAATGGCAATCAATGAACTGAAATGAGCCGAAATCCTAAACAATTTCTTAGCACAATTCCAATACAATTATCTAATCTCAGCAAAGCTATTCAAATAAATCTCTTAAGACCGAAGGCAATTGATTAGAGCAATGTTCGGGCTTTGCTGCGGCCGCCTTTCGTGCTGGTAGCGCCAACTCACCCTCAAAGCATTGAGTGTTTTTTTTTTTTTGCTTTTGCACCTTTATCTGCGCTTCCGAATCGTGTCTAGTTTAGCTTCGCTGATAAATGCCTTCCGCACGTGGGGGGATTTAGCCAACAAGAGAGCTCGAATTTGCAACTCCAGAGGGCCCCGCCGATTCGGAGCGTGTACAAAGTTTATTCAAAGGACGATAGAGGCCAGTCAATCTGAACGTAACTCGGCGTAGGATTAAATCAGCTCTGAATGAATACCTTCCGAATCAGCAGTGACTTATCGGGCAAATTAAGGAAGTTTTTGTTTTCGCGTCTCGCCGGCATTAAACACGAATGAGATTGCGCAATTCCATCGGACTAAAAACAAACTTGAAATTTTATTTGGAAATTTAAATTCGCACAAAAACTGTATCGCAAAAATTCTCTTTCGCCTCGCAATGGCCTCGAGCCCAGGTGCGTGTCTATTCCGGTTCTCATTTCGGAAGGGTCCTTAGGAATAAGAAAGGAATTTTTGCATTGTCAGTATTTCCTCGGTTTTCACCCAACCTCAAAGTACACCAACCCCTGTGCGTCCGACACTGCTCCCGAGCGCGTTTAAAATTTGTATGACTTTTCAATTAATTGCGTTAAATATGCGGATATCCTGTCATATTCCTTGAATACAACTTCGCTAAATTGCTTGTATTGTTGTTGGACCACTTCGACCAACTCGTCGGGCCTGTAGACTTGCAGGATTTTCACAGTGCCGACAGCGGCAAGCAGATAAATCGGCCATTTAGCACAGAACAACGCATTCGCAACACGCACAATTGAATACCACAAAACCAGGAACACCGAGAAATAGGTCGCCATCATGAAAGTCTCATCGTTAACCATCGCCGCCTGAGCCATATCGTCGAAAGCCGCTGAAACGTAGAAAACTCTGACAATTTTGAAAGACTGCGAACACCACAATTTCGATAAAAAAAAAGATATACATAAGCGAGAAATTGTTTAGCGCTCAAAAAATATTTGAAAAAAAAAAAACAACAATAAAAATTTAAGCCAATTTTCTTTCTAAAATGAACGTTCGAAGTTGAAATCGAATCATGTCCTTACAAAAAAAAAAGAGCCTGCTTCGATGATGACTGCTTGAAAAGTTTTTGTTCTTCCCAACATGATCGAGTCAAGTGTGCGTGAAGACAAAAAAGTTTCTCTTGCGGAAGTTCGGAAAAGCGACGATTTCCCTTTTTCAAGACTTTCTTCCTTCTGCTGGCAACGGTTTAACCGACTTGCTTCTGCACTCTTTTTGTCTGTCGTTTTCGTCCTCCAAATGGATTGGAAATGGATGGAAATGAATGTTTCGATTTTTGATCGAAAGCAATTCGGGGCGATTTGTTGAAGAGGCCTTTTTTTTTTGTCAATTTCATTGAAGTTGATGTGCCGTTATTTTTTTTTTGCTTACCCATTTTGATGGTTAAACGTTTAGCAAGAGTCAATCGCTTGTAAATCTGAAATGCCATTGAATTTATGAGTAAAGGGAATTTGTTTTATTCAAAAATATCCAGCAATTTGAAACTTTCGAGGGCCCGCCGAATTTTAACTCTCATGAAAGGATATTTGGCGCAATCTGAATTACTTTGCTCATGATTAGAATTTTCAAGTAACTATCGACTTTTTACTCTCACGAAATATTTTTCCAGCACGTACTTTTGTTTTCGAAATCGCAAAGCCATTAAGCACAATTGATTTCGCAATTTCCTGTTTTTAGATTAGTTAGAATTTTATTCGAACATCATTTTCGCACAAAAACTGTATAAATTCGAAAGAGGAAAATTCTTTGGAGGAAAATTCTAGTAGCCAGTTTGTCCAGCTTATAGCGAATTTTGAAAGGGTCTTCAGCATTCTCGAAGCGAATTTTTCATTGTCACTTTCCTGGTTTTCAACTCTCAACCCAAATCACCAACCCCTGCGTCCGACACTGCCCCACGCGCGTTTAACTTTATGAACCACTCAATTAATTGTTACAAACTCCACGTTCAACTGATATCCTGAGCTGTAACTTCGCAACATTGTTGTATTGTTGTTGGACAGCAAATTCGTAATCCGGGCCTTGCCTATGCAACTATGGGAAATTTATTACCGCCAAAAAGTTGACGCAATTTGCGCGTGAAAACGATTCGCAAACGCACAGAGTTGAATACCACAAAACCAGGAACACCGAGATATGGTCGCATCATGTCCTTCGTTTACCAGATTATCGCTGCATCGCAGCATGGACGAAAAGTTACTGCGGAGCTCTTTCGCAATAGAAAATTCATTTCGCGTTGTTTGGCAAATAAATGAAGCGAAAATTATGAAAATCTAGGATTTTTAGCGCTTGAAAAAAATTTGAAAAAAAATGCTAGAAAATTTATGGAAGCTCATCTTTCTAGGAATGTAATTAAATTTAAATTCGAATCATTCCTTACAAAAACTCCAAAAGGCTGCTAATGTGCCTCTGAAAGTTATAAGTTCTTTCAAATGATTTTCCATGTGTTAAAAAAATTTCTCTTGCGGAAGTCGGTAAATTGGCACACAGTTTCCTTTTCAACTTTCATAATTTCGTCGTTGCATTAGGATTATTCTAGCAATTCAACTACTTTAGCGACTGGCCAACGTTCCAAATATCGCTCCGATTGAAAGGAGAAATTAATGTTTCGAATTTGATGAAATGGAACGTGGCCGAATTTGTTGAAGAAAGACCTTTTTTTACTATTTTTTTTCCCCTTCCCAAGTCTTTCGGTGAAATCCGTATTACATTCCAGTCCCACTTTTGGTTAAACTTTACAACGTAGTAACGCTTAGTAAATTGAATCCTATTGAATATTTATTGCAAAAGGGAATTTGTTTTATTAAATTGCGCCAAAAAAATTTCGCAAGGTAAAAGGTAATTTAATTAATGAAGAAAATTAATTTTGACAACAATCTTCTTCATGATAAATTTGGCACAAGTAATCCATCGACTTTTTCTCTAGATCATGTCGCAGCGGTATTAAGGAAGACACATTAAATTTGGTCATCGATTTCCTTCGACATCTATCGTTTTTTTGATTTGGTCCCAAGACATCATTCATCCTTTGGTCTCCTGGAAGGACCCGATAGTTCGCAACGCGAGACACGTCGTCAACTACAGCATCATGCAATTCTTGCCAGTGTAGTGCAGCGAATTTTTGGAGGCAAAATTCCCATTCCGAATGCGCGCAAGTCCTTCCTTTAATGTACAATCTTTAATAGATGACAGTAGGCCAGAGAGGTCTCGTCCCTTGGTCCGGATTTCACACATTTTCCAATCCAGAAAATGAGAAATTCCATTTCTACTAGAAATGAGTGTTTCTCATAGTGTTCCGACATTAACATGAAATTCGTAATTTATTTTCTACCTCCTTGCAATAGGAAAATTTATTTTACCGCCAAAAATTCGCAATTCCAAAACGGTTGAAGGTAACACCATTAGGTGTACCATGGGTTGGTTTTTGTACCTTGGACCGCATAAAATAAACGGAGTAAATCGCTAGCAAGTATGAGAAATTAAAAATTACTAGTTTATTTGCATATGTCATATTGTTTAAATTCGGAAAGTATTTAGTCATCCTTTTTTAAGGCGCAAAATGGCTTGAAGATGGATTTGGCAATTTCACGCATTATTGAGGCTCTATAGGATCATCTTGGAATTCAATCTTTTAGGATTTCGAAACTTTTCGGTATGTTTTAATCGTTAATCTCGTAATAGGCTGCAAAAGACAAGAAGGACAATTTAGTTCGATCAAAATAAGAAACGCTATGCCAATTTTTCATCTAAAATCTTGTACCTTGGACCGTTCCTAGGTACACTTGTAAGCATATGTCCGAGGTACTACTTCCTGTTGTTTTGAAATAATATGTTAAAAATTCATATTTAATAAACTGCTATAAGCGACGAACTCATGTTAAAATATGCTCAATATAAAAAATTTTATGATTAATTTGTAGAATTCGAAAATTCGATTGAATAGTGCACCAAAGTTTATGGATTCGCTTTAAAAAATCTCTTTGAACCAAAAATTTTTTTTTGCCTTTTTCCACTTTCTGGTATAGCTTGACACTATACAGCAAACTTAAGTCAAATAGCAGCGTGATTGGAACATTCCATAGAAGAACATTTCGCATGTATATGCAGTGGTTGAGCGGGAATCTACACTCGGACCGAGGTACAATCGGTCCAAGGTACACACCTCTCCCCTACATATCGTAGGGTATTTCTCTACCGTAATCTGGTCGCAGTGTTATACATTCTCTCTCATAAAAATTTGTCTCATCTGCTCAAAAGGAAAGATTTTCCTAGAGCAAATTGACTACGTGATGAAGACCTACCACCCCCTCTCCCCCCTGTGCCAAGTGTAGTACTTTCAGGACCCCTCCTCCCCCTCCCTAACGGGTCACGTAGTTTGACTCGTTCCTCTAATTAAGTCAATAATAAATAGTAAAGTTCATATGGATTATTAATAATGCCCTTCAGATTCCAATCCACACATTTCGTTTATTTATCATTTAAAATGGATTTCTAAAAATATAGATTGGAAAATTCATTCGACTGGAATTTTACCGTTTCATCGGTTATTCGAAAACTTGGCTCACCTCGGATCGCTGTTGGGTTCTAGAAGAACGACTAGAGGACCATCTCTCTCTCTCTCTCTCTCTCGCTACTCTCTCAAGTCTCTCTTCCTACTTCCTCAAACTCTCCAACTCTCTCTCTCTGCTCTCGTCTCTCTCTCGCTCATTCTTCCTTTAAACTTTGCTCTATTGCGTTCTCATTCTCGAAATCTCCGTTTAATACGTTCGTACATCACAGCGCTCTCATCTCAATCCTTTCTCTCTCTCTATACCCTGTAGGAAATTGAACTAGTACAGAAGTATTTTTCGACTACTTCCCAAATCAACCGTACAACTCGCTCGTAGCCCGCCAATGCATTGCACTGTAAGCTTTTACTCTGAGGCGCCACTCGAAAATCGGCAGTCGAGGTTTGAACTAGTGCAGAAGTAGAGACAACAGAGCCAATTCAGTATATTTGCTACAATACGTTAATAGATGGGGGACGCTACGATCCGAAGGGTCAAGGTTTTAGTAGTTAAATTGAAAATCTAAGAGGAATTAAAATGCATATCAATAAAAACATTGGATTGGTAAACGTGCCGAAAAAGATTTTTTCAATAAAAATCGCGAAAACGATCCCAAAAAGCGTAAAAAATTATGGTTTTTGTATTTAAAAATGTTATATCGAAATAAATGAAGTAGTCGTTTTGATTGCGTATACGTGATATACGTATAACATTGCTCATACGTCGTGTGAGCTGCACGTTTACCGCAGCATGTCAATACTGAGAGCATCCATATGGACTAGAAATTTTTTGAATATCTCACTGTTAGTCCATCCAATTAGACTGAAACTTTTTCTTAAATGACAGCAAATACTAAGAGGATTTAAAAAAAAATTTTTTAGACTGCCGTCAAACTGGGAATACACTGAAAAAAAAAATTAAAATTTTATTTTTAGTTTTGTGAACAAAATTTTCTCAGTGTAAAAATTGAAAAAAAATTTTTTAGATTCCGTGTTATATTAAAAATTGGTCAACGTTTGTTTCATTATCCTATCTTTATTAGTTTTTGAGATATAAAATTTAAAAAAAAGGCTTATTAAAAAGGATTTTCAAAGATATTTCAAGGACTTTTCGAAATTGAACACTAAAAAGTCATCCCTAGAAGCCACCTATCGAAAAATCAACAAAACTTCAAAATCCCTTTCAGGGTGCCGCATGCCTTTGCTCAACCGGCAAGACCGTTTGTGAGTTGAACAAAATTTTTACTCCATAAAGTATGCTTTAAATTTATGAAATTCAACAAAATCCAAGCCCTGCTAATATCTCATTTGTTGGGTAAGGAACCAACTTTAAATAAAAAATTATTTTACTTACAATCGACCTTTTAGTTGTGCATTTAGATTTCCTGGGAAAAAATCTGCAATTCATAATATTCTAGTATGGAAAAAATTTATTCATGTCAAAGGTAAAACCATTTAATCGAGTCCTTTTAAATGTTCTTCAAAAAACTTGCTTGCTCAAAAATGGTTTAATTTCGATAAATTTTAGTAAATAATTGTAATCAACTATTATCTCAAAAAATATAAATATTCTTATAAATATTCCAGAACTACCGTTTTTGATATAACAGCCAAAACATTTGTAAGCTTAATCGTCTATTATGCAACTTGTTCCACGCCACCATGAGGTAGAATTTGTATTTGAACAAGCAATGTTTCATATTTAGATATTTTACGAACGAACGAAAGGAAGAAAATTTCGATCTTGGGATCCATAACGTGTCCTGCGCGTAGTAATAAACTATTCAGCGCACGTGCTTACTTTGGAATTGTCCTTATTGTTCTTCGAAAAAAAGCTCCTTGATTGACAATTTTGCATTTCATTCAAATCGCATTGAAATGCGCATTCATTGAATGCAACAAAGCGAATACGAATAAACAAAACGTATCTTCGGCAATCCTGAATGCACATTTAGAGATAAACAAAGATACCTTGTTGTCCCATTGTAATTCACTTCAAGGCACTAACTTTGAAAAACATTCAATTTTGAGTGAACAAAAACACAATAATCAGTCATACTTTTCCACATGAAAATTTCCAAAGGGGATTACTACCAAATATATCGATTTGTGGTTCAATTAGTTGAATACAAGTAATATCCTTGCAAATGCTGCTCACCTTAAAAAAAAGAAGATTTAAGCTGAATGTCCCTTTTTAAAAAAGTGTAGTGAATTCATTTCGCAAGGAAATTTTAATCAAATAAAAATATTATTTTGAAAGCATACAAAGAATAAACATTCGAATGGTTTGAGATACGAATCCGCAACCATTGAATGGCATTATATCATCAAGAAGGATTTTGATTTGCCAATTTGATGCCATCTCTTGAGCTTCCTACGATAACTGCATTCCTTTAAGTAATTATTGAGGGGAAGAATTTGCTTTTCAAATATTCCATTATTGCTTCGAGAGGACGAACAAAAATAAAATTAATAACCGAAGAATCAAAATGAAAGCGCAGAAATCGGTAACCCAGCAAACATTTAATGAGTATACATGCATATGAGTCCGAAATGAGTCTGAAATTCTGTTGTTGTTGTTGTTGTTACCTTATGTAAAATGACCCCCGAGTCCAAATCTGCAATCCTTTTTCGGAAGTCTCGAAATGGCTCCGAAATACGTGAAAAATTTCAAGGTTCAGAAAAATTACTCCGAAATCAGACCGAAATTTAAAACAATGCTGAGTCTCAGAAACCATGATTTCCGAAATGAGTACAAAATTTAAAAAAATTCTAGTCTGAGAAATAACTCCGAAACGAGTCCGAAATATGTACGAAATGCCAGTCTCAAAAACATGACTTCGAAATCAGCCCTAATTTAAACCAAAACATCAGGCTCAGAAACGTGACTCCGAAATGAGAACGAAATTTAAAAAAATTCTAGTCTGAGAAATCACTCCGAAATGAGTCCGAAATATGCCAATGCAAGTCTCAGAAACATGACTCCGAAATCAGCCTAATTTAAACCAAAACATCAGGCTCAGAAACGTGACTCCGAAATGAGTACGAAATTTAAAAAAATTCTAGTCTGAGAAATCACTCCGAAATGAGTCCGAAATATGTCAAAAATTCAAGTCTCAGAAACATGACTCCGAAATGAGTACGAAATTTAAAAAAATTCTAGTCTGAGAAATCACTCCGAAACGAGTCCGAAATATGTAAAAAAAATGCAAGTCTCAGAAACATGACTCCGAAATCAGCCCGATTTTAAACCAAAACATAAGTCTCAGAAACGTGACTCCGAATTGAGTCCGAAATCTTTAAAATGTTTGACGCTCAGAATCGCCATTTCTGAAGTGGTTCCGAAATTTAAATGAAAAAATGAATCCCTGAGAAATTACTCCGAAATGAGTCCGAATTTAAAAGACTTAATTGAGGTGGAATAATACCCATTACTTATGAGTGATGACTCGGAATGACTCTGTATGTATTTACATTCGGAGTCATATATGACTCTATTACGACTCAAAATGTTTGCTGCGAGAAAGTATTCCGAGATTCGAATTTCGCTTGAATGTTGTGTGAGTGCAAAAATATTTGCAATTTGGAATCGCAATTGAAATCGAAATAATAACAAAAAGAATTTTTAAGTCTTCAGCTTCAGTTCATACAAAGACAAATGGAATTTTCTGCCATGAATGAATGAAATAATAGACCAAAATTTGCCCCATCTTCATAGAGTATTAAAGAAGTACAAAGAAAATGTCGTTCGCATGCCCCCCAAGGAAAAGTGAGAACCTCAGTGGCTCTGTTTATCGAATAAAAACTTAAATAAAATTCTTTCTTCTGACTCGAGGCAACGTGTTTAGCCGATGGAAATTAAGACTTCCACTTCGTCCGGCTATAAGAATTGAACGTTCTAAAGTATCCTGTTTTCGGATATTAGGTACTAATTATGAAAATTAATGACAACCCTTTAAGCGAACATTTCCGCTGACCTTCGTGTTAAGGTGCCCACGAAAAAACTCTTTCAATACTTTGACTTCTTCGTTGTTTCACGCGCCTCTCGGGGAAAAGGCATCGCAGTTGATGTGAAAATAGAATCGTTTCTTTTTTGTAAAAATTATTTCAAGCATTAAAGCTTTTCTCGGGCTTATTACAACAATAATTTCTTTCAGAAAGTTCAAGCGAGATAATTCAAATGCGAAGACAATGTCCTTTTCACACAAAAAGAAAAAGAAAAGTTAACAAATAAAGCTGTGAAAAATGTGTGTGTGTGCGTTTGAGTTCCAATGCGCGGTGCATAGAAAAATCTCTGAAAATTTTGTTCGCTTATGAACTCTTATGAATTTTAATTTTGAAAAAGATTTACGGAGGTCTTGCAGACACATCGACCCACAGACAGAGAGACAGACAGACAGAAACAATGAAAGACGAGCAGCCGTAAAACTCTAAAAAGGTCATGAAAATTCTATGGCGACGCGGATTCACCCGTGACCCTTGCCAGCTCGTGTGCGCTAAATGAATGCATTATTTCTGCTTAGAGGCAATTTTCGGAAATTCCTTGATAAAGTCATGAAGCTTTTTTGGGTTCCAATGTATGTATATAACCATCATCTGAGTGGAACTTCAAAATTCATTTAAGTTCGTGACGGCTGCAATGATTTCAAATGAAATTCATGAGGCCAAAGTTTTTCGTTTTTTTTTATTTTTTATGGACATTTTAAAAAAGTGCTCCAAATACTTACATTGAGGTCCTATTGAGGGAGACGAAAAATGTGCTGAATAAATTTGAACTCATAAGCTTCTTACGCCATTTGACCAATAACATATAATAAAGTGTACTTAATCAATTTGGGCTTTGCATAAGATTCAACATTTTAAGAGGTTCAAAGGAGCTTCGCTCGAAAATTGCTCGAAAGCTCAAGAATAATATTCAATAAAAAAAAAAGTAATTTTTTGCGGCTAAGAATGGAATGATTTAGTCGGCCCAAATATTTCATGGGGCTTCAATATGACGCGTAATGAATTCATAGTCAGTAGCAAATCAGAACCGATGTTTCCCATACAACCTAATTCAAATTGGCCCGGCATAGTTGCCATTCCTTTGAGTGAGAGAGAGAGAGAGTTCATCAGCCCTAATAGCAAATACTTTGCATAAGAACGGACAATAAGGACCCCAAGCCACTGATGCTGAATTTAAGCCTTGACCCCATTAATCTCATAAATAAAAATGCCATTCGATTTATGTGTATGTGTATCCGCACATGCATACTTGGAAATACGTTATTAAAAGCCAAAACTTTTCGTTGCCGAAAACATTGGGAATTATAATTCAAAAGTTGTTGCATGCGAGTTCATTATGCGCGTTATCATCTCCCATAAGAGTTATATGGACTGTCGACCGACCACAGTTGCCAAATCGTTTGGCCGAGCTCTGTGGGGGTAGAAAAAACAACTTATGCATCCCCCATTTAGCGATAATACTTTCCATGAAAGCCAGATGAAGATTGTCGCATTTCCTGCGGTAAGGACGAAAGTTTTTTCCCAGAGTTCATTGTGCTTAGGTATAATGAACTCAAATTTTATAGCAGAACGAAGAGAAAGTGCATATCAACATAGAAGGGATTTTGTGGAAAAGAAACTCAATATTGGCAGATTTCGATTTCGTTTTTTGTACTTTATGAAAAAAGTTAAGGACATACACCGTAAAGTGATTGCGAAAAGAGATTAAAGCATTCATTTCAATTAGCTGAAAGCGGTTAAACATTTTCAATGATGCCGCGATGAATTACAAAACAAATAGAATGTGCTTCTTGCTCGTGTTCTCTTCGCAAATAAATTGAAACTTTCAAATAAATTCCATTCCATTTTAGTAATTTTTTGTAGTTTCCAGTTTATTTTTCTCTTTTATTTCGACAGAAAATAAATATTTTTTTTTCATTTCAGTCCTTTTCTAGCCCCCTTGATGATTAAAAAGCGATTGATCACATGAACGGTTGAAAGAAGACTCAAAAGCGACTCTTCAATATGTTTCAAAAGCGATTCGTATTGAAAGTACAAAAACAAAATGTAGAGCAATCGCCTATTAATCACATAGGGGATTGAAATATGATCAATCATATAAAAAATCTTGGAAAATAAACGGAAACGATACGGAATAAAATACTGGGAAGCCTCGTATACCATGCCGGACCGACCTTAGCTCTCTTACTTGGGTTTTTTTCGCTTGTTTCGAAAAATCGTTCAATTTTTCGAATATTTTGGAATTTTTAACATTTGAATTTTTTGCATTATTTTTTTTAATTTTTTTAATTTTTTTAAATTTTTTTGAATTTTTTTTGAATATTTTTTGAATATTTTTTTGAAATTTTTTTTTCATTTTTTTACATATTCAAAATCCGAGTTCTATTTTTCAATAATTCTTTTTTTTTGGGGAAAGCAATCGATTGTAAATATATCTCGGAAAAGACTCGAAAACGATTTCAAATATGAGGCGAAAAAGACTCGATTCTGATGACAAATATGACTCAAAAACGACTCTCAAATGATATCAAATATCATCCCCCAAGAAGAGTCCCGGCTAGGGTTCCATTTTCTCCCGAAAAAAGTATCATTTCTGATCAGAAAACGAGCGCAAATTTGATTATTTTAATCAGAAACGCGACTCAAAGAAGAGTAGCTTTTGATCAAAAACTTCAGGCTTTTGTTTTATTGAACTGCTTCAATTCGACTTGGACATAAGGCTCGATTCATACGGAACCACAAACCGACTCCTGGACGAAGTATTAATATTTTTTTAAATTAATTTCATGCATATCAAATGGTTTAAGCATATTTCTTTGTTGATAGAGAAAGCTTAGAGTGAGAGTCCTGCCATGGCTTTAGGTATTCGAGGATGAGGATTTTTTCCCTCTATGAATTATTACGCATATAATTCAAAAATAACAATAGCCAAAACGAAATTAATAGCCATAATGGAAAATAGTTTTCTGCTCAATTATTTATGATTTCTGACAATTAATCTTTTTTTAATCTTTCGGAAACAATTCACAATAACTCGCCAGTTTGATTCATTTATAAATTATTCAATGACTGCAATGATCTTAATTTGGTTTTCCATACATTCGCAAAGCTCCAAGATGACCTCTGGAAATATCGAAGTTAAAAAGCTTTCTCCATTTTTAGCATTCAATCCCAGACAAAATTTTTTCTCTGTTGCTGCTTTGAGATCATGATTTTTTTCTAACGAAGTTACATGTAAAATCAGGCTGATGACAAAGGAAGGCGAAAACACTTCCTTGGTATAAAAAGTTTTCGACATAAGAAAAAAGGATAAAGCCCTACACGCCGCCCGTTCCATTCCAAGCCATTCCGTTCCATTCCGTGCGTATGACAATGTAATTCGCTAAAGATTTCCCTCCATTTTCCGTCTCCGGCCAATTGCACTTGTCAGCAGTTTTCCATTATTTTCTGGATTATGACGATGAAAATTTGCATAATTTCCATGTTGAGCTTGTTCGCTTGTCACAAAATGCCGCCGCCACAAAAGCAGAAATCTGCGGAGGAAGAGAGAGAGAGAGAGAGAGAGATAAAAATCAGAGCGCCTAAACAACAAACGAAATAAATTTTATGAACTATGAAATCATGTAGCAATTTTTGCCACCAGAAATGTCATCATCTTTCGGTTTAGGATCGATAGAAAGCGCAGAGTGCCGAAATAGAATTGCGGGTTATTCTGGGGGAATTCTGAGCTATACATAAAAAAAAATGCTTAAATTAATGCGTAGCCATTTTGTTCCGAATAAAGAAATTTAATAGCGATTCACAGATTCATGGAGAAAACGATAAATTTAAGGATTCTATAAAGCGATATGGAATTAAAAATTTTTCTAATGTCAGATTGAAAAATGTATTCCAAAGGGAGACTCACCGAATCACATGCGTTTTCCAGTAATGGCCTTAAGCAATCTCATTTTGGCAGTTAATCAACGTGAGACATTCCTCGTGGCTCCCTCAACCGACACAGAAACACTTAATTCTTCCTCACATCAGAGTCAGCCGAAAATTAAAGGATTTTCAGGAGTCAGCATGATTCGTCAAAGCGTAGGGTTCGGACTGTGCGATGTCTGACTCTATAATGACGCTATTAATTTAAAGGCGATGAAAGGTTCAATTATACTTCTTCAACCCTTCGTAGGGCTTTCCGCAACTAAATCTCTTAAATGCAAAAAACAAAAAAAAAATATACACCCCCAATAGGAGTGTAGAAATAAATGAAAAAAGGACACTGCCGTGCCGAGTGTGCACCGTTTGGGTACCCAAAAATATAATCGGGCCATATCAAAAAAGTATGCTCAGTTTGAATAGTTGAACAATTAAAAAACTGTAACATATTTTCAGGGAACGATCTAACTATGAACCAATGCAAAATGTTGGTTAAGATGGTCCAAAATTGTATGGGAAAATTATTTTGTGTCGGATTTTGCGACAAAATGTAGTAAAGGGCAACCGAAAAAGAAAAATAAAAGATTTAGATCGATCGGACATCATTTAGGGGGTGCTCAGCGAGGTCAAAGCTTAGAAATACGCTTTTTTTAACTCATGCCGCTAGTACAAATAACAAAAATATGCACTTACATTTTTCCTAATATCTCCAAAACTAATTCAGATAAGAAGATAAAACAAACGTTGGCTGATTCCTAAAATATCAGGAAATCCAAAAATATTTTTTTTTAATTTTTACACTGAGAAAAAAAATTTCACAAAAATAAAAAATAAATTTTAAAAGTTTTTTTCAGTGTATTTCTGTCGCTACACCACTTTTTAAATATGTTTGGAAAATTCCTCCAGGAATTATCTTTTTCCAAAAGAAAATTCATCAAAGTCGAAAGTACACTTTATGAGATATTTACAAAGAAGTAAGCGAACACTAGTCAGAGTTCAGAAATATGATTTTTTAAACTCATGCCGCCAGTGCAAATAACAAAAATATGCACTTATACTTTTCTAAATATCTCAAAATCTTATTAAGATAGGAAGACGAAACAAATGTTGGCTGATTCCTAATACAACAGGCAATCCAAAAATATTTTTTTTAATTTTTACACTGAGAAAAATTTTTTCACAAAACTAACAAGAAAATTCTAAAAGTTTTTTTTTCTCAATTAAACGAATTTTGATGTCCAAAAGTTCTGCTACTTATTCTGACTTATGTTTTTTTTTATTTAAAACAACACCGTAACTCTCCAAAACATGGCGAATTGATCTCCCAAAAAGAGAAAGTATAATCTACCAAATAGTGAAAGTGTCAGTCACATATAAACATTTATTCAGACAGACGGACAGACGGACATGTCCGTCATCATCGAATCTCCTGGTGACGCTGACCATTTCTTTATACAGGGTGTTCCACACTCAATAGATAAAAAAAAAGGGGTGATAGGGGGGGTCCAGACGGACCAAAAATCGTACGGCAGGGGGGGGGGGGGTCGCAAATGCACCCCAGAGGAGTTACATGCAAAAAACAATATTTTGGTTTTTTCACTGGTGCTCCTCACTTACAGGCCGTAAATTCAAAATCACATATGATATGAAAAGCTTGGCGGTTTTCCGTTAACACTGCATACTACGAATTTAAATAATTCAACTCCGTTTTCTCTGGTACCACCATCTAAGCCTGAAATAGTGTAATTTTGGCTTTTAAAGTGATTTAATTTAAAAGAAATACGATCGAGCCTCTTTTTTTTACTCTTTTCGAAAACTTTGAGCTTTTCTCTTCAATTTCATACCATGGTTGCTAAAAAAAAGTTTCACAATCAATGAGCCATGGATTATTTTAAGGCGGCCGCTCTGGCCGCTCTAGCCACTCTTAATGTAAAATTGGCCACTCTAAATCACAGAATTGGACGCTCTTAAAATATAATTTCCATAACTCAAAAAATTTTCAAAAAACCCCCCCAAATATTTTTTGGATACTGTCTCAAAATTGATTAATCTACCACTCTAGCGAATATCAGAACTACCAGAGCATTATTTCTCTGGCTGCATCCCTGATTCAAGTTATGAAACGAAAAGACTGCAAAATGTACACATATTAGCGATCGAAACATTTGCTGTTGATGTACATTAGTTCTAAGTAATAACACTTTTTAAAACAGAATGTTTTGTTTATGTTTCTTTTTCTTTTTAGTCAACGACACATTTATGTTCCTTATTTTTATTAAAATAAAATACCGTTTAAGTATGTACAAAATTTATGAAAAAAATGCATTAAAACCTATATTAAAAAAGGTCCGCTCTTAATTTTTCTTAAAATAATCTATGCAATGAGCAACTAAGGTTTGAAAATAATTATTTTGTATTTTTGACTCCCAGAAAAGATATTTTAATCAAATTTATTGAGCACACTTTTAGGCAGTATGAGAAAAAGAAAAATCTAAGAAATTTAAAAATTTCTAAATAGTGTTTTAGTTTTACATATCCGCCTAAAAGTATGCTCACCAATTTAGTCGAATTCTTTCCGCGCCTCTAGCTCCTTACGAGTGCAAGATGAACCCTCCTTTCCTTACAATTTTTTGCTTGTATGGGTTCCCCTTATTACCTCCTTTTTTTTGATCCATTGAGTATGGAACACCCTGTATATTTATATACCCAATATACCCTGGACACAGAGTGTGTCGGGTATAAAAAAATTCAATATGGAAACATCTCGTTGCAAAAAATTCCAAACTCGAATAACTGAATACACGCTTTCTTCCAAGTTCGAACAAGTTTAAATGTTTTATTAAAAATGTTCACAACATTACAAAATCGAAAACATCCGAAACTGGTCCGTCAATAGTCCACAAAGCGTTTCTGCATCACTTTTTGCTTTTAACTCTAGCCGACATTGATGTTTGGTGGTCCATTTTTGAGTATTTCCCAGACCAACCTGGCTTGCGTTGGGATATCGGAAAGAGCAGGTTGCGGTGCAGCAGATCCTTGAGCCGCAAAGAGGGCAAGAACAGCGAATAAGACAAAAAGTGCTACGAAACGCATGGTTGAAGTATGAATTCAAACTGATTTAGAAAGCCCGAAGTCGGGCTATTTTATACGATTTCACTTTTGGTTTTTCCAAATTATTCGTAATTAAAACAAATTTTTAGATTTGTTTAATTTAAATAAAATATTTGCACAGCATTAAAGAAAACAGTTTTTGCATGACTCTCAAAAATTTTATAAATTTCCCCATCGCCACGTGCTCTCATATTTACGTCACATGGTCTAAAAAGCTCTCATGTGAGTACGGTTCTTAATGGGGCCTCTAATGGCCTAAAACACCTTTTTTATATTAAAAATTATTTGAACATGTGTCTCTGTGTCGGGTACTGACTTCTTTATTTATCTATTTTTATTAATATTATTAATTAATTACTACTTTTTTTGTTTATTTATTTTTTTTATTTGAATCTTTTTTTTCTTCCTTCTCTTTAAATTTTCTCGGCCTCGAGCACTAAAAAAAAAGTTCAATAAAATAAAACCTTACAAATTTGGGAGGAAATTTTTGTCTTACAAAACAACTACACTATGAAAAAAAAAACTAATTAAAAAAAAGAAAATTTGGAAAAAGAAGTTTAAAAAATATGCTTTTCCATTTGTTAAAATATTGGCACCTGTCGCCCAACGGTTCTATGGTGTAATGGTCTAGCACTCTGGACTTTGAATCCAGCGATCCGAGTTCGAATCTCGGTAGAACCTCAAGGAACAATATTTTTTTACCTAAATGAACTTTTGCTACTATTAGATGAGGCAAGAGAAGCATATGAACTTCTCCATCTCAAGATAACTCCAACTGTAGTCGATTCATACACAATCTGTACCTGTACAGTAGGGTGGTCCAAAATTGTATGGAAAAATTATTTTTTGTCGGATTTTGCGAGTCACCCCCTGTAACATGAAAAGATTAAGATCGATCGGACATCATTTAGGGGGTGCTCAGCGAAGTCAAAGTTCAGAAACATGATTTTTTAAACTCATTCCGCCAGTACAAATAACAAAAATATGCACTTACATTTTTCTAAATGTCTCAAAATCTAATTAAGATAGGAAGACGAAACAAACGTTGGCTGATTCCTTAAATATCAGGAAATTCAAAAATAGTTTTTTTAATTTTTACACTGAGAAAAAAAATTTCACAAAAATCAAAAGTAAATTTTAAACGTTTTTTTCAGTGTATTTCTGTCGCTACACCACTTCTTAAATATGTTTGGAAAAGTCGTCTAGGAATTATCTTTTACCAAAAGAAAATTCATCAAAGTCGAAAGTACGCTTTTTGAGATATTTACAAAGAAGTAAGCGAACACTAGTCAGAGGACAGAAATATGATTTTTTAAACTCATGCCGCCAGTGCAAATAACAAAAATATGCACTTACATTTTTCTAAATATCTCTTAAACTAATTCAGACAAGAAGATGAAACAAATGTTGGCTGATTCCTAATACAACAGGAAATTCAAAAATTTTTTTTTTTATTTTTACACTGAAAAAAAATTTTTCACAAGTCTGTGGGTTCAAGTCTGGGTCAGACAAGATTTGAATTTATTTTTTTGTGAACAATACTGGAATAAAAAACTAATATTTAAATGAGAACTTAGAGGTATAAAAAGCTTTCAACCAAACTTTTGATACAAAAAAAGGTTTGAAAGAGGTTGTATGCATGACGTTTTTGAACGTGGGATGGAAACTTTACTTTATGGCTGGCATATAAGAACTTTTTCCTTAAAATTGATTTGCCTCTT